>JAUMJJ010000396.1:600000-1095012 GCA_033556795.1 Tapera naevia
TCAAAGTGTGGGTTTCATTTCACACAGCTTTGAAGTTGATCCTTTTGACATTTCACATTTTCATGTCATGCTTCTTATTATGAAAAAAATGAAAAGTTTCACTCATCATCATTTCATTTTTTTGCATATTTCCCTCACTGCCTTTTCTGCACCTCTGTCAGGAAACTCAGCAGTGAGATGGAAACAAGAAGAGAGGTCTGTGAGGGAGCAGCATTGCACAGGATTGGAAGCAGCCACGGAATTCCTTGTCGCGGCGCGGGTGGCTGCATCGTGGGACACCAAAGGGCACCTGTCCTGAGTGGAATGAGCACCGTTGGGTTTATGCACGGGAGCCAACACCCCTGCTCACACCGAGCTCCCCAGGTGCAAGGCTGGCTCCACGGGGCTGTCCCAGGCTCTGCACTGTTCCTGCCCACAGGATCCTCTAAGTCAGTGGAAGGGCAGTGCAAGTGTCTCCTCCCTGGCACTGACCACATCTCCACACCTTCACCTGCTGCAAAGAGTGAGCCTTTCCATCCTCTGCTCCTCCAGCAAAGGCAAGGACTGAAAGAGCAAGTGAACAAGAGCTGGTGTCTCGGGTTTGCAGCCAACAGCACATGTGGGTGTGGGTCCCGCAGTGTTCTGCTCTCAGGTGCTGCCTTGGTGCTGCAGCAAGTCCTGCAGGCAGCAGTGCCAGCCCCTGCACCTTCCCTCACACCTCATTCCCCCCCGAGGAACCCTCATCTGAAAGCACATGGGAAGGAAAAGGAGCTGGCGTTGTGTCACCTGGCACCAGGCAGGGTGGAAGTGATGGGCTGGGCACCGACTGGCAGAAGAAGTCGCTCCGTTTCAGAGCAGAATCACAGCCTCTGCCCCACTGCTCTGCAGGGACCAACAGGAGGGTGGATTGGGTGTTGGGGGGACAGAAAGGAGGAGGGAGAGGAAGTGATTGTTGTTAAAACTGATTGCAAACCCCAGCAGTGCATCCCAAATACAATTTTCAAGAGCCAATATAAAAGGGACTTTTTATCCGGGTAGTACTGGAAGTTTAAAAAGCCTTTTTCCTCCATGGGAGACAATGAGGGCTGTTTGCAAACTCTTTCTCTTCTTTCCTGCCTTTGCACCCGTTTCATTATGCTGAGAAATTTCAGTAGCAAACTTTTAATTTCTGTTTCTATCTCGGAGCAAACCTGAAAGCAAAGTGAGGTTTGGTGCCCTGCACAGCCCAGCCAAAAACCCTGGGAGTTTTTACCCACCCACCAATGACCAAAGGGACTTTGCAAGGTCTGGGAAGGAAAATCCCAGCCCATCCCCATGTGATCCCACTGATGCTGCACACAGCGATTTCTGCATCTGCCTCTTCCAGAAGGAGATGCTCCTCCACAGAGCTCCCATTAACACACACCCTGGTGGAGTCCCTTGGTCTTTAATTTATTTATAAGGCTATTTTCTATCCTAGGTTGTGGCAATTATTCCATAAACTACAGTCAGCATAACAAGGTCCTAATTATGCACAGTTATTTTGGGCTCTCAGAGATGTGATTATTCGGCCACATAACCAGGGACACATGTAGTGGAGAAAATAAAGAACACAGGGCACAGTGGAAGGGAATAAGGGGGAGGCAAGGCAGGAGGCAATGGGAAATGATTTTTGTGGCCATGACAGCCCTCCCTGCCTCACGCAGGGCCTGGCTGCTGAGCACGCTCCGGGGCAGATGGGGGTTGCATAACTTCATTAATAAAAGACTGCAGATAGACCTCACAACTCAGAGATAATGAAGGCCCCAGGCAGCGCTTCCTGGCATCCTCTCAATTTAAGGTGACCTCCTGTTGGTTATGGGAAGACCCAGGAGGCCCCAGCTACAACACTGATCCAAGGCTACAGGAAGTCCCTGGCTAAGAGGGGATGAGGGGGGATCACAGGGATCATGCAAGGACCATACAGGCATCTTCCTGGCAAGATTTAATGCTGTGTTTTGCTGCTCAGATCTGCTGGATCCCACCCAGCCCTTATGTACCTGCTCAGACCCATCTCGGGCTTCATGAAGGCAAGTTCTTCCTGTACCTGAGATGTAAATGTACCATGTTTTCAGGGTCAAGCCTGAAAACTTACTGTGGGAGCACAACATCTGAGAGTTGGGTTACCTGGAAAATGCTTTTCTATTCATAGAATTATAGAATATCTCAAGTTGGAAGGGACCCATAAAGTCCAGCTTCGTGCTCCTCCCAGGACTGCCTAACACTAAACCACGTGACTAAGAGCATTGACCAGACAGACACTCCTTATATGATTGAAAAAAAGAGCTGGTCTCAAATTTCAGGTCTCCACAGTACAGGAGGAGTTCATGTGATAAAACATAAAAGATGAGAGTTTCGTGCCTTCTCTTACCCCGAGTTCCTGTTTCTTAATACAAGGCTATGGGTGGGTGTAATACACACCTGCTGGAAATTGCTTTCTAAAATCCCCTCTTCTGATCTCCCCAGATTAAAGCTGTAATAAAAATCAAGAAGTCAGTGATAAACTGCTACCAATAATCCTTGCGTCAAAAAAATCAGTTTGGATGCCTCCAGAAGGGCAGCAGTGGAAGTTCTGATGCAGTTTGGTGGTTTAGAGATACAGAAAAACAAAACGGTCTCCCATGCAGCCTGTTTGCTCCATGCTCACTGAGGACACAGCAGCAGGACCATACCTGTGGGAGCTGTGAGGGACGTGATGCAGGTACCAGCACAAACCCTCCCATCTCAATTACTGACTCATCCTGCTCAGAACATGGATGAGAGCATGAACAGCACTGGAAAAAAATGAGGAAAGAGAGAAAAAAACAACAACCTCTCCCTAACTGTTCCAATAATGCAGCTTCATGTTTGCCTTCCACAATTCTACAGGAACAGCAGCAACATCTCATTACGTGTGTTGATGAAATTGGAAAAGGATGTGAATTCAGGAAGCAGGCAGCCTTGTTTAGAGCACTCAGGGAAACCTTCATGAGCTGGACAGCATAGTGACAAACTGTGAGAAGCGTTTGGTCACTGTGGCCAGGGAGCAGCTTTAGAATCATAGAAATATAGAATCACAGAATGGTTTAGGCTGGAAGGGACCTCAAAGCCCATCCAGTCCCACCCCGTGCCACGGGCAGGGACACCTCCCACTGGATCAGGGGGCTCCAAGCCCCATCCAACCTGGCCTTGAACACCTCCAGGGATGGGGCAGACACCACTGCTCTGGGCAACCTGGGACAGGGCCTCCCCACCATCATCATGAAGAATTTCTTCCTAATATCTGATCTAAATCTCCCCCTTTCCAATTTAAAGCTGTTCCCCCTCATCCTGTTGCTACAGGCCCTTGTAAAAAGTCCCTCCCCAGCTTTCCTGAGCCCCTTTCAGTACTGGGAAGCTGCTCTGAGGTCATTCCAAAACCTTCTCTACAGGTTGATCAACCCCAACTCTCTCAGCCTGTCGTCACAGCAGAGGGGCTCCAGCCTTTACTTTGACAACAACTGGGTTTCCTTCTGTCTTTGGAGTCCAGCTGGCAGTGGTGGACAGTGGTGAAGAGGGGCTGGAAGAGCCTGGAGCTGCAGAAATAAGATGTATCTTCGGAATAAGCAGCAGGTTAGTGAACCTGGGGCAGAGGAGCCTGTGGGAACAGACGAGTGCTGATGGGTCTTGCTCAGAGCAGTAACAGTAGCAAGGTGGCATGGATCCTATTGCAGATATTCCCATGTCATCTGCCCACTGTTTAGTGCAGAAGGAGTGCATCACAGAGCCAAAGCAGGAGGAGCTGAGGGACCCCTCTCACACAGTCTGTGATCTGGGAGTTCCCATCCTTTAGATGTGGTTTGGTTTGCTTCAGTTCAGCTGAAGGCATCCCTGCCAGAAACTTGGCCTGAAGCTGTCTGAAGGACCACTCGCTGCCTCAGACCCTTGTGTCTGCTGGGGGCTGGAGAGCATTTGATGCACATCTGGAACAGCACCTCAGGTTTAATTTCTGGTTTGCAAGCACCAGCAACATTCTGCAATCCAAACCATACTTAGTAAATAGAATCAAACAGGAAAGTTACTTCAAAACCTCACTGCCTTCTGAACAAAAATGCTACAGCGGATGCAGCGTTTCATCTCTGCATGTAGTGAGGAGCCCTGATGACAGCTCAGGCACCACGGGCATCCTTTAGCACCTGCTCAAGGCATCTGACTCTAGGGGGAATTGACAAGGAGTCTTAATCTTCCTCATCACAGAGATAAGCCCTGAGGACAGGCCTGAGACCTGGCACCAGATGAAGGGTGGAGGAGAACCCATCTCGAGAGGGATGATGTGGAGGGCAGAAGGCCCACTGCTGCTCTCTGCTGTGCTCCTCTCTGCAGCATTCTGGTGTGCAGAGGCAGCACTGAGGGAGCAGCACCCTGTCCTGGGGTGGCTGCAGACCTGGGGAGACCAAAGCTTGCACCCTGCTCCCCTGTCTCCCACTCTTGCTCCCCCCAGCTCCAGGGTCTCCTGTCTGAGACTGTGGGGCAGAAATCCCACTGCACCACAGCCTGTGGTCCCTGTGCACCCCAGCCCCGCTCTCCAGGCTCCTCAGCATCATTCCTTCAGGCAGGACTGGCACCTTCCTCTGTCTGGACCCATCATCCCCCCCGAGACTTCACCCCTCTTTCAGGAGTTCTTCCTCTGCCAGCGATGCCTCTTCCTCCCTGCCACGCAAGCCCCGGCTTTCCCAGTCCACGTGCAGCAGCAGGAGCAGTGACTGGCTCCCAGGCTGCTTCTCCATCTCCTGTCTCTTCACCCATTGGAATATCCAGCATGTCCCACTGTGGTTTACTCCAGGTGTTACCAATATTCACAGCCTGTGGAGCTGGAAAGGCTCCTGGCAGAGCACTGGAGACCTGGGTGTGGATGTTCGAACGCCCAAGCAGAGCCACCTGCCAGGCTTTGGAACCACAGCTGGTCTCAGCTGCACCTTTATCTACTGCTTCATTCCTACTTTCCTAGCCAAGAGAAAATGTCTTTTGAGTAAGGAAGAATTTTTCTGTGTCCTACAACAACCCCATTTGTGGCCAAGAGAGCCAACAGCATCTCGGCCTGTGTCAGAAACTGCGTGGGCAGCAGGAGCAGGGCAGGGATTGAGCCCCTGTGCTCAGAAATGGTGAGGCCACACCTTGAATCCTGGGGTCAGTTTTGGGCCCCTCACTCCAAGAAGGACATTGAGGGGCTGGAGAGCATCCAGAGAAGGGAACAAAGCTGGGGAAGGGGCTGGAGAACAGGGGTTGTGGGGGCAGCTGAGGGAGCTGGGGCTGTTTATCCTGGAGAAGAGGAGGCTGAGGGGAGACCTCATCCCTGTCTCCAACTGCCTGAGAGGAGGTTGTGGTGAGGTGGGGGTTGGTCTCTTCTCCCCAGTGACAGGGGATGGGATGAGAGGAAATGGCCTCAAGTTGCACCAGAGCAGGGTCAGATTGGACATTAGGAAACATTTCTTCCCTGAAAGCGTTCTCAGACACTATCAGAGGCTGCCAGGGAGGGGGTGGAGTCCCCATCCCTGAAAGGGTTTAAAAGACCAGCAGATGGGTTTCTGAGGGATCTGGTTCAGTAGTGGACAGGGATGGTTGGACTTGATCTCAAAGGTCTTTTCCAACCAGATGATTCTGTGATTCTATGCTTCCTGCAATGCCTGTGGTGCTTCACAGGGCATGGCTGGTGGGACACAGCCTGGGCAGGGGATGGGCACAAACACAAGTGCAGGAACATCCCCACAGGGCTTCTAGTGCTCCTGCAGCTGCAGAGGCAGACCAAGAGCTGTGTTTCCCAGCTGACAAAGCTCCCTTCCCTTCAGCACGTCCCCCACAGCATAGGTGGCCCTGCCAGGCTGTCATCGTGTCATCACCATCAAGAGTGAGTTGGACATCTCTCTGTAAGAGGCGAATGTTAATGTAATGGGAGAAGAGATTAAATTATGTACAACAGTTCATACTCCTCCTTTGGTGCATCAGAGATGTGAAATAATAGGTCAGGGAATAACCATGCATATAGAAAAGAAGAATTTCCATCATAATAAATTCATAAGGATTCACAACAAATATTACTTGTTTGTTTTTGCAGAACTGTAATATTGACCTGATTACAAAAACAACAGGAAACCTCAAAGGAAGGCACAGGGCAGAGCGGTGCCGGGCAGAGGCAGGGGGAAGATTAATGCCATCGCTCACGAGATGTGACAACAGCTACCCTTGGAACATGAAGATATCTGAAAGTTAATGAAGAGATAGGAGTGTGATAATAAAGATAAACATGTCTTTTCAGGTTATGCTGCCCCACTGCAAGCCTTATACTGTTTGATAATGCAGTTCTTCAAAAACATGCTGATGACAGTCCTGCAAAGAGAAGATAATTTATCTTAAAATTGAAGAGAGAAACCAGAAAGTGGCACCAAAATATGGATGGCAGTGTCCTTGCCAGGGAGGCAAATAACCTTATTAAGGGAGAGAGGGGAAGAGATGGCTGTATTAGCAATGAAAAGGAAGTCCAGGGGAATATAATTACAGCGAGGGATTCATATCAGCATTCACACTGCCAGGCTCGAGGAGCTGACAATCATTTCAGGTGCAGAACACCACGAGAACGAATGGCACCGTTCCTGGTGCCTGGGCTTCATGTATCACATTCATTAGTCCTGAAGGTACATTATAAGAGTTAATTTAAAGGTAAGAGAAGCACAGCAGTAAGTATTGACGGAGTGCTGCAGCGAGAGCGATGGCACAGCCAAAGGAGCAGTCTCTGCCCGCTCTCCTGCAGCCACTGTCAGTGTCACCACAGAGGGGACCTGGCCACCCTGCTGCCAGACACAGCTGCAGGGGCTGCCCATGCCCACAGCACCTGAGGAGGTTTCTTGTACAACCTTTCTGCCCAGTTCCTGCCCAGTAAGGACTGGTGCAGAGAGCAGTGTGGGTCTGGTCACTGAAGAGAGGGATCTGGGGGCTCTGGTCAATGGCAAGTTGACCACATGCCAGCAGTGCCCTGGCAGCCAAGAGGACAACCGTGTCCTAGGGGCATCCAGCAGGGCATCGCCAGCCGGGAGAGGGAGGGGATTGTCCTGCTCTGCTCTGCACTGGGGAGGCCCCACCTGGAGCACTGGGGGCACTTTGGGCACTACAGGATAAAAAGGACATCAAAGCACTGGAGAGTGTCCAGAGGAGGCCACAAAGCTGGGGAAGGGTCTGGAGGGGAAGTGTGTGAGGAGAGGCTGAAGTGCCTTGGTCTGTTCAGCTGGAGAAGAGGAGCCTGAGAGGGGATCTCAGAGCTGTTTGTGCCTTCTCCCAAGGGAAGGAGGGGAAACAGGGGCTGAGCTCTGCTCTCTTGGGACCTGGGACAGGACTGGAGGGAATGGTAGGAAGATGTGCCAGGGCAGGGGGAGATTGGACATTGGGAAGAGGTTCTTCCCCCAGTGGATGGTGGAACTTTGGAACAGCTCCCCAGCATTCCAGAAGCATTTGGACACTGCCCTCAGTCACACGGGTTGAGTGATGGGAGTGTCCTGTGCAGGGACAGCAGTTGGACTCGATCCAGCAGTGGCCCAGGTGGCCAAGAAGGCCAATGGCATCTTGGCCTGTGTCAGTAACAGTGTGGCCAGAAGGACAAGGGAGGTGATTGTGCCCCTGTACTGGGCACTGGTGAGGCCACCCCTCGAGTACTGTGTGCAGTTCTGGGCCCCTCAGTACAAGAAGGACACTGAGGTGTTGGAGCGCATCCCGAGAAGGGAATGGAGCTCCGGAAGGGGCTGGAGAACAAGTCCTACGAGGAGCGGCTGAGGGAGCTGGGGTTGTTTAGCTTGGAGAAGAGGAAGCTGAGGGGAGACCTCATCCCTGTCTCCAACTGCCTGAGAGGAGGCTGTAACAGAGTGAGTGTTGATCTCTTCTCTCAAGTGACAGGTGACAGGACAAGGGGAAACGGCCATAAGTTGCACCAGGGGAGGTTAAGACTGGATATTGGGAGGAATCTCTTTACCTAAAGGGCTGTCAGGCACTGGAACAGCTGCCCAGGGAGGTGGTTGATTCATCATCGGACTCGATGATCTCAAAGGTCTTTTCCAACTGGAAGATTCTATGATTCTATGATTCTATGATCCTTGTGGGTCCCTTCCAATTCAAGTAATTCCATGATTCTATGATTCTATGACATCCTGCCCGGCCGCAGGCAGCCCAGCTCCGTGTGGAAGGGCTGTTGCACTCAGCAGGTGGATGGACAGACTGCCCTCCCTGAACGTGGGCATGGAAACAGCAGCACATACGAGAAAATGAAATGCCTTCAAGGCATGTCCAAAGCAGCTGAATCTTTCTGAGACAAAATAATTAACAGGATACTGAAGGGAGAGCACAGTTCCTGTTTTATGAGAAATCTGAAGATTTCTGCTATGCAGATCTTGCCCTTTGCATTTGAAACAAAATGAATTGATGATTCATCCCTGTTTCAGATAAACTTGGAATTCCACTTAACAATGATGGATTAGAAAGCTTCTTACTACAGTGAAATACAGGTATTTGTGTCCTCAGGTGGAGGGGATCACAGTAGCTCTGCTGCTGAGCTGCCACTGGAAGGACTGCACCACCGTGCACTCCTCTGTGTGTGTTTACACACACACCCCCAAGATCCCATCTGGAACTCGAGCAGTAATTTCTCTTCTGACAAGTGTACGAGTGGTAACAAAACCCAAAGCTGCAACAACAGCAACCAGAAGGCAGCAAGAGCTCAAACTCCTAAACCACAGTTCCTTATCCAGCAGCAGAAGTTTCAATTATTTATGCTTTGGTCATGAATAAACGCTCTCCAGCATCTTTCTGCACCCTGGAATGGGACTCTAAGCTGCTTTTCTTGAACAGAAGACAAATGTGTAAAGCTGGGGATGATGGATGCAAACCACAGTGGCCAAGGTCAGGCCTAGCCTGGCCAATACCAGGAGATGCAGTGGGGACAATCATCCCAAAAACAACCCTCAGGGGCCAGGCATCCTTCCCAGGAGCTTCCCCTTTTGTCTCCATTCCCAGCCCCTTACACACCTGTGTTCCCACACACAGGTGTTCTTGCACACGTGCCTCCCTGCCTCATGCCAAAGCCAGAGCCTCCAACCACTCAGCATCACTCTGGCAGCACACTCCTGGAGGACAATTCAGAGTCAATACAACCCCAAAACATGTTTTGCCTTTATGGGGATTCAGGAATTATAAGACTTGGGAACATTCCTTCCTCTGGGGTGCACTTTTAACTGGAATGGCCCTTTGACTGGAATTGTGGCCAGGGCACTGGGATGCCAGCACAGCAGCCGCAGCAGAGGAAGCAGCAGACAGAGAGATTGCCTATGAGGGTGTGTGAACATACACACAGCACACAGCTGTTTGCATTTTTGTGCCCCTGCATCTTCTATAGATACAGTGGTATAATTTTTATATAGTGTGTAGTTTTTATGAGGGCACTCCCAGACTGTGGAATGTACGTGCCCATGTGTACAGAAATAGAAAGAAATCTTTTTAAATGTAAATGCAGACAGATGTGTTGATTCAGGAAAATGAAGCACTGACAGCCTGTTTTAAATAAAGCTACATTTTCAGACCATGCTGCTGGTCAGGATAAGCCGCCCTCTCTCTACAGGTTCCATATTTCAGCAGTTGCCAATTCCCTCTTCTGCAGACAGAGGTGCAGGAGACCCCAGAACACTGTGCTGCTCCCACGGGAGATCCCTCCCGTTGATGAGGTACCTGGGTTTATCTCCCTTCTCCAGCTGCCTCTGCCTGTGGTGCCTCTGGACACTGTTCCTGGACCATGGAGGGAACTAGCAAGGGGACATAGAGTGGTTGATTTATATTTTTATCATATCTTCTCTTAATTACCCTGCAAATTCTCTGCCCAGTCCCTCCCAATGCCCTCCAAACAGCACACACAAATGCCTCTGCTCTGCCTTTCACCTTTCTGGACAATCCACATCTCTAACACAGCAATTCGATCCGGCATTTGATCCAGATAAGGATGTCCCCTCACCTATGAAATGCCAGGCTATTTTCAATACTCTTTCATGGTTTTATACAAGATTTACTCATTTCTTTTTCTTGAGAGACTACTGGGCATGAACCCGAAATGTCCCTTTCGATCTTGTTCATGACCTGGAAGCTTAAAAACGCGAGAGCACAGAACAAGCACTGACAATTACTCAGCTCATCCTGGTACCCATGCCCACGAACCCAGAGGTGTGATGACACGGTTGTGCCCCATGTCCCCCTCGCTGCAGCCTGGGGAGGGCACTACCAGGGTGGGGAGGGTGATTCCAGGATGAAGGGGCAGTGCCCAAGAGGTGGCACAGACCCCACGAGGGGGCAAAGCTGAATCTGCCTCTGGCACTGCCGAGCACCGTTTCACCTCCTCAGTCTGCTTTCTGTGTTCCCGAGCCCTCACACGGTCGGGGTTTCTCAGGGACTGCCTTTAAGCAGGTCCCAGCACACCTCACTCTCAGCAGAGTGCTTGGCTCTGCACCCTTCAGTGCCAGCTGTCACACACCCTCCCGCATCCATCCGGCTGCTCTCTGAGGTCCCCTCAGTGTCGTCTTTGCTCTCGGCTGACCTCCATCTCTCGGTACCGCTGCAGCCGCCGCCGCCCCCCGCCGTGCCCCTCCTCTCCCCGTTCACACCCGCGGCGCTGGGTGCTCACCCGGCCTCCCAGAAACGGAGCGGCTCCGGTTCGGAGCGGCAGCTCTCCTGACGTGTCACACAAATGCACCAGTAGCTGGCATTTCAGGCAGGGTTTGTTTCGTTTCCTGCACCTCCTTTCTGCAGATATAAAGGTATTAATAACACGCTGTGATTTTTACACACAGCTCCCAGCAGGAGACGTTCCCAGCTCCAAGCGAGCGCTGTCAGCTGGGGGATTTTTTTTTACCATGGAATTTGCTTAATTCATTATATTTTTATCACGACATATTCAGCTTCTAATAAAGCACTGCTTTCCTCAAACGCCCGTTTTTTGATGGATGCTAATGATGCGTGGGAAAGGGAAGCAGAGCGTTTTGCTGCAGCACACTGCTTTCCTCCAGCCAAACCTGACCCACAGCAGTGCAAACACTTCCTCTTCCTTTCTGGTAGCTCATGTCCCTCGATATTTTGTGAGCAGAAAGGAAAACACATTTTACTTCAGATTTGCCATTTCTGCTGATTTTAGAGGTACGATTTCATCTGAAAATGTGAACTGTGATCAGTCTAACAAGTTAATCTGGTAATTAAATTGATGCAAAGTGTGACCCTTGCAGAACAATAGCCCTGCTGGCTGCTGCCTCCTGGAGACAGCCTCCCGCCGACACCAACCCTTGCAAGGTGCAGAGGCACAGCATCGCCTCCCCACGCACACAGTAAAGGCACGGGAATTCCTTTTGATCTCTTCCCAAGCATCTGTCACGCAGGGATGGGCATCGCAGATCCATTTCCTCAGTGGGATTTACCGAGCTCTTCAAAGAAGGCTTGGGTTAAGGAGTTTTGTGGCTGGAAGGGGTGGAAAAGTTTCAGCTGTTGAAGTGATGAGGAATATGCTTTTAGAAATCACAACATCTTTAGAAATTCTGATCGAGGAACCTTTCATGCTCTGAAATTACAGGTGTCAGGTGGCCAAGAAGGCCAGCAGCATCCTGGCTTGGATCAGCTGTGGTGTGGCCAGGCCAGCAGGAGCAGGGACCGGATCGTCCCCTGTACTTGGCACTGGTGAGGCCACACCTGGAATACTGCACCATCTTTTGCATGAGGGCCGCACTGTTTTTTGATCTCTCTAATGAATGGATATCGAGGAGGGGTAAATTGTCAGGGTCTTTTCAGTCTGTTGTTTACCTGAAAGCTGTGGTTGCGCTGTTTGTGAGCTGAGGGTGCTGCCCTACCTTGGGTTGCCACACCAAGCTACTGGGCTGTGGGGAATCACAACACGTAGGGGTGAACACCCCGGTTCTGGCTGAAGGTGGTTATTTTTATGAATAAAAAGCAAGAAAGAATATGAATTTTAAAATCCCAAATGTCTGATTATGCTAAAATAATTAGG
The DNA here is from genome assembly GCA_033556795.1 of Tapera naevia. NCBI lineage: Eukaryota > Metazoa > Chordata > Aves > Cuculiformes > Neomorphidae > Tapera > Tapera naevia. The sequence continues at coordinate 612,026 of JAUMJJ010000396.1, forward strand.
ATCTCGGAAAGGTTAAATTTGATTAAAAGATTGAAAGTGTTGACCTTCATTTTTATTGATAATGAATTTCAGCATTCACAATTTGTGAAGATGAAACAATTTTTCATTTCCGTCGTTAGCATTTTGCTAATTTATTCTCATAAATTTTCCTATTATGCATTCTAATAAAATAATTGCGGACCAGATATTAATCATGCAACTTGGTCTGTTTTCTGTGGTGTTTGAAAATGAAATGCAAGTGGACTTTCCAAAGTTTTCATTTAACATCAGGGTAGGGAGATTTTTTTCTTTCCAGGATTATAAAATATGAGAGAGCAAGGGAAAGAGAATTAACGTTTCTTAGCCAATTAAATCAAGCTAAATGGCTGAGCCAGATAAGAGAGCTGAGCTATTGAAAAGAAAGTAAATTAATGTGCCTGTTGAGGTGTAAGATCCCTTCCCTGTAATAGATTTTCCTTCACTTTTTTTGACGTGTTTTTTCCATGATTTAGAGCCTGAAAAAGGGCCAAGGAGCCTCTACTTTTCATCTGCTCTGTTGTGCTTAACTGATAATTCAAAATGGCTTGATTTTGGTTCAAACAGTTTGTCTCAATCAAAATGGAAACTGCGTTGCAAATTAAATCCTGAAGGAATGTGTATTTAGCACAGTTTAATGGTTTTGTATAAAAGAGTTCATTCTCAGACAGCGAGAGAACATTTTTTTGGCTTTTCCAGATTTCCCCTCCTTGACTGCATTTTTTTAATCAAAATAGTCAAAATTCACCTGCATTTTTATAATCCAAATCAGTGGGGGGAGGGGCAGCAGTGGGGGAGCACAGAGGCTGCTGGTGCCCTCCACAGTCCCCCGTGCCTGCGCGGGCACAGCCGCTCCCCAGGAAGGACACCCCCGCAGCCCCTGCTGGGCACAGCCCTCCCTCCACCCCAGCTTCTCCTCAGGCCCACTTGGCCCAGCAGTGGGGATCGACCTCCCGCAAGGGAGGTAATGGTGAGGTGGGTGCTGGTCCCTGCTCCCAAGTGACAGGTGATGGGGCAATAGGAAATGGCCTCAAGTTGCACCAGGGGAGATATAGACTGGATATCAGAAAAAATTCCTTCATGGAAAGGCTTTTCCAGTTCTGGCAGAGGTTGCTCAGGGAGGTGGTGGAGTCTTAACCCCTGGAGGGATTTAAAAGCCATGTGGATGTGATGCTCAGGGACAGGGTTTAGGGGTGGGCTTGGCAGTGTTTGGTTTATGGTGGGACTCAACAGTCTAAAGATCTTTTCCAACCTAAATGATTCTGTGGTCCTCTGATTTGCACACACAGGTGAGCACACACACACGGACACAGTAACTGTTTTACAGGTAAGGACAAACTGTGTCCTCACCAAATATGCTGCAGGAGTGTGTGGGATGTGTCCTGCTTGCCAAGGGCAGATGGGGTACAGAGCCACTCCAAGAGCTTCCCTGCCTGCTCACCGCTTGGGACGGATCCCCATCATCCCACTGGACATCTGTCCAGACCAGCAGCACCCCAGAGCTGGACATGTCTCTTCACATCTGGCGCTGCCTCAGGGCAACCCAAGCAGTCAGAAACAACAGCAAGCACAAGTTCAGCCTGGTCAGGGCTCATCACAAGCAGTGGTTTTTCAGGGGCACCTCCTGCCTTGACTCTGGGCACCGTGGTGCAAGACCTTGTCAGATACAGACAGAAAAACAAGTCCTGTCTTGTCTTGGAGGGTTTGCACCATGAATAAAGTTAAGAAACAGAGGATGCAGAGGGTGAGATCCAGAGCTGGTCAGCACAGACCATTTTGGAGAAATGAGCAAAGCACAGAAGGAGCAGTGTGGTGCCCTTGCGCTGTGGGAGCATCCCTGGGGGTGCAGACCCAGCGGGAACACCACTGTGCACCCATGGGTGCTGGATCCAGCAATGCTCACCCTGAGCATCTCCCAACAAACCTATTTCAGCCACGTCTCCTCGCAACAATGGACACAAGGAAGGGCTGGTTTCTATAAGACAAGGGCCCAATAAGCTGATCCTGGATTTTTTTTGAGAGATAAAAGCTCTTTACACCATGGGCACAGCCCAGAAACTTGTTGCTTAGAGCAGTCTCTTGAAGCCTTGTGCTGGCAGTGCATTAATGAAAAAGTTTTTGTCCAAGGGGAGAGAAGAGCAGGCTCTGGGCACGGCCAGGACATCTGGTGACCCTACAATACCCACAAATACAGAGACCACTTTTCCTATCAGTTTTCTCCTCAACTGTACATTCAATTAGATAATATTTCGAATTATTCATTGATTGAATCATGTTGAGACTGCACAGAGCAGAACTTCAATGGAAATCTGACAGGAGGGGAAATCAAGGGGTAGCAGTCAATTACAGAGGCTCCAAGAGCATAAGTTATTCTGTTCATGCCCTTACAGGCAGCACCAGTAACGTTATTGCTAAGATTTACCAAAGCCATTTCAATTATTTACTTTCCAAGGCAGAGTATGCTCCCAGGCAAAGCAGAGCCCGGTGCTGGTGTGGCCGGGACTGCGCAGGGCAGGACCATAGGGAATCAGAATTCCTGGGATAAACCGCCTAAACTTCCCCACCAGGAGTCACAGAGATGTGAAGGGAAGTAAAATCACGGTGCCTCGATGAAGAAATCAAGGAGAGCTGTTTATTTCAGAAAGAGTCTATCATGCAAAGAATTATAAAACACCAATCAGTACTGGAAATTATTTTCAGAGGATGTGAAGAAGCAGCCAGACGGCTGCATGTTTTCTGCATAACAATGGTACCCAGGGTCGCCCTGATTAAAAATAGAACAAGAAAACATACACAGGGCAGGAGCAATGAGACCTGGTGGTAGCAGGGTATGAAAAGTATCTCTTTTCCACGGCGTAGCAGAGATGGTAATTCTCTAAAAAAATGGTGATTAAGCAAGAGAAGGATCAGGACTCTGAGATTATACAGAAGGAGCTGAAAATTTCCATTCCCCTGGCTAACGGCGACAGAGGAGCTGTCAGAGCTGGGCCGGGCAGGGCAGAGTCCGTGCCCCCGCCTCCTGCTGAGCGGGAGCTGCTGATGCCGCCGGCGGCTGCCGGGCATCGCTGCGCTTTGAAGTCACCCAAGGTGTGTCTGGGCCAGTTCCTTTCCCACAGCACCTCAACATGTCAGAGCAAACAACACATTCTGTGCAAAGAAAGCTCCCTGGAAGATGACTCCATCCCCATCCTCTGCTAAACACCTCACTGCAGAAATTGTGGAACAACTTGTTCTCGCTGACCAAGGTTGTTCCCGCTGATGGATCTACTGGGTCCGGCTTGTCCCCAGCACCAGTAGCCCTGGGTGAACTAGGGTGAGCCCCCCAGGGGTTGCCAGGGGCTTCCAGGAGGGGGATAGGTAAAGGGGCTCCTTGCTGCCCACTCCACCAGGGCCAAGGGGGTTACTGGCAGCCCCACAGGTGCTCTGAGAAGCCCTGTCTGAGATGGTCACACCGACACATCTCACAGAATCATTAAGGTTGGAAAATACCTTTGAGACCATCAAGTCCAACTGTCAACCAAACCCCACCGTGTCACATCTTTCCAGAGGCTGGGAATGGGGCTGGGGGAGCTCCAGGGTCTCCTTCCACTGGGTGCACTGGGACCTTAGGAGCCCGTTGCTCATGGTACATCAGTTTTCTTCAGCCACCCGCCTGGACAGGGAGAGGGAACAAAGAGACAACAAAACTTGCCAAGAGATACTTTTTTCATAAGCCATCCCAAAACCTTCAGCCCGAGGGAAGAGCCTGATTTGGAAACCTCAGCTGATACAATGAGTTTTTGTAATGAGGAGACTCTGGCAAAATTTTATCATCTCCAAGCATCGATGTCATTAAACAAAGCAGGGTGAGTGAATATAATGGGGAATAAATAAGCACAGTTATATATGTACTGTTCACTCCGCTGTATGTGAGTACATATCATTCGTTTAGGGAAACGTGTACACTTCTGCATTATCTCAGCTCTAATTTGTTTGCAAAGAGAAGAGAACTGGAAATCTTTGATTAAAGCCCTGGCATCTAGATCTCTTGCAGCAGCACTGCACTGTCCAGAGAGCAGCTGTGTTTGCAGTCCCCTTGCCGGTTAAACTGAAGGATATCAAGAATACTGGATGTATTTGAGTTTTAACATGTGACACAAAGCCACCTGAACAACCTAGCTCATGTTATCAGTTTTAACCATACTCATAATTGTATGCATGGCTCCTGCACATTTTCTGCAGTATTTTTAGTCTCATTAGGCTCAGCTCGGCAGCCCTTGCCCATCTGAGCTTCTCGTGCTGCACCACTATAATCAGCATTCAATTGCATTTCACCTGTCTCTGACAGTGTCTGGGCAGGCCCCAGAAGCGATAACTCCCATGGAGGGGAGAGGACTTGGGTGGGGGTCCCATGGGGCTTGAGCTGGGCTGGTGTTCCCCCACCCACCCAGTCCTGCTCCCCACTCGCTCAGCATCAGCATCGTCTTATCCCTCTCTGTGCTTGTCAGGGACCAGGAATGAGCCAACCAAACTTTTCCTACCCAGAATTAAAAATATCTATTTAGCTTCTCAGCTCCACCCCATCTTTGGGAAAAAATACATTTTAAATAGAACAGGACCGTTTTCATTGAACAAATGCTAAAAATATATACTTTTTTTCGTTGTGTTTAGCATTCCTGTCCTTTTTGCATGGAAAACAGTCTTTTAGGTTATTAAACACTTTCCTGAAAGAAAAGTAAATAGGCCACCCCCTGGATGAGATCCCTAGGTTGCACTGTGGTGGGTGCTCCCCACGGTCCCTGTGTTGTCACCGCCCTTCCCTCGACCCATTGTGCCATGTGTGAGATGGGGTCTCATGGGGCATCCTGGAGTGCCCAGGAGAGGCAGGGGTGGGAAAATGAGGGCTGAGAGGCAGAACTGGGAAGGGAAGGTGGTGGAAGAGCAGCTCTGCACAATACTGCATCAGCACAGGACTCATCCCATCTCCATTGAGCCCCTTCCCTCAGGACCATTTGGAGAGCCCACAGGGACACCAGAGCAACCACAAGGCACTGGGGAGGGCAGCTTTGGCAGTGGGATGGACCAGAGGGGTTTGTTCTGCTATCAGTTTGTTCTCCTCAGGTGAGATTCATCTAATTTGAAAAGTTCAGGTTTGGTTTGTTTTTTTTTTAATTTTCTGTCTTTTCTGTTTGTTTCTCTCTGGTTTGTTTTTTCTTTTCTATACCCTCCAAAAAGGCAATCTATTTTGCAAATAGGTCTTCCCCAGGCTCAGAGGCGGCCGGGGGGGGGGGGGAAGTGCCTCTCTGCTGAGGGGTGTGTGGGGACACCTTACCCCTGGAGACCCTGCATCCCTGCTTTTGCCACTCGTGGCTGCATTCTTTCTTAGCCTGCAAACCAGCTCTGAGTCACTTATTTAATTTATGCGACGTTGCCTGTTAAAGAGTCTCTGCAATTATCATGTAAAGCCTATTATTCTAGATTAGAGCTGTGTGAATACAGTAATGGGATATATGACTGTTTGTTTGAATCCTGAACTAATTTCAGTGCGAACATGCGTGAGACATCTCTGTATTCCTGTTCAATTTCCATTTACACTGGAACTCTGATGCTCAGGGTGTCTGCGCCAGGTTTGTTCCCAACTACAGTCCACTGTCATGGTTTAAATGACAAGTGGGTCATAGGTTGGACTAGATGATCTCAGAGGTCTTTTCCAACCTTGTGATACTGTGATACTCACATTGTCACCATCAAACTGTGCAGGCTCTGCAGGTGAGGCTGCACCGCTCGGCTCGTGCCCCCACCTGGCCCCTGAGCACGGGACCGCAGGTGCTGCGGACGAGGCAGGAGCGGCGCGGGCAGACGGTTCTGCTCAGGCTCTGAACCAGCAGCCGTTCCCATCAGCGGGGCCTGAGGGGTCACCCGGCCGGGCAGCGGCGGGGGGGAAGCTGGGGACAACCACCAGCGGGTGGGGGCATCAGGGCTTTACAGTTAGGTGTCAGGAGTCCCTCCTGGGCTCTCCGTTCAGCCAAGAGGAAAATGAATGCATGGTGTGAGCCCAGATTTTAGAAACAGCTTCGTGGTTGTCTCTGTGGTGCAAGAGAAGCAAATGGATGGGTTCTGCAGCCGGTGAGATCTGTTCAGCAGAGAAAGGTGGTTTTGAGCCAGGACTGAAAGGGTCAATCAGCACAGTCTCTGCTGTGCCTCCTCTGTCATGGGAGGCCCTTTAAAACCCAAATGCTCCCCAGAAGACGTGTGGGGTGGGACCCAAAACAGGATGGAAAACCCAGTGGCACAACATCAGCCGGTCCCAGCGGGAGCCGGGCGGCTCTGCCCCTGCCCAGGGATGTTCCAGCCGTCCCAAATGGCCCGTGGTCAGGGACCTCCTGCAGAAAGTGACTGCAGGTGAGTCTGGGACCAGTGCTGGAGTTTCCCACCTCCCAGCCCCCAGCTGTGACTTTACCTTTAATCTTTTGTAGGCAGATGGAAAATTCTATTTAATTAACAGCATGGAAATCTCCCTTTCCCATGCGCTGTTTCTGATCCTGTTTTGAGGCCATTCTTATGGAGGATCTCAGTGCCTCACAGCCTATTGAAACCTCTCTTTTATCACTGCTCACAGAGAATTGCGAAAGACAGTTAGAAGATCAATTAGGATAGACCATTCTCACCAAATGCCTGAGAAACAAGAAAAAGGTTTCTTTTTAACTAAATGTTAACCACTCTGTTAACCATTTCCTTCAAAATTACTTGGGTTCCTACCTGGATGAAACAACACCGGCTTACTACAGGCAGGGAATTTTCATCCTTGATATTCCTTCTGCTCAACCATTCACAGTCCTGACCAGACCATGGTATGGACTCACCTTGTATTTTTGAGCAACAGACACAAACTAATTCACTTCCACATTAAAAAGTAACTCCTGCAGCAAACGACCATCATCCTGCAGTTTCCAGCAGTGGCACCTCCCCATGGATGCCCCTGGTGAGTCCCAGGTGAGCGCTCAGCTCTGCCGTGCGCAGCACCTGTGCAGCTCCAGTTCCAGACAGGGCACCTGCAGGTCCAGGAGCAGCCCAGCTGCTGGCAGAGAACGCGTGATCCCCGTCTGCACGCGCTGCGCTCTCGCCCTCCGCCAACACCTCTCTGCAAACTCGCTTTGGTGTGCACTTCATTGTGGAAAAAAAGACACGTTGAGAAACGCTGGCTTTCCTGCATGACCCCCAAAAACATGTTGGGCAGGTTCAGGATTTAGTGATGCTGTGAGGAAAGAAATAAATGCCTGCAAGGAGAAAGAGACGTTTCATGTAACACCTACAAAAGCCAAAACCTCCAAAAGTGACAAAGAGGCTGTGATGGGGTGGAGGGTACAAGGGCCACCAGGTCTGGTCTGCGTGGGAATGTGGCTGGAGAGACCTGAACGCTGGGTATCTGTAACACCTTCTGAACACAAGGGCTGTGAGCGTCCTTACGGTGCTGGGGGTGTGGGGGTCAACAAGAAGGAGGAATGGGGCTGCCAGGCAGCTTTGTGCCACCCACTTACCCAGAGGCTGCCCCACACATCCTCGGCTGTCTCACACGTTCCCAGCAAAGTGGAGCTGCAAACACATATTTCTTCTGCCAGGGAGGGGAGGAGGCTTGAGCAGAGGCTGCTGCTCCACAGCACGCATGGTGTGCCCTCACCCTCCCCTGGGTTTCACCTACAAACCAGCATTGCTTAGCTGCATCCTGGCTGCTCAGACTTTGATCATTTACTGAAAGGGCTGCACTGCAAAGCTCTAGTGTGAGAAATAATAATGTAAAAAGAGAATTAAAAGGCATTTTGCTCTCCTGTGAAATTTGTAAAATCTTCATTTCCTTTTTTACTTTCTACATCAAAAAAAAAAAGAATAGAAAGAAGAAAAAAAAGAAGAAAAGAAGGAAAATTATGAAATTATGACCTTTTTTTTTCTGGAAATATAGAATTAAAGGAGAAGGGGCAGGGGGAGAAGAAAGGGAAATATCACCCCAGAGCAGGTGCCGGGGTGCTCAGTGGTGCCAATGCCCAGCTGCTATGAGGGACACCGTGAGTGTCCATAGCTGGCTCTGTTGCAGACAGGTCTGACTGCTGCAGGGTGAGACACAGGTGGAGGAGGACCCAGCCCTTGCCCAGTGCTCCTGCCCCAGCTCCCTCCATCACTCTGCAGGGACCCAGCCCTTGCCCCATGCTCCTGCCCCTGCTTGCTCCACTGCCCTGCTGTGCCCATTGGGCTGCCCGAGACCACAGCCTCCCTCCTTGGCCAAGTGTGTGTGGGTGCTCTTGCAAATCAAGTTATTTCAAGTAAATGACACAACCAATTTTGTTTGGCAACTCACATGTGTGTGCTCAGCTTTCCCTTGTCACAGAGCATCCGACATGTTCTCTTCTTTGGCATTCTGGATTTAAACTCTCAAGCTGACCTTTTCAAATGTAATTATTCTCACTTCCCAAGGAAAGTCTGAGACTTTTGGACAGATGAATAGATTTGCCCTTATTCCTCCTTTACAGAGTAAATGTGATAAATACACTTCCCATTTTCTCTCCCCTTTCTCTCCCCCATGTCTCTTCATGGTTATGAAGAGCCTCCTGAAGATGCCCAGCTACCAGGTCTCCTTCTTCAAATACCAAGAGAGAATATTAAGACTTTATGTATAAACTGCCTTGAGTTTTGTGCCAGAAATCTGGGCTGGATTGGTTGAAACAGTGAAGACAGAGTCAGTGGCAGAGTAAGGTTTCCCTGAAATAATACTCCCTGCTTATTGTCCAAATGCATCATTTCTTCCAGGTTTTTGTCTGAATATCTAATTCAGCAGTGCCTGGGTTGTCATACACATGGCTGTAATCAGAGGGAGACTTAACTATGTCACTGTAGGTGTGACCTTGCCTAAGGCCTCCTGCTGGGACAGGTTCCAGTTGCCACCTCAGACACCCTTGCTGATGCTATGCCTGGCTTCCAGGTGCCTCTTCAGAGACAAGGGGTGCCCCATTAAGTGCCTTTTTGTCTGCCAGCCCCACGTTCAAGCATGCTGAGAAGTCTCCAGTGGCCATGAAAGCCCATTTTGTATGGCTGTAAGTACCTGATAAATGGCCATAAGTACCTCCATCTCCAATGACCATGGGCACCTCCATCTCCGCACCAAAAGCACCTCCATCCCCAATGGCCACAGGTGCCTCCATCCACGAGCGAATGTATCATCTGGGCAACTCTTGACTGGTGCTGCACAACCATCTCTGATCACACTGAGAGCCCAAGGTGGCTCCAGTGACCTCCCCTGGCAGGTGAGGTGCAGACAGTGACAGAACTGCTCCCAGTGGTGTTTTAAGAAGGAATGAATGAACGAAGCTGGGGATCACGGGGACCTTTTGCCTCAGGGTTATCTTCTTGGTGGGCTGAAAGTTTATGGATTAGGCTTTTCCTCACCTTGTTGACAGTAAATAACATCCTTTTGAAAACAATGTGTCTGTATCACATCCTGGAACCCCAACAAGCAGCCACTTGTTCTTATGAAGGAATCGCAGCTCAAAGCGAGTTCAAGCAAGATTATGCAAATAATTGATTTTTTATTTGTTTCATTACTTGCTGGTGTCTCAAACAGAATAGGAGCAACAATGATAAAAATAGAAATAAGTCTCCCTGAGTTTACTTTATTGCAGTGCGAAAGAGCAGTTTCAGTTTGCTCTCTTTTATTGTTAGCACTCTCCACTATTTCATTTCAACAAATTTAAAATTTAAATGTTTGGAAATTAAATATTGATTTTTTTAAAAAAATGGAAATAAATTGCTGTGTCTTCCAGAGAATATTTTACCTCACACTGTTCAGTAAAACTTGACCGATTTCTCTAATGTCTTGCCAAGCTTTTATTTTTAGCCTGTGCTATTTTAGAGAGAAAATAAAATGCAGGGGCCAGGCACACCTTCCTACCTCAGCAAAAAAAAGACAAACGATTATTTTACAAAATATGTATTTATGCCTCATGACTTTTCATGACCAGGAGAGGTGATATTTTTCCCCTTGCGATCTCCTCACCACTGCCAGGGTTTCGCTGGTGGTGCAGGACTCTCCCTTCCCGAGTCACTGCTTCCAATTTCTTCCCACAGCAGCTGAAGGCAACGTGAGACCCAAGGAACCTGCCAGGTTGTCTCCTTGGAGAGCATCGCTGTGAGGAGGAGATAAAGCTCTTCTCAGCGCACTCCTGCCTGGAAGGAAGCAAGAGGTGCCAGAAAACACAGGAGAGCTTTGTGCCCAAGAAAAATGTTGGAATTTTGAAGGAAATATTGCTTAGCAGACACCTTTTTATTGGAGATCTCCATTGTGAGTGGTTATGCTTTGTTATCTAAAACATCATTTCTTCACACTAACCAGAAAGAAAAAAATGTAGAAGTGTGACTGTCTTCCCCCTCCCGTGCATGGTTTGAGCCTCGTGTGGTTTCGGCAGCTCTGGAGAAGCCAGGGCTGTGGCATCCCTTTCCCTGGCAGCCCCCGTGCCTGCGAGGTCTCTAGCTCGGCCCTGCCAGGGCAAGGGCTCGGTAACGCCCCTTGGCTGAACTAAACCAGGGTGAAGCCCCTCTTGAGCCGTGTCCCCAGGACGGTGCTGCCAGGTGAGCGGGGGCCGGCTGATTGCTTGTTTCTCACAGCAAAGGAAATATTCCTGCTCTGAAATTGCACAGGGAGACGCTCCCTGTCACCAGCTCACACCAAAGAGCTGGCCCTGCAGACACCCGGGCGATGCAGGTACCGTGCCCGGCTGTGATGATCAGAGCTGCACGTGGCAGGAGGGCACGGGTTGTGACGGAGCTGGCAGGGCTCTGGGACTGGTTTTACGTAGGATCCCCGTGCAGATGGAGAGAAGCTGCCCGAGGCACACGAGCGCAGCCCCAGCAGCCCCAGCCCCGGGCAGAGCACGGCCTGAACGGCCGCGCCGTGGCCCCGCAAGGCACCGCGGGGACCGCGCCGGTGCCTGCTGCGTGTGAAGCACCCCCGCGGTACCCGGCTCCGGGGCTCGGATCCACGAACAGCACCGCAGAACAAGTGACAAGCAGTGACCCCTTGGCGGCAGTAACCCCAGAGCGAGCTGCGGACCGAGGGGTTCGTGCCCCTCGCGGAGGAAAGCAGCCCCGCCACGCGTGGTGGTGCTGACCATTCCCAAGGGCAGGCACTCTGAGCGTGTGAGCGTGGCCGCAGCCGCAGATAGCCGTGTTCTGCACAGTCCCTGAGAGTTACGGTCAGTCTGCGGCTTGTGGCCGGATTTTTTTCCTTATCAAAGCACATCCCATCCTCTCTCTCCGTTTCCTCTCCCTCCCCTACCAATATCGGCAGCTGTAAATCCAGCCGGGCCCTGATGGCAGGGGTGGGAAGTTAAAAGCAGACAGAAGGCGCTGCTACTGCGTTCTTCCATGGCACTAGAATTGAGGCAATTAGAGAATAATTCGCGAGGCAAACACCAGCGGCTGCAGGGGCTCCTGTCAAGGGCGCTTCAGCCTGAGCTTTTTTTCTAGGCAGGCAGCTCATCCCTGTGCGTGTTCGCAGCAGCCCCCAGCAGCCCCGGGGCATGGGAAGCGGTTCCCAACCTTTCTGCAGCCCCGGGAAGAGGCAGAGGGGCAGCAGTCGCGACTGGTTTTGCACAACCAGAGACCATCAGTGACCGGAGACAAAAAAGTGCAATAGCAGCCACGTTTCTTCACAGGGGAAGAAACCACAGGGTCTCAGCTGGACCCAGGAGCGTCCCTCCCTACTCACCCTACGGCAAAGCGAGCAGCAGGCGCCAACGCCGGCGTCCTTGAGAAAAGGGGGTTGTCAATCAAAGGGAAACAAAAGGAGCTTGATGGACACCAGAGCTCCCCAAAAGCTGCAGTCAGGTAAGCTCTTCTCTTTCAGCCCTTGATTAGAGCTGACGGCAGTGCACGTTGTGCTGCTCTAACAGCGCTCTCTGCCTCAGCCTCTCCAATAACAGCCGGCTTTTTTTTCAGACTATCCTGAGTATTTTCCCTGTGGGGTGTGATTGGTTTGTAACGTCAGTGAGAGGACAAACTATTATGAAAATTAAGAGATAGCAGGAAAGATCAAGAGAAAGGAATGCAAAAGAGGTTTCTCCCCTTTGAATATCCCTGTGATCCGAACATATGATGTGATCCAAATACACGAATATCCCAGTGATGCAAACAGCAATCAAAGATGTAAAACCTGCAAGAAATTTATGAATTAAATTAAATGTAAATATGGAAGTGATAACTAGCCACTGTATGAAAAAATATATAAGTCACTTGTGAACAGAGGTCAAAAAACAGAGAACAAATTAAGGCCATGTAAATGCTTTCTTCCATTTCCAATCATGCACATGTAACTAAAACCACAGTACAAGACATTTGCAACCAAGTTCTGGAGACCAACTGATTTATTCAGACAGTGGCTATTACCCAACTTCCCATTCTTCAAATTAATTTAAAATTGTGCTGCTATTGTTACTGGTAAAAATGGACTCAGAATCCCAGAGGGGAAAACACTCTGGCGCCTGGAGGGGAATTTAGACTTGATGTGAGGAAAAAATTCTTCACTGAAAGGGTGATTGGCCATTGGAATGGGCTGCCCAGGAAGGTGGTGGAGTCACCTACCCTGGAGGTGTTTAAAGGGAGACTGGATGAGGCACTGAGTGCCATGGTCTAGATGATGGTTGGTGTTAGTGTTAGGTTATAGGTTGGACTTGATGATCTCAGAGGTCCTTTCCAACCTTATGATACTGTGATACTGTGATACTGTGAATAAATACAGCACAGGCTCCTGGCTGACTACAGGGAGTATCTAGAAGTGAACAGAGCCTCAGGTTTTGAGCAGATGATGTCAAGTTGTAGCTTGGGTACTGGAAACCCTGGGTTCTTCCCTGTTGTGCATTTCCCTCTTGGGTTACTTCAGTGTATCAAGGATTCTCATTTACATTGCATTTTGTAACAAATGCTTTGCTCAGAACCTGGGATCAGTCTGCTCTTCTTCTCAAGGATGTTCTCCTGTCCACATTCTCCCTGAACAGACGCGAGTGTCCCAGGTTGGTGTCCCTTGAACAAACCCTCAAAGGCTCTTGGTCTCAAGGAGCTGGTGCTTGGCTGCCCCAGCCTGTGGAGTGTGGGATCAGCACATGCATGTTCGTAGGAACTGCAGGGAGTTCAGCCTTTCTGCGCCTGTTCTCATCCTCCATCAGAGCAGAGAGCTCCTCACACCCATCCCCAGGGCACCCTGGACCCAGGAGCGCTGACGCACCTGCAAAGAGCAAAATGGACATCACCTCCAGGAGACCCCCACGGCCATACTCAGGGCATTGTATGTAGCGTGGCCACAGCAAGAGAAACCCCAGAAATCAGGGAAAGCTCCTCAAGGGGCTGGCAATGCCCTCCCCTGGAGTGTCCGGGGCTGGTGCCATGCCGTTCAGGTGTGTGGGTGCAGGCACAGGGCTGTGCTGGAGGAGAGCAAAACTCCAGGGCCTTGGAGCCTTTCTGCAGTGTTATGTTCAGCTGATGGAGCTCCACAGCCTGATAGAGAACCACAGCCTGGTGGAGCTCCACAGCCTGACAGGGCACCAGCCACACCCTGCTGAAGGAGATTTGGCTTTCTCTATAAATACAGTAGCAGGGTATAATGAAAAATGTCGTTAAAACAACACATCTGTATCTGTGTGAGGGGGAAACACGTGCAAGCACCCAGTTTCCCTTCCAGTGCGATCCTTGGCTCAGCGTTGGCACTGAAGATGCTGTAAGTGGTGCAGAGGAGAGGTGGGCAGAGCGCCGAGTCACCGCTGCCCCCAGGGAAGGAGTCTCCGTGTAGGAGGGCGCTGTCGAGGGAATGAGGAGAGGAGGGAGGATTGGACAGAAGGGCTTGGCCATCATTCCATTTGGAGACCTGTGTTATAAAAAGGCATCAGAACGCCTAGGGAATTTTAGAATTAACAGTGAACTTGGAATTAAACCTCTTGTACATCACAGTGAACCTTATGCACAAACCTTATGCACTGTTTCCTTCACAGCACGCGCATCTGAAATGCGGATTAAAGCATCCCACATCTTGCATTTCCCAAATTCTGTGGCTTTCCCCCTCTAATTTATTAAGTTCAGATATGTATCTCCAGTCCCAGAAGAGCTTAATGTGAGCCCTCGCAGGATCAGTGGCAAACTAGCAAGGTCAGTCCCATCCTCCCGTTACCATGGCAATCGCTATGATAATATATAACATGGCAACACCATCTTTCTACCAGTTCCTACAGCTCAGCTCTTGGCTTTGTCTGAACTCCCTTGAAATGGAGGTGAGATTAAAGGAGAGCTAAGAGCGAAGAGGGGACAACTGAAGAAGCTGCCTACGAGCACGCCAGGTGCTTTGTGTCCAGTCCCTGAGTAAGCCAGGTTTCCAACAAAGATTTCCTTTCAAGGGCCTGGTGCGTGCTGGGAAGTGCCAGTGATGTTGCGTTCAGCGATCTGGACCCTGCCAGAGACAGGGGGTTTTGTTTTATTTTGTTGATCAGGGTGCATTTTGCCCACAAGTGAAACTACAAGAAGCTCTCTCCTGCGCAGTTATCACTCTCTGGCTGAAAGTAAAGGGCGCAGTGGGTGACAAAGGATATTTTGGTGTTGGAAAATGAAGCGGTGGATCGGGTACCTGAATTATTTCAAGTGACTGGAGAGGACCACATGGCTCAACACAGCCCCTCCTCACGCCCAGGCACCCAGCAAGGGGACAGGCAGCGGGGCTGGGACGGCTCTGTTCCCATATGGGGCGAAGAGGATTTCCAAGAAAACGTAGCAGTTCTTCAGCAAAAATACACACACATAGTGTTTGGCAACAAGAGGGAGTTAAACCTCATCTCTGCAGTGAGAGCCAGCTTCAGTGAGCATCTCCAGTAACTGGATGTGGAAGTTTAAAGTGCTTATAGAGAAGTGTTTCTATCTTTTGTTTAAACAACCAGAAGCTCTGTGTTGGAATAAATTGTCTTCACCAGGCAGAATTATTTCCCAGTACTTTGGGAATTCTGGAACTATTTTAGAATCACAGGGATATTTATATATTTGTATGTCTACCTGTATGTCTCTGTATACACAGACACATCTTAAATTCAGATGTGAATTTCAGAAGCACTCCATAAACCTCTCCCTGGAGAGCAGTCACATCAGCTGCTCTTCCTGAGACCTGCCTTGCTTTCCTGTGCCTCATTTTTAATTTGTCAGTTTGAGTTCTCGAGTGTTTGTCAAGGCTGTAGGAGAGGCTGGGCCATCAGTCAGAAGCACTCCCAGAAGGTTCCAGCTGAGGCTCTGCTCACCACTCACACAAGGATGCAGCGGAGGATGGAATCCTGGCTTCAGACTGCAGGGGCTGTGGGAAGCGAGGAGCTGCTGGGATAGAGAAGCTCTGCCACCTCAGGGCTCAGCAGCAGGGATGCCCCGTGCCACCAGCCCTGCCCTGGGCAGCTCCAGCCCTGGGGCCTTGGCCGTGCCATGCACACCTCCTGGGTGAAATGTGTCAACCAAGGGCAGCTCCAGCCTTGGGGCCTTGGCCGTGCCATGCACACCTCCTGGGTGAAATGTGCCAACCAAGGCCATGCAACCTTGCAACAGCCTTGAACACAGGAAATTCAGGTGTTTGTTATAAATGGTGACCTGTCCTGCTGCACTGTGAACCTGGGGGCCGGTGGCAGGTCCCCCCTCAGCAAGTGTCAGCCCCTTGGTGAGAGGCAGGAGCACAAACCCCTCTGGGCCAACGCACGGCTCCGGCTCCGAGGGGCTCCGGCGTCACAGAGAATGGGGTGATGGGGAGAGGCTGGATATGTATTAGAACTATGAAAGAGAAAGGTTGGAGAACTTCCACTGCCCATCCCCTGTGAATGTCAGGCCTACATCCTGCCTTTTTCTTCACGTTTTTCTTACATATAATTTTTTCTAACAAAAAATGGTCAATAGTTGAAAATTATTTACCTGGAAAGGGGAAGACGACTCCTTGAATAATGAGAGTCCATGAAACTTTCTTCTGAAGGGAGACATCTAAGGAAGTCGCCTGCAATTGAACGCAGGCAACAGATCCTAGACACCTAGAGACATCTGTGATGAACATCCTTACTCTGCCACCTGAATGGAGAGAGGTAAGGATGGATGTGCTATTGTGGTCCATTGTGTTCTCACATTTCAAAGCCATCTGCAGCTATCACAAGCTCCAAGGTATCTTCTACAGTGATGAAGTATTTAATAAAAAAAGACGAAGAGTGACTGGAGACTTTAGTGTCTTGTGTGCCCTCTGAAAGATGTTACTGTTCCACAAGATTTTAGCTTAATCCTCTCTTCTAGTTAAAACTCTGATTCATCCTCTAAAAGGAGAAAGATTTCAATGGATCTGCAAAACTCTCTTAGCTTCATTCAGCATATCTGGATAAAATTTCCATAAGGTTCTTCTTTCCTCTGTGTAGAAAAGGAGGCAGATTAGAAAGGATGCCATAGTCTGACGAGGGCATCTTATTGCATGTAAGAGCATATTAAGAGACTTCCAGACCTTTCAGTCTGAATCCCATTCACAGAACCCAATATTCTTTTCTCTGTAGTATCTGAAGTTGGAGCAGTTGGCACTGGACTCTGAGGGCTGGAGCTGCCCCTGCGATGTGATGCCAGCCCCTGGCAGCCTCTCTAACCTCAGGTGCCCATGTCAGTCTGGTACCAGTGCCCCTGATGACCAAATTCACCCTCCAGAGAACTGAAGCCTGCAGTGAGCCCCATGTCTGGTTGTGGCTCTGTGGTCTCCATGGGTTTGCCTCCTTCTTATTGGTTTTGACTCACTTGTTCCTCTCTGCTCATCCTGTGGCCCGACGCATCTTTTGGAGATGTTATTCCAAAGTCAAAGCAAGGTTTGCAGTGACTCCAACCAGTACTACCCCCTTCCCCATGCTGGTCATGGTCACATGCAGAGCCCAGGAAAGAGCTGGAGACCAAGGATACATTTCTGTTGGCTGCTCCCTTTCTTCTCCATCCCTCTCTCCTGTGGAAGAACCAGTTCTGCAGCACCAGCTCGCGCAGGAGGGCTTTGTCTGGCCCTCCCTGAATAGACCTGGAAGTGCCAAACCAAGAACCTTCCTGCACCCCTGGGTTGGAAAAGTAACTCAAAAGCCCCTGTACAAGAAATCAAACTCTGAGCCATGCTAGAGCCTCACAGTCGTCAGCTTTGGGACTGATGGCACTGTGACCCCCGCTGGCCCCTGGGCAAAGGCTGTCATCAGGTACAGATGACTTTCCTTGTCCCCTCTTCCAGCAGGAGAAATGCTCTGTTCCCTTCCTTTGCTCACATCCTTTTCTCTCAGTAATACAGTATAACCATATGAAGCTCGCAGTGATTCAGCCTGACCTGCATTTGACTTGGATTTGCTGCTCCTTGCCAGACTTGGTGAAACTCCTCAGAGTTCCACTCCTCCCTCTCCATGAGCCTCCAGCTCAAAACAGTCAACCTTTTTTTCCTGTAATGCCTGAATTTCAGCTTATTTCATTTTCCAAAGAAACGGTCTTCTCGGAGCATACACCAATCCTATAATTAAAATAATTTGCCCTTGTGGCACAGAGGTTATATAATTGGCAGGTAAGGGTACTCTGTATTTTAATAACAGTGAGATATTTAAGAAATCTTTCTCACCTTCAGCTGCCTGTGAGCAGGAGCTGCTGTGCTTTAAGCCTTTACAATCTGCATCAGTCCTTCTGACCTGTCATTTTTGCAGAACTTTATTTTCCAAATGGCCCAGTAGCCTGCTAAAATAAGCCGAACTCCTCTGTGAAGAGCATCAATCATTCCCTGCAACATCTTACTAAGAAGTGTTCTGTGCCTGCTCAAGCTCAGTACCTGGTCCCGTGTGCAGCGCCGAAGCATTAACGAAGGTTAATATTTTAATGCAAGAGTCGAGTCTGAAAATGGAAAGGAGCTTTGATGTCTGAATCCAGCTAGAGATGTTGTAGAACTGGGCTTTCATGAATGATTCCTTCACATATCAGCATTGTCAGGGCCAAAACTTAAAATGTCACAATAGTCTGATGATCCTGTGTCTCAGCGTTTCCAGCCAGATGTACAGCTTTCTGTGTGTTTATTCAAGCAGGAAAAAGTAAGGCAAAAATCCCATAAAATGATAAATAAACAAAATTCCAAAAGGTTTCTAGGTCCAAAGTGTGGGATGATGGTAGAGGGTGTTTCTACACCTCTTCTGCCTTCCCTTCAGCCTCCTCTGCTTCCAGAAGCTGCTGTCTGGGAAAGCTCTGCTTCTGCACCATGTGCTGTGCTCCCAGAGAGCCCCATGTGGGTTTGGGGGTAGCCCCAAGGGGTTCCAGCACCTCAGTGTGGTGCAGCTGGGGCAGACTGACCCTGCCCTGGAGCAGCCTCCCCAGACCAAGTGCAAGCCGGTTCTGGGAAGGGAAGCAGCTCATCCTGGGAGAGCAGAGCAGAGCACACAAAGGCATGGCAGGGCAGAAGGGGTCCCCAGACTTCAGTCTTGCTGCAGCCAGTGAGGACAGTTTGGTGTTTGATGAGAATTAGTCAGGAAAACGTTCTTTTGTAAGTTAAGAACAGAAAGTCAGAACAAATGCATTTACCTCAGCTCCAGTTCCAACCCCCAGCAGTGTTATTCCCATCCAAGATGCTCACAAAGACCTGTGTAGGTGCCAACACCGTGTAAAGGCAAGATGAGGGCAGCATCACAGAGATGCCCCATCCCCACAGCATAATGCTGGGCAATGCTCTGCACTGAGATTTATATGGAATATTAGGGCTTTCTCATCATAAAAGGGAGAGCGGTGCTTTTAATGAGTGGAAGAATCCTAATGCTGGAAAAACTGCAAAGCTTATAGATTAAAATGATGGTTTCTTGCTTTCTTTTGGCTATGAACCATTCACAACTGGAATAGAACAGTGATAACAGAGTGAAAGGTGGTTATACATTTCCTTTTATGTGTATCCTCTGAAAAGTAAGCCATTATTATCCTGCAGTGATACATTTCAGATGAGAATGTGAGATAAAAATGTTAGGATGTGGGATGTCATTCTCTGTGAAGGTTCAAAATATGAAGATGAGGGATGTATTTCACTGCAGTAAAAGAAACACATTGGATTCTCTGTATCTTCATTTTCATTGAAAAGAAACATAGACTAAACAGAATTCTAAGGTAAACACTGAAAAATCAATACCATTCACATTTTCTTTTGGAAAGTACAATGAATGTTGTGTTTTTAATAGCAGTACTTCAGAAAATGACATAACCAAAATGCATACAGCTATTCAGGATGCTGCCATCCAGCTGGAATCATGGATCTGGATCTAGACAACCTTCTCCGCAGCATCTGGAATTCACAAATGGACTCAGGAAGGTTGCAGCTTTTCCAGGCAGTCATTCAAGGAAGTCCTGGCTCTGTAGAGATGTTTGGGATTCAGGACGTGTGCAGTCTCCCAGGTGTGGGTTGGTCATTCCAGGGGCAGCTCATCCACACCAGAGCCCGGCAGCTGGCCCAACATTTTAGAGAACTGGGACCGTATGGCAGATCCCATTTCCTGGAAACTGGTTCAGTGTCATTCAGGGTTATCAGGAGAGCTGGTGCTGCTTTGCCCCAGGTAAGCACGAGGCTCTCTATGTTTCTTGGCAGTAAAATGTGCAATGAGGAGCCCTTAAAGCAGCTCTCTGAGTTGCAGGGGGGAGCGGCAGCACTCACAGCATGCCCCCAGCTTTTCTTCAGGGCACGGACTACAGTGATTTCTCTTGTAGGAGACCACAGGGATTTGTTGTTGTTGCAGTTGTTTCATTGTTGAGGTTCCCTTGGGCTGCTCATCCCTTAGCGAGGTGATTCTGTGCCACCACCGCGGGTGGGGTTGGTTGGCAGGGGCTGAACATGAGCCAGCAGTGGCCCGGGTGGCCAAGAGAACAAATAACTTCTTGGCCTGTATCAGAAACAGTGTGGCCAGCAGGACCAGGGAGGTGATTGTGCCCCTGTACTCAGCACTGGTGAGGCCACCCCTCGAGTACTGTGTTCACTTTTGGGCCCCTCACTACAAGAAAGACATCGAGGGGCTGGAACATCTGCAAAGAAGGGCACCGAGGCTGGTGAGGGGGCTGGAGAATAAGCCCTACGAGGAGAGACTGAGGGAATTGGGGTTCTTTAGCTTAGAGAAGAGGAGGCTGAGGGGAGACCTTGTCACTATTTTCAACTACCTGAGAGGAGGTTGTGACAGGGTGGGTGCTGCTCTCTTCTCGCAAGTGACAAACGACAGGACAAGAGGGAACAGCGCAAGTTGTGCCAGGGCAGGGTTAGACTGGACATCGGGAAGAATTTCTTCGCTGAGAGAGTGGTCAGGGATTGGAACAGGTTGCCCAGGGAGGTGGTGGAGTCTCCATCCCTGGAGGTGTTTAAAAGACGGGTAGGTAAGTTTCTTTAGGGATGTGGTTTAGTATGGACACAGGCACGGTTGGACTCGATGATCTCAGAGGTCTCTTCCAAACTTATGATTCTACGAACAGTGCGGGCTGCGCTCGCTTCGCTTCTACTTGCCGGGACAAATGGCAAGAGCTGACAGGTCAGGATCCCCTGGGTGATAAACAGCACAGTAGATTGGAAGCTTCTTGATGACAGTGGTCATTGGCAATGGCCACATCAATTCAGATGCTCTGAGGGTTTAGACGCGCAGCTACTGAGGAACGAGAGTGGCCTTTGCTGAAACGGATTGTTATGACCAGAAGTGTGCACAGGTCTGGAAAAACAAGCCTTTTTCTCACATAATATTAATTTCATTGTCTTTGGTAAATGTTATTTTAATTTTGCTTGGGGTTTAAAGCATGTAGTTAATTAAAGAAAT
This sequence comes from Tapera naevia, assembly GCA_033556795.1. Taxonomy (NCBI): domain Eukaryota; kingdom Metazoa; phylum Chordata; class Aves; order Cuculiformes; family Neomorphidae; genus Tapera; species Tapera naevia. The sequence goes on from JAUMJJ010000396.1 coordinate 632,866, forward strand.
AAATAGATAGATTTCAGCCCACTGAGGCACCACTGAATGCTGGCAAAATGCAAAGCCAGCCCAGACCCCTTCAGAAATGCAGGTATCAGTTGCTTGTTACTTTTTTTGGCTCTTGCTCCTGAACCTGATGTTGCCTCAAACTCCCTGGGAAGCCAGTGCCATTGCAGCAATCAATGAAAGCTTGTTTCACACCAGCCTTACGACTCATTCGCACCACAATCAATTGAACCTGTCAGGAAAGCACCAGACGCCGCCTGCATTTTTTCCCCATATAATATCAGGAAGAGAAAAACATTCAGTAAGAGATGTGTGGGGAGACTGACTTTAAGTGTAACTAAAATTAAAGGAACTCAGTCCTCTGAGACACCGTTTATTGACACATCTTGCACTTCCTTCTTTACAAACCTGTGTTTATATTCTACTGACTCTTTCAAAAACAAGCAAACAAGGGAAAAACAAGGAATGAAAACATATTAAAATTCAAAGAGGACAATACCCTGCAGATTTCACTGTGTCCTTACACCAGCAGAACAGCTGTTGGATGGAACGGGAACATCGCTGGGGCGGATGTTAAAGCCTCCACAGTTTGCACCGTTTCTCTTGTAACACATTTTCGTTACTTTGCAAACATGTATTGGCAGAAAGTGGAAGAAAAACTATGTAAATGATGAGCAGCTCTGAATCTTCAAGGGAGTGAAGTAATGCGTGGATATGCTAGAGTAAAAAAAATAATCAGAAGGACCAAAATTAGGTACTTTTCAATACCCTGCTGTGGCAGGATTATTGCATAGTTCACTTCCCCTTATGTTTATGTAAGAAGGAAATAAATAGTCCTTACATCTGAAATAATTCACTGGTATTTTACAGTTCTGTCCCAGGACTTTATTTCATCGGCAGCACCAGGAAGGCTGAGTAAGGAATGAGGAACAGTAAAACCAGGGAAATGTGGATGTAAAATACATCGACAGAAAGTAAATTTTGACCTTGGAAGAGCAAGCACTCACATTGGACTATCTGCTTCAGGGAGCTCAGCCCCTGCCTGGGGACCAGAAATAGTGTCACATACAATGAGAAAACTCAAACCACTTTATTTTCCACCCCTCCTGCCATGGGCAGGGACACCTCTCACTGCATCAGGGGGCTCAAAGCCCCATCCAACCTGGCCTTGAACACCTCCAGGGATGGGGCAGCCACAGCTTCTCTGGGCAACCTTGGCAACCTGGGCCTCCCCACCCTCACAGGAAAAGATTCCTCCCTAAGATCTCATCTCAGTCTCCCCTCTTTCATCTCAAATCTGTCCCCCCTTGTCTTCTCCCTGCACTCCCTAACGAAGAGCCCCTCCCCAGCTTTCTGGGAGCCCCTTTCAGTACTGGGAGGCTGCTCTGAGGTCTCCCCACAGCCTTGTCTTCTCCAGGCTGAATAACCCTAACTTTTCAGCACTGGACGGGTTAAGACACTGCTGCATGGGAAGTGATGGGAACATGTCATTTAGCATAAAATAAGTAAGGGTGGGGGGAAAAACACAGTAAAAAAAAAAATGCAAATACCTGAGGCTCATCAGCTTCATAGTTAGCTAAAAATCCTGTGCTCTGCCTGGCTTTAGGGAAGACGGAAATGCTCCTGGCACAAGGCTGCACACCTGGAGCCCAGTGATGGAAGCACCAGGGGTAACAGAGCCACTCCACAGCTCTCAGCCCAACACTTCCAGCTGGTCGACAATATCATGTTTTTATGAGACAAAACCATTTCAGGAACTACTCTTCACAAACACAGTTTTAGATAATCAAGCAACAGGATTTGTTTTCTATGCAGGCCTTCCTCAGCCCTTTTTCACACCTTGCTTTCTCTTGTTGGATCTTTCCTGAAGAGCTGGGCAGAATTACCAGATGATGCCTTTCCAGGGATGCAGAATCGTCTCTTGTCCTCTACTCAGGTTCCCTTCTCATCTGGGCTGGCGGGGCCACCCTGGTGTGGGCAGGAGAGCAACTGGGTGAGATGGGTTTGGGTTTTTAGTGACAGTCACCTCACGGTAGCTGTACACTGACACCACAATATCGTGCAAAGTTCCCAGTTGATTTATTCATAAGGCATTTACCAGTTTTTTTTTGCCATTGCCCATTGCACGCAAGCTGAGTGCTACAGGAGTTTATAACACAGCTTGGCTGGCAATGAATTATTCAGAAACCCAAACGCGTGAGCCGTGCAACGAGAGGAGCTAAATGAGCGCGTGCCGCTTCGGGACCCACGTGCCATGGGTGTGAAAGACAGGGCTGTGAGACAATGCACGCCAAATATTGGCTCGTAGGTAAACACTTCTGTTCAAAAGAACAGTGGAATTTGAGGAAACAAGCAGAAGGCACAAAGGATCAGGAATATCAATGGTAGATGTTGGTGATGACTGTTTAACAGGACAATTTGCAGCTTCCAGAAGAACAAAGTCCTGTTCTCCAGGATGGAGGCACCAGAGGTTAAGGACAGCGCATTCCATGATGAACCACTGACATGGAGATGGAACCTCAGCCCCTGCTCCAGGGCAGGGTCCAGGAGGCAGCACAGGAGAGCACGCACAGGGACATTCTGGGTAGCTCAGGGACATGCCTGACTCTGTAAGCCTTCCTGAGCTGCTGTAAACAGTGATTTACCTCTGCTTTCTGCAGAACAGAGTAATGGGGAGGGAAACCCTGTCTTCATATTTTAATTTCCAATCCATTCATTATCATCCCAGCTGGGCTGCCTGGTGGGACACTGCCATGCTGCAGGACAACAGGACTCTTCTTAAGGCTCTCACAGATCAGGTTGATGTGACACAACAGGCAGTGAAATGATGTATGACTGCTGCTATCACTGTGATTTCAGACTTTTTATGATTACAGAAAACTGCTCAATATTAAGGTATTTTCCAGGAGATGTGAAGCACAAAATTTAGGTGGGGAAACCCCCCTGGACATGGCTACCTGGAATGTGATGAGGGACTTTTTGTTGATCTTTAGGGAACTTTGACTGTTGCTGACAGTGGCTTCTTAATTTGTGAATGGAGTTCAGGAAAGCAGAGTTAATTGGACACTGCGACTGCCACCACAGCATGGCACAGGAGCCCTGCAGGTGGCCCTGGCTGGTGGGGATTGGACAGCATCTTCCATCACGTGCTGAGAAATCTGCTTCCTCAGGGGATGCTGGCAGGGAGATGTGGGCTCCTGCTCCTGCAGCCACCAAAGAGCCGTTCCCCCGCTAGGCACATGGGAACACCGAGTGAAATGGGAAGGCACCTGCTTTACCTCTCCTTGCTGGCTGTGGAATGTGCCCACAGCATCACCCCAGCCCCAGCATCACCTCCCTCTGACACCAGCCCCTGCTGGCACACGGGCTGCTCTTCGTGAGGAGACATCATCCGTCACTAGAGAATAAAATCTGTATTTTTATTGTGATTTCTCTATTAATTACACAAGGAGGAAAAAGAAGATGCAAACATGGACTAGCACTGTGCTCGAATCATGGATGAAATGTTTAACAGGCGTTGGTCTTCCCTATTCAAAAGAGGCAGAACAGTGTAATGGTTCATGTGAGGTTGGAAACACGTTTCCTCATCCTTGAAGGGCCATTAACTGCCATCTGACACAGCTACACATTTACATCACTTGGTCTGGCCAAGATGTGATCATTTTGACTAGAGGGATACTGGGAAAAATGGAAGTGAAATGCCAGGAGAGCTGGAAGCAGTTGGGAGCTGCCCAAGAAATGCAGTTGGAGAAGCGTTGGTGGGGCCAGGGTGAGTGCTGCCCTTATTGTGACTTAGAGCTCTGGAGTCAGAATTTTTGAGTCAGAGTTTTGGAGTTAGATATTGAGTTTTTGAAGCTTTGAGGTAGAGTTTTGGAGTTAGACTTTTTGACAGAGCACTGCAGGCTGCGGGGCAGAGCCTGCCCTGCAGCTGCAGAGCTGGGCAGCGGTTCCTGCAGGAGCCCCTACGTCTCGGGCAGCTCGGGGACCCCACCGGCACTGGGGCGGCAGCACAGCATCCCTGGCTGCACAGGGCAGGTGGAAGCACAGGTCGGACACAGTACGTGGCTGTGCACACCTCCTGCATCCCTTGGGCTGGGGCAGGGAGGCGCTGGGCATCAGCATCTGTGCTGGGCACTCCCCGCTGAGCGCGGGCAGAGCGCTTCCCCGCACCCCCTGCGGTGTCAGACCAAGCTCATCTCTTCCAGCACGTGGAGGTGTCCGATGGGGCTTTTGTGTGAAAGTGTTGCCATCATTTTAACAACAAATGCACACGGACTTTTGTTCTTTTGCTTTATTGTGAAGGAGCTCTGCCTTCTTCACATATTTAAATATCACGAGAACGTGACGCATTAGAACTGAATGAACAACAAAAAGCAAGCAATTCAGGACACATTAAGACACTTTCATTGCCCTTGCGATTTGAAAATCAGATAGAAATCCTCTTAATTATGCTTACATAAAAGTGAGCTTTGTAGTTCAGCGGTGACAGCAGTGTTAACTCTGCACTGAGTTCTGTGTTTCCCCCCACCCCCCCCCTTTATCGTCATGGTAGGGTAGAAATTGCTTTCTGATGGAAAAATATATTGTCATGATATAAAATCTGATTAAAATTGTACATCAATTTTATAATTTTATAATAAGGCCTTATTTGGCTATATCAAACATTACAAAATATTTATATTTTTACCAATAGTCCATGGTTTATACAAGCAAGAGGTCCCATAAATCTGTACCGACTGTGACACCACCACAGAGATTCCCCATAACCACTGAGGGATCTTCATGGGGAAACATAGATTTTTGTGTTATGGTCTATTATTCCCATTTTGTGTATTGATAACTCCTGACAAATTGAGATAAATAAATGGAATTGTTGCAAAATCATGCCCAATGAGCTGTAATTCAACTGAAAACTGGAGTTTCCATTTGAGAGGTTTAGTAGGCAAAGGGGTGACAGCAGGGAGGTATCGCAACCCAGTCAGCTTTCCCATTTTTCAAATCAGGACAGGAGGTTTGGAATTGGAAATGAAGATGAGTAATGGTGAGTTAGAAGTGTGAATTTGATAAATACTGTCACTTCACTGTGAAACTCATCACCTCCGGGAAGACGGGAGCTCAACCTAAATGACAGTTTACCAACACCCCCGGCAGCAGCAACCCCTGCCTGCGGTGGAGGTGGTGGATGAAGGTTGCCAATGATCCAGAGGGTGACCCGAGGGGCAAACAGCTCTGACAAACCAATTCTCCTGGCCCAAGGTCTTCTCCTCCTGGAGTCTCAGAGGGTTGGAGGGGCTGGTGATGAGGTTGCTGCGTCGTGAGAGGCTTTGGCAGCAGCTGTGCCAGCAGCCACATCTCAACGAGGCTGAGCAGTGTGAGGAGCCTGCACCCTGTCGGAGCCCAGTACATCGCCCTGTGTCCCAGTGTCCCACTGCCAGCCCCAGTGTCCCACTGCCAGCCCTAGTGATCCTGGTGGCAGGGCTGGGGTGGCACCCACTTGGCTGTGACTGCTGCTGTTGGTGCCTCCAAATGCACAGGCTTCACACCATGACAAAACCAGTGAGTACACAGGAACCCTCACCAGGGAACTGCAACAACAGAAATGATCTGGGTTCGGGTTGTATTTTTCAGTACATGGGAAAACATCAATGTTCCTTTGGAAGTCCCAGTACAACCAGAATAAAGCCAGCATTAAATACAATTCATTATTTGCTATAATCAAGCAGCAACACATGGACTGGAAGCCTGGGATTTCTGAGTTTTATTAAATACAGTTGTTCCACCGGATTACACAGTGCAGTTTTCCTCTTCTCTCCTCTCCCATCCTCCCTCCCCCCTTCTGGTATCTCCCCTTCTAACAGCCCTTCCCCTCCTCTTCCTCCCAGGCCTGGGCTAAGAGCTGAGTTACCAACACACACAATGGAAAGAATGGGAGAGATGCTGAATGTCAAAAATTAATGCAATAAAATAACCCCACCAAATAAACCATTATTATCCTTATCAGACCACATGGGCAATTAGAACTGGGGCTTATTTTCTCATCTTAATTGACAGAAAGGACATCTGGGGACAGAAATGGTTCCCAAGACCATACGTCCCTTAGGGGATTGGTGACTGGATCAGGACCTTGAGGCCCACAGCAACACCAGGGATGGTTCCCAAGTCCCACTGAGCTGCTGTAACATAACAGCACAATAGGTAGGAGGCTGCTTGGCTGGGAAAACACTACAGCTACCAAAGCCAGATGAGTGTTGCCCCAGAAACCCTTCAGCCCCATGACTGGGCTCCTCCAGAGCAGCCAGGCGTCCTGCGAGCCAATGCCAGCTGAGGTGCAGGATGTGTCTCTGTGGGTCCCCAGTGCTGCCTGCAGGAGTGCAGGTGGTGCCGTGCTTCTCCCTCCTGCACGGCTCCTGCAGCTCTCCAGGCTCCATCCCACCCCTCTCCCACCTCACCCTTTCCCTCCTGCCTCCCATGGAAAACTGCAGGAGAAAAATCAGCTTGCAGTACATTAGTCTATATTCCCATCATCCCTCTGCCCTGGTATCTTTTCCACATGCGTTCTTCTAAGTGCTGAAAATTACTTGGGTGGCAAAGGAGTTCTCTTTGAAAGAAGGCTGGGTTTTGGGATGATGAGTGGAAGTGAAGTGCTAGAAATCTGGACAGAACATCACAAAATCCATCAAGATCTTCAGTGGTCAATTTAATTTTATTGCTAAATATGTTTGTATTTCAAACAGTTAATATTTCATCATACATAAATATATTTTTTAAATATTTAAAACTCAGCCAGGCAGATAAGTAGTCCAGGTACGAGGGTTTGTGCAAATAAGCTTGAGAGATGTCTCCCATCACTGAAGGGCTTGTGGTGTGCATAGCAATTAATGCATGCAGCAGAGAGCAGGCAATCTGTTTATTTAAGCCTACCATGGATTTTTCTCTTTGATAATCAGAATCAAAGTGTAATAAAGATTCTTAAACTCACCTGGAGAGGAGTCAAGTACTCGGAGAGGTGGTGCTTGCAGGTTTGTGAGCAGAGATGTTCCTACTCCTGCCAAACCCCATTGGTGCACACGGGGCTTCAAGGCAGGGAGAGTCCCAGACCCAGCTGGGTTAGAGCCTGCTCTTTCCAACAGTTAATGGGACAAGAGCCCTCACTCACCACCAAATGCAGAGGGACAAAATTGGCTCTAGGGGTAACAGGGGGAATGGAGTCAACACCTGTAGCATACTTAAGAGGCGTCGTATATAACAGACATAGCCTGGAGGTGCCACCCAATGGAGACCAGAGAAGAAAGGGGAAAAGGTAAAAGCACATTAGCAAACTTCTAAAAATGGACCCAAATGAGCCCTAGAAGGAGCAAGAAGAAACTGTCAGCATGGGCACTATCATCCTCCCAGCAAAGGACCGTACTGATGGTGGATACTGTCATCCTCTCCAGGTGTCAAAGCTGTTGACTCTAAAGATCTAGAGGAGCAGGGCAAGGTTGAGTAGAGCCTTGTGAGAAGGGATAGAAAATGAGAGAAATATGTGTGTATCTGACAGCTTTAAGTGTGTTATTAACAATACTGTGACTTTCTGTATACTGACTGTATATACTGACTGTAACAAAGTGCTGTAACCTCGTTACCAGTGGAGGTTTCTGCAGGTGCTGGTACGCGCCACGCAAAGCCTATCATGAGGACAGCCAGGGTGTCTGCACACAAAACTCACCCCCACTTGATCTCCAAGTTGTGCATTTACACTCTCAGCACTCTCATCTAAAGTTTTCTGTCCTAGTTGGAGTGGCAGGCACGGGTGCCCTGGCCCTCTGGAGCATCCTCCTGCCATACGTAACTCAGAGGGAGGCACTACCCAGGCACATCCTTTGTGGCACCACATGAGTGTGAAAGCTGTGGACACCAGCCCGTGCCAGCCTGCCCATCCATCCAGAGGAGCTGTTCAAGCTCATAACTCCTTCTCCAGAAGCTTTCCAGAGCTCTGTTCTTTCTATAACTGTATTCCTATCACCAACTGTGTCCTTTCCCCCACTTACTCAAGAGAGACCACAACCACGAGTGATAAAGAAACTTCAAATCGGTCACCTGCACCAGTGCAACAAGGGTTTAAAGATGTACTTAGAATACCAGAAGCACAGAATCACAGAATGTTTTGGGTTGGAAGGGACACTTACAGGTCACCTAGTTCCACCCCCCTGCCATGGACAGGGACACCTCCCACTGGATCAGGGTGCTCAGAGCTTCATCCAGCCTGGCCTTGAATATTTCTAGGGATGAGCCCTCCACCACCTCCTTGGGCAACCTGGGTCAGGGTTTTGCTGCCTCCATTGTAAAAAATGTCTTTTTTATATTGGATTTGTAACTCAGAAGAATACTCTGCCTCAGTTTGCACATGTGGAAGGGAGGGACCTTGGCTACTTCTGCACAGTTGAACAGGCATAGATTTACAAAGGCTAAGGCAGGGTACAGTGATCCCCAGGGCACCTGACAGGATCTGTGCCCTCAGCTCAGGAGGAGGAGAACACCATGGGCTGATTTTCTCTCCCTCTGGGGACAGTGGGTCCTGGCCAACATCAGCCTCATCACTGCTAGCAGAGGCCGGGGCGTGCAGGAACAGGGCCAGAGGGGAAGGTGGCTGCTTGCACGGCGTTCACAGCTGCCTCCCCAGGATGGCTGCACACAGCTGGCTGTGAATGCTTCTCGTCTGGACTTTGATTCCTTTTGGGATTTGAGGCTTGGGTTTTGGCAGATGGGAGGAAAGTTACCATTCTGCTTCGGGAAAAGTAGAGGGAGAGAGAGGAAACACTTCTTTTTTACACGGTGACTCAAAATAAGACAATTGGGAGACAAAACTCCACCCACATTTCCTATCACCCCAAAGGATAAGCACAGCCATGATCTCCTGGGGTTCCTCCTTCCAGCCGGAGTGCAGCCCCCTGGGAATTGCGTCCATGAGTCAGCACACGGTTTGGTCCACTGATAATGGAATTCAGGATCAGGAGGAGAGGTCATCTATGGAAAAGCATGAGCTGCTTATCTCGCCCACAGACCTCCAGCCAGAGCACGGGGCCAATGAGCTGCTTACTTAGCATCTCCTCAATAGCCACTAATCCTTAACCGTTTGCCTTCCCGTTAATTACAGAGCCATGGCAACGCCTGCTGCCGGTTGTCATTGCTTTCATGGGAAAAGAAGATCTGGGTTGGTATTTTGTTAGCACAGCTCCCTCCAGCCACGATTCCCCCTCACCTGCAATGCAGCATTATCTGAGGGATGTCTCTCCCGCCTGCCCGGGTGTTGTGGTTGGATGGAGCCGATGGCATAGCAATCGTATTGATTTTTCCATGCTGCAGCAGATGCTCTCATGTTCACTCACCAAGTACTTGAGAAGAAAAACCACAAGAACGTGTTTCTGTGTTGCTGTTTTTAAGGTCCCTGGTAGTGCCCAGCACTGCCCACGTGGTCACCTCCACATGGGAAGGGGGACCCAGCCCGGGGGCTCAGTTCCAGCTGCTCCTTGTGGCTTCGCTCCTGGACAGTGTTGGCCAAGCTCCAACACTGAGCCAGGATGGGACAGATGGGCTCTCACTGGTGTCCCAGCATCCAGAGCAGCACTGGGGGTGGTCAGACCCCTTCACAGGCTCCCCCCGTGCTCCCAGTGCACCAGAGTCTCCACCAGCTGTTGAGACACTGGGACATAATCCGTGGGGTACAGGTGTTCCTAGCTGAGGGTGTTGTGGGTGCCTAGTTAATTGTCCCCTCCCTGGGCACTTACACAGCCTCTGATGCCTTCCAATGCCTCTATTGCTTCAGCCTGGTTAATTAGCATTTCTACTGGTGAATGCTAGAGGAATCTGAACTGAATAAAATCACAGAATCATAAAACCATAGAATGACCTGAGTTGGAAGGGACCCACAAGGATCATTGAGTCTAACTCCTGTGACTGCACAGGGCAAGCCCAACATCCACAAATATCTGGGAGAAAAAGTCAGACAGAATTCATCCCCAAAGGTACAATTTTTTAAATACAATTCATGAAAGAGTGGTTTTCATTCCCCAAACCAGGGCATTAACAGTGAGGAGGAGATCCCCCAGCCCTGGCGTGTGGCTGTTGGGGTGCCCTGGGGCTGGCTCTCCAGATGCCAAGTGCAGGAATGATCAGTCTAAAAAGTTATTGAAGAGCCCAAAAGCAGGCAAAGCATCAGACATTTAATCAGAAACTTCTGGGGAACGAAAAGGAATAACTGAGTGTGGGTGATGACCCTATTGCCTGCCTAAGGCTCTGCTAAGGATTCCTACACTTCCCACGCTGAGGTGGTGGAGAATTGAAACTGCCAGGGTAGTCAGGAGAGTTTAAAGGGTGTCTGCAAGTAACCAAAGGAATTGGAATTTCTTGAGTAGCAACAGAAGTGCTGAAAAATCAGTGAAGGAGCCACTGAGTTCATCAGTGATGTGAGAAGTCATCTCAGCAGGGGAAAGCTCTAGATGAGGAGCGTCTCCTCTCCTCCTTCATTTCAAACCAGTATGAGCAGCTTCCTGCTCCCATGGGTTTCTGCCTTCAGCACAAGCTCTGCACGTAATCAAATGGGGGATGTCACCTCTTTGTTAGCAGTGAGCAGATCACCCTTTGCCATACCACATTCCACAATGGCAGCAACCTCAGTGTCAGCTCCAGCGAGCAGCGATGCTCTGGAGGGGGACACTGCACCCCACAGCCTGGGTTAGAGAATCATTGAGTCATGGGATACTTTGGGTGAGAAGGGACCTCAAAGCCCATCCAGTTCCACCCCCCTGCCATGGGCAGGGACACCTCCCACTGGATCAGGGGATTCAAGGCCCCATCCAGGCAGTCCCTGGCCAGGTGTTTCGAGCCCACCCGGGGCTGTGCAGAGCCCGAGCCTGAGCCCCTCTGCTGGTGAGGGCATGAGGTGGCTTCAGCCCCACGTCCCAGTGCACAGGGCTCCAACCTTCTCCAGGCTCAGGACAACACCCAGTGCGAGCAGGACACCCCAACAGCCTCACCAGACACGGTTCCTGATGGGAGGGTTATGTTTCTACTGACCTTAAACACATGTGTTACTCAGCTATGTGTACAGCTCAGCCGACAGCAGAGTTTTCTGAACAAGAAAGGTCACCTGGGACTCCTTTCCCTCTCAAGGCAATCACCACGGTCTCTCCAGGTGCCATTTAACTCTTGTAAGCTCATTTTTTTTTCTTTCAATTCCCCAAAAAATGATTACAGGAACAGCAAAAACATTTGCTAAGCAGAGCACAAAAATCTTTCATTTTTTTTGGACGAGCACTCAATGACAAAATTGGTGAACAAATTGCTGGTGTAATTTCCCTGAGGGTCAATCATCCTCCCTTTTTTATGTCAGGCCCACTTTTCCCCAGCCATGTATTTGCTGGGTTGCTCTCTCCCACCAGACTTCAGCCACTGGCCCACAGGCACTGCTCTCCCTGTGCCCCTCAGGGTCAGCCTGGCCCCGGCAGCAGAGCACATGCTCCAAGCCCATCTTCTTATTAATCTTCTTAGGTGACGCCGTCAAGCTGCTAAATAACAGCAGCTCCTCTTTTCAAAAGAAACACAGCATGCACACAAAATTATTTCAAGAATGTGCACCCTCAGGACATATCATTTTCTTAACTAAAATTCAAGTATGTACTTATTACCCAAATCTTTGTCTCAGGAACTGTTTTGCATTCACATGACGGGATTACAAACCACCAGACAATTTTAGGACTTGTATGCAAAACTGCTCTTTAACATGGCTTTTATAGTGGTCTCATTTATCTAATCTCCATGAGTCATAATTCCTTTAGGATCACTTTCTTCTTTCTACATTGCATCTCACCAAAACCAATTTTAAAAAAGCAGTGGAAAGGCAGGAGTGGCGTCCTTCTCCAGCCCGGAGACTGTGGTGAAACGCTGCGTGTAATTCCGCTTTGTTGCACCACTTCTGAAAGGAACAGACACCCTCAGAGCCCACAAAGAGTCCCCAGGCAAAAGGCTCCAGCATAAAATCTCCCTTGGAAATGAGCAAACCGGATAGGTTTTAAAAAAATAAAAACCACAGATGTTCCTCTTGCAATTTCCAGAAAGCGTTGGTCAAAAGCTGGGCGAAATCTCTTCCTTGGCTGTAAGGACAAAACAGGAGAAGTGTGGTGGTGTCTGGTGGAGCTTTTCCAAACGTGACAAATGCTGATGCTGCCCCAGCCTCAGGCTCTGACCTGGAGAAGGAGCACAGGTGAGTGTTGATTTTCCCAGCTTTTGAGCCCTGTCTGGCACCTCTTTCCCTGCTCCCCCAGCCCAGTGGTGGTCGATAAGCGGTGGCCACAGTCCAGGACCAGGGCTGGGAGGCAGCACCGGTGCCACGCTGGGCTGTCCCCTGCTCTGCTGTCCTAGCCCAGCTCCTCTCCAGGACTGGAGTTCAAGACAAACAGTGGAATTCTGTGGTGACACACAGAATGACCCACAGAGGGATGGCAGAGCCCTCTCCTCTGCCTCGTGGCTATTTGCTCTGCCAAGGAGGGAGAACAGGGCTGGGCAGAGCAGGAGCCTGGTCCCACTTTAACAGCCATAATCACTGGCTTTAGAAACACCCTGGCTCCTTCTCCCACTCCAGGGGCTGCCTGCAAAGGTGTCGTTTGTCTCAGCATAACGGGAGAGAGAGATGGGTTTTTTGATTCTTCATCAAGGAAAAAGGAATTCCATGACCCCAGGTGACTCAGGATCTTTGATGCTCCCGGCTCACCTGGCGTGTGCCAGACCTCCTCTGCACAAGGAATCCACTGAGGGTCAAACCCAGCTCCTTTAGTGAGCTGTTCAAATGCCAGCACTTCCCAGTGAGGCAAGAGCCGTGGGAGGCTGAGGGATGGTGAATCCCACAGGGTGCTTTGGGGGTGCTGCTGGCCTCGGGGCGCAGGGTCCCTCCTGCCCAGCTGTACTGGGGTGGTGGCAGCTGCCCAGAGCCCCAAGACCAGGCTGGAACCCCCGAGTCACGGGAGGTAGCAGAGGGGCAAGGACACAACAAATGCCTCTTCTCTTTTCCTTCTTTCCTAACTGGATTTCATTTGTATCTCACATTGCAACGCAAGCACAATTGTGTTTGCATTACCCAGGAAAAGCCATGGGATGCCCAGAGCACCCTGGGCTGTGGCACAAGCAGCTGTTCAGGCAGGGGTTACTCAGGTTGGAGGAGCACACAGCTCCAGCATCCCCCATGGTTATTTCACAATGGAACATGCCTTCATCTGCCAGTGCTGGGACCGTTTGCATCGAATCTCCACCCTTTAGCTACCAGCTGTGCAAAGGAACCACTGGTGCCAAAGGCAGAACACCTGGGAGAACGGGGGTGTGCTGTTGCTGACCTTAGGGCATATCAAAGCCCTCTTTCTGTTCCATCAGGAGTGTCTGGAGCCCACGTCACAGGTCTCCCAACCTGAGCCACAGGTCAAAGCTGGAGGTGCAATGACAGATCCCTTGTTTCTGCAGACCTAAAGCTCAGCCTGTGCTATGGCATCCAGAAACAGCACCCAGGCAGTGGTGGCACCGCTGGAGGCAGAGAAGTTCCTCTGCTCACTGAGCTGTGCACACCAAGGACAGAAGTGCCATTTTCCAGGGCAGCCCCAGCTACAGGATATTGCAGGTGGAAATCCCTTTTATCATTGCATAAACTGCTGAGGTGGAGGCACAGAGCAAATAAAAGACAGCTTTTTCCCACCCCCTGCACACTTGTTGCACCATGGCAGGGCTGTGCACCTGCCCAGTGGCTACGTGGGTGTGGGCACCATGGAGATTGGGAACATCAGGGCTGTTCCTGCCCAAGCCCCAGTGGTCCCTGACCACAGGGCACCCACCACGACCCTGCTTCAGGGACGGGACAAGGAGCAGCTCCCACCACACCATGGGTAGCCCGGGTGGGAGGCACAGGTAAGCTGCAGATTAATTGTATGGTGAGGATAGTGATGAATGTGATTGCAGACAGGTAAAAATAAGGAGCTGGCCTGGAGAGAACCTGAGAGAAATCCTTCTTACTATTTCACATTGGGAGAAATATTGCAATTTGTTTTTTTCTTTTAAATAAAAGTCACTTTAGTACAAAAATGTTGAAACTTCTACAATTCCGTTTGGCCAAAGCAACTAAAAATGGTGTTAATAATGATTCTGCAAGCTATTCCTGTCCAGACGGGAAGTTGATAATTGACTTATAAATCTCCAAGAGGAAAAGTTACTGGAACTGGGTATCTCTTCACAGAACTGCAAATTCACAGGGTGATTTGAGTGGGAAGGGACCCAGTCCAATGGCCCTGCAGTGAGCAGGAACATCTTTAACTCAATCAGGATGCTCCACGCCCCATCCAACCTGGCCTTGAATACCTCCAGGGATGGGGCAGCCACAGCTTCTCTGGGCAACCTGGGCCAGGGTCTCCCCACCCTCACAGCAAAACATTTCTCCCTAAGATCTCAATCTCTCCTGTTTCAGCCAAAAACCATTCCCCTCACACCTTATCCTATCAATCCCTGATCAAGAGCCCCTCCTCAGCTTTCCTGGAGCCCCTTTCAGTACTGGGAGGCTGCTCTAAGGTCTTCCCAAGCCTTCTCCTCTCCAGGTTGAACAACCCCCAACTCCCTCAGCTTTTCTTTTACATCTGACCATCATTTTGCCCTAGCAAATTGAGCCAGGACAGGGATAATAAACAGCTTCTAACATGTTGCTCTGTAAAAGCTGATCTTTTTTATTTTAGTTGAACAAGAAAGCTGTTTCTTCATCTGGGCTCAATCTGCCTGTGTTTTCTGCACCGCTGCTCGTGGAACAAGCAGCCGCCAAATGGACCATGTTAGGAAGTGCTAATTAACCTGTGCCTGTTGATATTCAGTGTGGCCAACAACAGCAGTAAAGAACATCAGCCCTAGCCCGGAGGCTCAAAGTTTAAATGCCCAGTGGGATGAAAGGCAGACAAGAAAGAAAGGATAAATGGGTCTGAAGTGTCCAAAAGCATCAAAAGCAGCTGAAAAGGAGACATTTCCACTGGCTGCGTGGCCAAGTAGTGCCAAGCTCTCACTTAGCTTCTCCCTTATAATTTATCGTTTGCCCTTTTCTTTTTTGTTTGTTGCTCTCTCTGTCTGAAAAGGGATCAATAAGCAGTGAATCTGAGTGAAAAAGCAAAACAAGTCTATTATCGGTGCACAGAAATGCAGGAGTTGCTGTGCTTGAGAAAAGAGCAGGCAGAAAACAGTAGAGCTGTTTCTCCTGCTGCATCACAGAGCAAGGATCAGGGTTCTTATCAGATTAAGCCATTCATTTTTAATAAGTAGCCTTGTGTAGCTGAACTCCACGCCTTCGGGTTAAATGGCTGCTTAGTCCCTCAGTATCAGCAGACTCTCCAGCTGTTATCGAACGCCAAGTGATGTCCTGGTGCTGCAGGTTGGATGTGTGCAGAGGGAGCTGCTCCGGTGAGCAGGGCTGGAGCTCCCAGCAGGGTCCTGGGATAACCCTCTGCTCCACCACTGTCCAGAGCACCGGCCTCCTCCTGCCCAGAGCTGGGCCCCAACCTTGGTTTTGGAAAAGGCTAAACCAGCTCAGCCCCCTCTCCCAGCAGCAAAGGGGGGGTGGCAGAAGAGGGCAAAGCCCAGAGCACCCGCGCTGCGGCAGCACGGAGCCATTTGGAGCCATGGGCACGAGCCCTCAGTGGGCTGTGGGCACAGGGGCTGGGCCTGGGGAAGCGAGAGCAATCTGTGGAACAAATTAAAATCGCCACATAAGAAGATAATTGCTGCCACGTGTCCTGTGATCGTTAATTCAAAACGTAAGGAACCTATGCCTGCGTTGACATTATCTCTTTCAATAAACCTGTTTTGCTGATAGTGCCATTGTTTGCTCAGCCTCCTAAGAAGCCAGCAGATTAGTTACTGCGGGATAGCATTTCACTGGGACATCAGAGGATTAAAAGCGATGCTGCTGACCCAACAAGCAAGGACAGCGCGAGGATTAGCGGCAGCTCCACATCATAATGTCCTTTATCAGCCCCTGACCAATTACTGATAATTCATATTGATTCTCTGGACTGGATACAGTGAATCAAAAAGCCAAACTCAGAGATCCACAGAGCTCAGGTTATAAACACGGTGAGCTGAGCTGAACGGAGCCCTTACCTTGGGGCGTTCCTTCGCTGCGTCGCACAGCCCACAGTAGACATTTTGCCTTTTGAACGCAACATTTCACCAATGTCCTTTCAAAACTATAAGAACTCATTCCTGGAATTATTCCAGCCAAACTTCCCCACACTTTGAGCAGGGGATGAGTCTTCTGCCACCAACACTGATCATTTTCAGATACAACAGCATCAGGATGTGGGAATGGAGATGCTGAAATAGCAAATGTCGTAGGGAAAACAACTGTTCAGTTGGGTCTGGGTTTTGCTTTCCTAAGAGCTCATGACACCGTTTCACACCAAACAGGTGCTGGGCGGGGTTTGCAATCAGCCCCCTTGCTGTGTGGTGATGCTCCTCTGTCCGGGCAGAGCTCTGACTGCTCTGGGCCCCTCAGAGTGCTTTGGAAGCAGCTGCTGTTGTTCAGGGCCAGGTTGGATGGAGCTCTGAGCAACCTGTACCAGTGGAAGGTGTCCCAGTGTCCCTACTCGCTGCAGGGAGTTGTACTGGATGGCCTTCATGGTCCCTTCCAACCTAAACCATTCTATGATGATTCTGTGGTTCAGGTATTGTGATCCAAAGGGCCCAGCTGGGCCGTTCTGACTGTCCAGTTGAGTCCAGCTGGACACACTGGCACAGCATCCCTCCTGCAGGCTCCAGGAGAGACATTGTTGGACCACAGGAACCCAGAGCCAGAGGAGGAGCAGGTAAAGGTGACCCGGAGGTGGCAGCAGCCCGGGGGGTTCTGGACAGAGCAGCTTCTCAAGTGTCACGGCTGCAGAGAGCTTGGAAACTGCTGGGATGGGATTGCTCTGGAGAATGTTTACCCTGGTCAGGGAAGATCTCATCCACCAAGGAGCCGATCTAACGGGGACACTGCAGGCACCAGGCTACTCCTCTCGCAGCACTTTACACCTAATTAAGGGCTTCCTCTGCCAGACAGGCTTTTCTGTTTCCCCTCACAGAAAAGGAATAAATTGCTTAATTGAAAATCCAGCGTGGTAGAGTGTGTGTGCATACATGTACACGCGTGTGTGCGTGTGTGCACATGCATGTGTGAGTTTGTGCACGTACATGTATGCGTGTGTGCACTTTGTGTGTGCATGCGTGTGTGCCTGTACATGTGTGTGTTTGCAGGTGTACATGTGCAGGTGTGTGTGCAGGTGTGTACATGTGCATGCGTGCAGATGAGTTACTGTGTGCATGCGTGTTGATGGGTGCATGTGTGTGTGCATGTTTGCATGTGCCCATATGTGTGTATGTACATGTGTGTGTTATGTGTGTTATGCATGTGTGTGTCCATGACTGGAATTTTGTTAAAGATTGATCTCTGCAAAATGAACATGTGATTTATCTGCATAGGTTTCAGGTTCTTGAGGCTACAGTTTTTAATCAGTGCTATTTGCATTACATAACATCTTGTATTTTCAGTCTGAATTTTGTTTTAATGAATTTTTTTTGTTAAATGCATCAATGGCAACTCTTCCCTGCCAAGTAATTCCAGATTAATTGCATTTGTTAAATGTTCTTTTTTTTTTTATTTTTAATTTTCCTTGCATTCCAAGAAGGTGGCACATTTTAAAATTAATGGTATTTCCAAATCACTATATTTTGCAAACTCACTGGCGTATTTCAAATAATGGACCTAAATACATCCAAGTCTGGGTTTTCCTCACTAGCAGAGGAGGTCTGGCAATGTTGCTGTACCGTGCACTTCATTATTTTCATATGTTTCATATTCTCTCATATTTCATATTTCTCTCATATTTCATATACTCTCATATATTTTCTCTGAAGATGGAAAACCATCACTCAGAACCCTGGGCAGAGAGGAGCAGGGCTCACCCTGCAGGAAGGGCTGGAGCATGTGTGGAGAAGGGAAGGGAGCTGGGGAAGGAGTTGGAGCCCAGGGGTTGTGGGAGCTGCTGAGGGACTTCGGACTGTTTAGCCTGGAGAAGAGGAGGCTGAGGGGAGACCTCATCCCTGTCTCCAGCTGCCTGAGAGGAGGT
This sequence comes from Tapera naevia, assembly GCA_033556795.1. NCBI lineage: Eukaryota > Metazoa > Chordata > Aves > Cuculiformes > Neomorphidae > Tapera > Tapera naevia. The sequence continues at coordinate 651,018 of JAUMJJ010000396.1, forward strand.
TGTGGTGGGGTGGGGGTTGGTCTCTTCTCCCCAGTGACAGGGGATGGGATGAGAGGAAATGGCCTCAAGTTGCACCAGGGCAGGGTCAGATCGGATATCAGGAAAAATTTCTTCCCTGAAAGGATCCTCAGGCCCTGTCAGAGGCTGCCAGGGAGGGGATGGAGTCCTCATCCCTAGAGGGGTTTAAAAGCTGTGTAGATGTGGTGCTTAGGGACAGGGTTTAGTGGTGACTTGGCAGTGCTGGGTTGAGGGTTGGACTCTCTGATTTTTTTCCCACCTAAACCTTGGAAAAGATCTTTTCCAACCTAAACACTGTTGTGATTCTGTGCTACAAAAACTGGGGTTGTTCCTTTTGGTGAAACAGTAGCTGTGATGGGATTGCTGCTGGCAATCCAGTGAAGGTTGAGGATTGTCTTCAGAAAAAAAAAGGCACAGGGAGAGGCTACTGCTGGATCTGGATGTAAAGTCTTGGCCTGATCTTCTGGTGGCCCCCAGGAAGGGGGCTCAGCCCTCCCCCAGCTGCCCATGGGTTCAGCTCCCAGCCCAGCCCCACCTCCTGCATCTCCAGCTGCTGGGGATGTGCTGGCAGCCAGCAGGGTGAAGGAGATGAAGACAGGGAATGGTTCTCCAGGAGGGCTTTTTTAATGTGCTGATGTCCCACCAAACTGAAGGAGGGGCCAAGAAAGCCCACAGAATAGGTGAACCTGTCACAGGAGGGTCCATCAATAACCAATCTGTAATGAAATCCCAAGAAAACAAGGACACCTCATGCAAAAAATCCTCCTTTTGAGCCAGTTTTATCAAGTTATCCAGTCTGAGAGCACATACATTGGTGACTGCTCCACCACAATGCATAAACACACCCCTCCCACCAACGAGGGTCAGCTGCACGCTGGGGCTCTGCAAGAACAGGGAGGAGGAACCTGATCCTTGAAGACTCTCTAACCTGCCAGGTAAAAGCAGAGCAACACTCAGAGGTCTGAGTTTGAATCTCCACAAACTAAAAAAAAAAACAACTACACAGCAGAGGGGAAAAAAAAAAAAAAAAAAGAGAAAATTGCTTTTCAGATAATACAGACTGTAATCAAGTGCTGAGACAATTTGCATGAGACCATTCCTTGAAGATTCCATGTCAAGAGCAACAGCTGAAGATGTGCGCTTTGGCTCCCACACAGCAACTGGGCTGGCAGCAGGGGTTACTGGGACAGACCTGGTGGAGCAGCCAATGCCCAGAACCTGACCAGGTGTTCACAAACCGTCCTGGCCTCAATAAAATAGTTAGAGGTGATCCACAACCAGAATGCGAGGCTCTGGGCGCTCTTGGCCTGGTTTCCTAGGGAAGAGAGATTTATGTTCTTCCCTTGCCACTTGTCTCTCCAGTCACGTTCCTGCACCTCTGAGAAAGGCCAGCGGGAGAGGGAGACCCTGGGAGCATCCCAGGAGGTGGGGCTCCCTCCCAGCCAGGAAGTGGGGTGCCTGGGAGCAACCAGGTCCTATGGGCTGAGGGGCAACAGGTGGCTGAGACCCAGAGCAAAATAAAAACACTTAATTTAAAGAAGCAACCACAGTGAGTTACCTATGAATGTGGTAATGTGCATCCAGGTGATGAATTTCAGGGAAGAGTTATCTTGCAGGGCACAGTGCGGGGAAACCCTGCTCCTCTGTGCAGAAGTTGCTCACAAGCAGGGGATTCATCCCTGCTGAGAGATCCTTAATGAGACTTTTTATAATGAGCCAGGCATTCTCACTCATTATTAAAAATCTTCCCATGGTGTCAGGCAACTGCAGCACGTGGGAGTCAGCATAGTGGACAGGCACCTTCTTGAGCAGGAGGATGAAGTCTTTGCTCGTGTGGGAGCAGGGTTCTTCCTTTGCTTCCAAGGCTACGCTGTAAATTTTAGGAATTCATGTGTGATCCGTGCCGAGTAACTCAGTAGCTTGGCTGCTGGGAAGTGCTGCTCCTCCTCGCTGCATCTGCTGTTACTCTTGGGTCAGAAGAGCATTCCTTCACTCATGCCGTGTCTTTTGCTGCCTGCCCTGGGTGACGACCCTCCCGGGATGGAGAGGATAAGTCCTGTGCCCCTCAGGGATGAAGGACCAGGCTACAGCCAGAGAAATCCTGCGAGATATCAGCAGCCCAGTCCCCATTCGCCCCCTGCGGTCCGTTACACCGGCAGTTACACCCTGCTGGGCTCTGGGATCAAAACACCTTCAGAGCTTTTAAAGGGGGAGGAAGGGGGCGTGCAAGCAAGCAAACAAAAGTAGCCCAAGCATCTTGAAGCTGAACTGCTTTCTGAAGGCAGAGGTTTCGGTGCTAACCCCAGGCATCGGTGTAGCAGTTCTCTCTCCACTGTTCCTTATCTTGTTCTTCTCGGTTTCTCCTTCGATATTTTTCCGTGCATCCCCAAACGATTTCACGCCCAGGCAGCTCTCCACATGCAGTCACACATAGGGGGATGCTGAACATCTTTCTTCTGTTTATGTCAGGGTCTCTTCTCACATGTGCAGCAATTCCACGTGCTCGGAGGTGCTCAGACTGCACGTCAGCACATGCTGAATGGCCCAGGCAGGCTCAGCTGGGCAATGGGGCAAAGCCATTGGGCTGGAACCGTGGGGACCTTCGTTACGGAAACTGTTCTTCTCACTCATTCCCCAGTCCTTGTTGGCACAGATGAAGCCTTGGCTTGTCCTGGCTTTGTGCCCAGGAGGAGGAGCAGGAGGGTTCCCCGTTCCCAGGGCCCTGCAGCAGGGTGGCTGGAGGGCAGGAGAATCCACTGTGATCACTGCAGCCCCCACAGACAGCGGCCACGTCACAGCCTCTGGTCGCAGCACCGAGGGCTGGAGCACGGCATTGGAGAACCAACACCTGCTGGACTTTCAAAAGCAGAGCTCTTGTCTTGTAACCACCAGTTCAGCCTGGTGAGTTGGATCCTTTGGCAGATCCACATGAAGGAAAGCAACCAAACCCTGCTCTGGAACTGAGCTCCTCATCCAGGAAGGCAGTCCTTGGTGGCTGAGGGACTGACTTGCACTACAGAATATCTTCCACAAACAGGAGACCCTCAGTCCAGTGCAGCTGCACCCTCGGGCAGCGCCACCAGAAGGGGGTCTGAGTGAAAGCCCTGTGACAAGGGAAGAGTTTTCTTCAATCTAAGAGCAGAACAAAAGGCTGCAACATTGAAATAAAAAAGAAAAAACATATGTAATGATGAAAAGGAAAGCTCTGCCACCCCGTGACCTGCTGAGAGTGATTCCCAAAGGTCAGACATTGGTACCACATTATTTCTTTAAGGAAGCGGACACTGTGACAAACTCACTTGTAGGTTATGGAGAGTGAAGACAGAATTTTGCGTCTCCATTACGCATATTATGCAAATATGAGAGGATAAAGGGCAGAGATTGTTAAACTGAATAGATATATAGGAAACATGACCTTTGCTACCCTTCCACTGGATGCAATAATGTTATACAGCCAGAAAAAAAAGAGCAGAACAGCAGCTGAATTAGAGACAGAAATGAAATGCAAGAGCTGCACTGGCAGGCTGCAGCATCACTCCCCATCCATCTTCTGGGTTAATGATTCATAAGAGATCTGCGAAGGTCAAGGATTCTCTTAAGTGTCTCCTCTCTGCTTGAATCCCAAAGGAAGCAGAGGGAAAGATAATTTAGATGGCTATGTTTGTGGCAGGCTGATCTGATGTGTTGGTACTGAGGGATCTGTAGATGTGTCTGGGGCTAAGAAACACCCTGACAGCTCAGAGCAGGTGAAGGTGCCAACCAGAGCAGAACACTGAGACCCCACAACAGACTACAGTGCCTGGATGCAGCAGCAGCGCTTGGGGGGGACAGCAGGGAGGGAACAAAACCACTTCTCTGCACCTGCCCTGCTGGCTGGGTGCACATCAACCACACCCTGTGTTCAGGTGCACTGGGAGGTTGAACACTTCTTGGCTTCCCACAGCTCCAGGGAGAGTCACACATCAGGAGGGTGCAGGGAAAATACGTCATCATCCATTTTCTTGGCCACAGCCCCTGGGATGAGAGCAGAGAGGATGCCCAGGAGCGTGGCTCCCTGTAGATAGGGGATCCTGCCTCGCTTACAGAGCTGCTGCAGGGGCGTGTGCGAGCACAGCACTTCCATCTCCCGTGGAAACAGCCACACAGAGAGAGAGGCATGTTCTGTGTTACACCTGGGGGAGCTCCCATGAGGACCCCGCGCTCCACGTGCCTGCAAGCCCCAACTGCCATCCTCACGTGTTTGAAAATAAATGCTAATTCTCAATGTGAACCTGAAACAGTGTGTGTAAAATCACTCCTGTGAAGACAAGGTAGGATCCGAGCAAACTGAGCTCACTGGTGAGTTACAAGTGTTTGCAATTGCCATGAATTCAGGCTCCAGAAAAAGATGATGTTCTATCAAGGTCAAGTATTTTGGATTACTGCTTCCAAGGTTCCCCAGTTCAAACAGCACCCAATCTCCCCACAAGGTGAAACTGTGACTGGCTTTAGTAAAGCAATTGTTCAAAAGTAAATCCTGTTTCCTGGTTTCCTAAGCAGGCAGAAATAGAAACAATCAGAAATAATTGCCCAGTAATCTTTTGCCTACACTGTTATTTTCTCATTCTCCAGAGTCTGAAATTGGCTGTGGAAGAGACTTGGAGGCTTTGAGGGTTTCCTTAGGGGACTGGACTCTGTTTAAAGGTACTGAATAGGCCAGTTCCCAACTGTACCAACAAAACTATTCCTGCTCCAAGAGCAAAGACTGATCCTTCCTGTGCATCGTGCAAGAGGAGAGAATGACCCAAGCATTTAGATTTAATGGCATCAAATGGCCAGGAACTTGCTGGATTGCAAATTATGGCAGCAGGCCCTTCCAGAACCCACTTCTTAATTTCCTGAAACAACAGATTATGGTGAGTGCAAGTGAGCCCAGAAAAAACAAACAACCAAAACCCCACAGGGTGGCAATTAAGTGAAGGACCAACAAGGATCTGTAGAAATAAGGAATTTAGGCCACAACCTAATGATGATCATGGCCACAACCAATGATCTAAGGTCTGGAGAACCTGTTCTGTGGGGAAAGACTGCAGGAGTTAGGTCTTCTCTCCCTGGAGAGGAGAAGGCTCAGGGACGATCTCGTCACAGCATTCCAGGATTACACATAAGGTGGAGTCTCTCTCTTCACAAGGAGCCCTGTGGAGAAGACAAGGGGTGTTGGGTCCAAGTGGCACCAGGAGACGGTTCATCTCAACATAAGAAGGATATTTTTACAGTGAGAACCATCATTCACTGGAACAAACTCCCCAGGGGCGGTGGAGTCCCCATCGCTGGAGGCTTTCATCCTCTGGACTTGCTCCAACAGTTCCGTGTCTGCGCTGAGGACTCCAGAACTGAATGCAGGGCTCCAGGTGACACCTCTGAACTTGCCTGTGAGACGCCGCGATGCTCAACTCAGAACTCTTACAAGGTGCAAGGTCTGGCTGAGGATGTGGTTGGGGTGGGAGTGTTTGCAGTGGCTGCTTTGAGAATTTATCTTGACGTCGCATTTCCAACTACTTGGGGCTTTCAGGGATGGTCGCTTGGTACCTGAATGCTTCTTACCTGTTTGCTTTCCTGATTAGGAAGTACAGCAGCATTAATGGAATTAATTTATTTGCTCCTGTGTAATCTTCAAAAGTAACGGCAATCTGTCTGGCTGAACATCATCATCCAAGGCATCCACCACCACAGATCTAAACAGAGGCTCCCATCCTACAAGGAGCCCTTGCAGGGAGCCTCAGCACTTCCCTGCAAGAGCTGCAAAGGGATGCACTTTCCTCTCCCCCAGACATTCCTGCTGGAACTGCTCTCCTAGGGAATTGTGCTGCGCAAGGAGAAAGTCCCTGTGATACCTCACACCGCTGATTTATTTGAAGGTCCCTGGAAAATGTTTGTGACATTTGGGCACAAGAGTCTGTTAAACACCCAGAATAATCTTAAATGGAGCGTTTGCATCGGAGGGGACATAAAAAAGGGGGGCAAATTAAAAAGCATTTCCTGAACACAGACCTACACCATTTGTTTCACATCTGTTCAACCAACCTCATCCTATCAAGAGGAACGATTCATGTTCAAGGGACATGAAAAATAAAATGGCTTTAATAAATGGGCACCACTAATAATTACCACTTAGGTTTGTGTTCCAGTAAATTAATGGCACAGCACAATGCTGAGTGTTGCTGTGCAGTGAATACTGAGCAGTGGCCCCTGACTCTGCACCTGACGAAGCAGCCAGCTCAGCACCACCAGAGAGTCAAGGACGGGGCACTCTGTAAGCTCCTGTCTAGGAAAGTAGAAGATTCAGTGCCTCATAATGGAATATTTACATTTCCCAATCATTCCATTGAGTTTCTTTAGGAAGAGGGTTCTCAGAAGAACAGACAGTGTTCCTGTAAGTCAGGAGAGACGGGGCCCCTTCCCAGCACACTAAGGGGGGTTCCCGATCGGGGCTGGGGGATAATAAAATGTTCCTTACAATAAGACAATAGCAAACTCAAATAATAAAAATAAATAATAATAAGAAACCACACAGAAGATGTGAATCTTGCCAACAAGATTTGATAACACACCTAGTATTTAAAAAACAAACACTAAAAGTCTCTTTACCTTGATTTTCCCATTTGCAAATAGCAATAGAAATCATGGCCCATTCTCAGGAGGTGGTGGCATCTGTGTCCTTAAGGTAAAGGTCCCCAGAAGCTTTCTTATTAACATGAGCTTTGTGGACGTATTCTTCTCTTTAATGAGTTTTTTAACACAATCTTCCATGGCAGCCTTGAGGTCAAACCATGGAAATATGCTCTGGGTGGACAGGTGACAAGGCAGCTTGAAAAGCTTTGTCAGGACCACTGAGCTAAAAGGGTGGTGGCCCAGGGCTCCAGCTCAGACTGGTGCCCTGTTACAAGTGGTGCTGGCCGGGGCTGGCAGTGGGGCCGGCAGTGGGGCCGGTGTGGTTTGACAACCTCATCGTGGCCATGGGTGGTGTGACAAGGTGCACGGTTGTGTGATTGGCAGACAAGTCTGTGCTGGGGAAAGAGCAGATCACGCGTTCTTACTGCTTGTACGTATAAAGCAGCTATGGAATCTGGCATCCAAATTGCTGCTTCCCTGAAGCCAGGGCAAAGAGCATTCAGAAAAACAAAGATACTTTGAAATAAGTAAATTTTAGTTACACAAAAGATAAACAATGATCTGATTTAGGATCATTTCTCAGGTGAAAAACCACACCCACCTGCCTGATGCCAGCACTGACTGGAGTACTCAGTGACCACACAGACCCCTTATTTGCACATATGGTTGGTTTTAACCCCCTGCTCCTGCAGCTCGATGCAAGCCCTGTGCAGGAGTGCTGCCCCTTTGAGTCTCCCACCTCCTACTTCCTAAATGCACATTTTCGTGTTCCTGTCTCTGACCTGGAACTTTACTGGCAAAATTCTGTCAGGAATGGAAAGATCAATAGGGAAGCCTTGCATTCTGCTTAGGAAACCACAGCTCTTCTGTGGCTGTTGACAGACTTTTACCAGAGTGGCAAACGCTGCTGACAAGAGTGTGGGAACGTGGCTTCAGGTTATGACAGGCACGTGGAGGTTGGGCAGAGATGTGCCAGATGAGCTGCACTAAACTCCAATGGGAGAGGAGGTGCAACAGATCCTCCACAAACCGTGGCTGCCTTCAGTTATCCCATGAAAGAGAACTATGTCATTAAAGCTCGCGGGCTCCTGTGCTCAGTGCCACAGTGGTGCCCAACCCTCTGGTCAGCTTTACCACCTACACCCTGCTTCTCTTCCCACTCCCAGCAGGTAGTGTCTGCCTGCAGGCCAGCATTTAATGACCCCAGCAATCCTTCCCATGCTTTAGGAAGCACAGCCCCAGGTAAGGGTGCACTGGAGTCACCCCACACTTCACAGAGCTGGTGCAGCTATCAATGCCACAAATCAGGCTCCAGACCTACAGGCAAGCTGTGAGACTTTTGAATTCCAAACCACATAAAATTACCTTTTGAAGACTTATGGAGGCTGATGGAGTGATTGCTTCCTGGGTAACTTGGAAATCCATGTGAGATGAGAGGGAAATTTAAGACAACTTAAGAACCTTGAAATGATTTTCAGGGAAAGCAGTGCAGAAGCTCCGAGAGGTGAGTGCGTGGCTCTCTTCCCCTCCAAGGATGCCAGTGTCGGCTGGGGCAGGAGCTGGCAGCAGAGAAGCAGCTGCCAGAGACAGAGGAATGACCAGCCCTGTCCTCTGGGCATAGCAGATGGCCATCAACTGGCAGAATTTTGCAGGAAAAGATCAGGACCTTGTGTTTTATCCCTTCCTCCAAAAGAATTCCAATGACAGACAGCGATGGATTCAGAACAGCAGAGCTCAAAGCTGGTCTTTGTATTTCCAGCAGAAACTGGAGGTTATCAAAGGACGTTTGTAGGAAGCAAGCCGTGGCACAATGGGTCCCAAATTCAAGATATGCTTGGATCATGGATTATCACAGAATCCCTGCTGCCATTATCCTAGCAATGACAATGGCGGGAAAAAATGCATTGATATTGATACAGAAAGGCTGCAGCCATCTTTCAACACCTCCCACCTCAGACCTGCACTTACATCAATGACTTAATGAGATATAAATCATGACTCATTCATTCTAGACAGCCTGGTGAGGCAAGATGGGGAAAAAACAAGTTATTTATTACTATTTGTGAGAACTACTAAACAGTCATTAATGGCTGTGACATCTTTTATGTCAGAAATCTGCACTTCCTGTGCTTAGTGAGGCTGTTACCAACAGGCACTTCTTCCCTACCCTGCTTTCCAGTGGAAGCATCTGCAGTGCATTGTACCAACCTTGGCCAGAGCAAAAATTACCCCCTTTCTTCTCTTCTTTCTCCCTTTTCACACAGCTCAGGAATTTGCTGGTTTTGTGCCTTCATTCCCAGTCTCGACGCAGGCTTGGGCAGAGCACCCCGAGCCCTGGCCTTCATCCCTATGGACACCTTGGCTGCCTCTGGGAGCTCCTTAGAAGCACTTGTGCTCACTGTTTTCTCCTCTGCTGGACTCGGTGCACCTGTAGGGTCCAAAGCCTCCTCTGGAAGGAATCCAGGGGTCTGTTGTGATCAGTTTCCTCTGCTGTTCTTTGCTGTCCCCATTCAACCTGTTCTATAACAGCACTGGGTTACAGACTATCCCAGGTCCTCCTTGGCTGCTCTAAAGTCCCATCACCTGCAAACACCCAGTAACATTCAACCACTTGTTCTTCCTTCTCGCAGCTCCCAACTTGCTGCAAGACTCCGAGGACCTCACCCCAGGAAGGGCAGGGTCTGAGGAAAGGTGTCTGATGTCTCAGTGCCCTAGCTGCAGGCATGGGAGGGCACTGCCCTGCCCCGCGAGCCAGGAAGCACCACTGCCACAGTATTTTGCACTCACCAGGCCTGTGAAAGCTCAAGGGAACACTTCCATTCTTTTTCTCACTCCTAACAATTGTTATCTCACTGCAGTATGAATTCAGTCACCCCAAGAGACCTCTCCATGAGGGTAACTTTACTCAAAATGTTTATTCTCTACCAGAAGATTTGCTTAAAATTTAAAAAAAATCAAGCAAAGAAACCTGTGATTGAAAAAAAGTGGAAGAAAAGCTGGAAAAAATCAGAATATGTCAGTGTAGTAGAGGAAGGTTTGTATATGAACTGTAAAACCAATCACATAAAAGAAAAGTAATGGTGTTCACCCTCAAAAGGAAAATGAGCTTAAAGTACTTTTAATAATGGCTGCATGCATGGAACCCTTCAATGAGATAAAAAGAATAAAAGCAGCATTGAAATCCAGAGCCATTTACTAATGGGCACCTCTCGTACTGCAGTTCAGCACCTTTCTGCCACAGTTTTAGCAGAGCTGCACACAGCAGCACACACCCATTTACCCCTGTCTTTCTCTAGCATGTAATCTGGAAAAAAAAGAGATTTGAACAGTGCCAAATATGATAAAAATGAGGGGGAAATAACTGAAAAAAAATCCCCAAGCAGAGAGTAGATACAAGAAATGATGCCAATTTGCTGCTGTTCCAAACAAAGGTGGGCGGGCTCTGAGCAGGAATCCCAACCCCTCTGATGAAATAGGACATAAAAATGAAAGAGAAATGGAAATAACAGCCCACAGATTCTCAAATTGCCCTTTTCTCCATAGTATTTGCTAATATTACTCACAGGCAAAGTGAAAGGGTAAAAACTGAAATAGCAAAACTAAAATAACATAATTTACCGAGCAGACTTTCTGGATTGTAGGGAGAAACATCACACCTGACACAATCACTGTCATCTGGAAAAGCAGTCAGAGCAGAACTGCAACCGTGGCCAAACCGTTTGTGCAGAAAAGCAGCCACAGCGAGGAAGGGAACAAACCTGTTGGCACTATTTGTTCCACAAATGTCAGCCTGATTGAAAGCAGCTCAGAGACCCTTTTGGCCGGTGTCACCGTGCCCACAGCGCGTGGTGTCGGGACAAGTTCTGCACTCAGAGCTCACAGTGAGCGAGGGGGGGGCGATCCAGCTGTGCATCCCGCAGGGGGATAGTGACCACTGGCCCCAAGTAGGATAAAAAAACCCTTGTTATTACCCTTCTGACTGAGTACAGGGATGTCCTGGAGACATCTCTGCCTGTAAATGGCCCTGTTTGCCTTGGAGCACACATAGCATGGGGCTTGAGCCAATGCCGCGTCACCTCTTTGTCTGAACTTGCAAGTGAGGGTTAAATTTGCATTTTGGACTATAGCAACATGTTGAGGGGTAATAAATAATACTAAATAAATTGATTTTAGGCAGCTTTTACAAGTAAGTTTAGTTGTTATGTCTTGTCTTTTGATTTGTAAGGAAGGCTTTTTCCCTTTAAAGCAATTCATAAATCATAGAATCATCTGGTTGGAAAAGACCTCTGAGATCATTGAGTCCAATCGCCCCTGTCCTCTACTAAACCAGATCCCTCAGGGACTCATCTGCCCATCTTTCAAACCCCTCCAGGGATGTCGACTCAGAAAAATAAATAAACAAATCATAAGACAAGAGTCTTTCAGCAGCACTTGGCCTTTGCTCCTTCCCCATGCAAACCCAGATCCAGCTGAGGAGCAGAGAGAGTGCTCCAGCCCTGCCTTGGCCAAGGGCATCCTCAGCTCCCACCCTGGGTGGGCAGGAGGACAGCGGGATGGGGATGTCCCGGGGCACCAGAAAGCAGTGGTGGTTTGGGGCTCCTGACCATCTGCTGCCGCAGGGAGCACAGAGGGAGGCTGAGATGTGGTGTCTGCAGCATTCTGCTCCCATGAGGTCCTGCATCCGGCACTCACCAACACCAGCTCTTGTGAATGAAGCAGAAGATCACCCTTTCCAGAGCTGAGATGGCCCAAAGTAGCAGTGGTGAAGCGTGAGGAGCCACCAGTGTGGAAAGGGCAGAGCCCTGCCACGGGCATTGCCCAGTGCCTCCTCGAGAGCCTCAGACTTGCTGGGTGCTCCAGTGCTGGCTGCAAGGGCTGGCAGTCCCCTCTCAGCAGGGCTTTCCATTTCTCCCCTTTCCCTCCACCTTTCTCCCTTTCCAAAGGGCAGGAAGACACTGCAATGTCCCTTCAAACCTTCCCAGTACCTCCAGCCTTATTTCTTCCACAAGAACAGTGCAGTACCTTGGCTTTCCACTCTTAATAGTACATTTTTATAATCCCAGTCCAGCTGTAATGCTGATCCATGAATGCCCATGGCTCTAGTGAAGCATTAAAAACATCCCAAGACGAGCCAAACAGGATCTCGAGCGAGGTAACTTGTCCCCAGTGAAATGCATTTTACACAGCATATGATGCAAGTATTTCTCTATTTTCTTTAAAACATTTCCAGAAGACAGGCTGTAAAACATCACTTCATACTAAAGCAAAGGAGGGAAACTTCATTGTTAAGAACTAAGGAGACAGAACAGGTCAATGCGGGTCCTGTTCAGCAGAGCAAACACCCACCCTGGTGCTTAAAAGAAAAAGGTGGAAGTTTTCCTCAAAGCCTTGTGTCCAGCTCTGGGGTTCTCAGCATAAGAGGGACATGGGTCTGTTGGAGCAAGTCCAGAGGAGGCCACGGAGGTGATCCGAGGGCTGGAGCCCCTCTGCTGTGAGGACAGGCTGAGAGAGTTGGGGTTGTTCAGCCTGGAGAAGAGAAGGCTCTGGGGAGACCTTAGAGCAGCCTCCCAGGACTGAAAGGAGCTCCAGAAAAGCTGGGGAGGGGCTCTTGATCAGGGAGTGCAGGGACAGACAAAGTGGAATGGCTTTGCACTGCAAGAGGGTAGGTTTTGACTAGATACAAGGAAGAAATTCTTCACCTTGAGAGTGATGAGACCTTGGCACAGATTGCCCAGAGAACTGGTGGTTACCCCATCCCTGGAGGTGTTCAAGGCCAGGTTGGATGGAGCTTTGAGCCCCCTGATCCAGTGGGAGGCGTCCCTGCCTATGACAGGGGGTTGGTACTGAATGGGGTTCAAGGTCCTTTCCCACCCAAACAATTCTGTAGTTCTATGACTGATTCCTGCTTGAGGAAATCCTCCTCATTAAATGATCTGCAGAGAGCAGCTTCTTAAATAAAGCTGAAAATAATCAGAGGAGGATGAGCAGTGGCAGTCATCCAACAAGGGTTCACAGAAGTGGAACAAAGGACCAGCGACCTGGAACAGCACACAAAAGAAATGAAACTCATATTTTAAAAGCAGCTTCCGCAGAAACACTGATGAACAGTTGTTCCGCAGCATTTCCTTGCACTTGAGCACTGGAGTTCACCACTCCAGTTGTCCTCTTTGAGTGCTTTCCGGGGCTTTGTCCACATACCTACCAGTCCCTCTGAGCCCTGGAGGGAGCCTGCTGATGGTTTGAGGGCACCTCAGGGGTGTGGGTACCCTGTCCTGCTCCTCGTTGCTCCTGAGGCACGCGAGCTGGCCAAGGCCACACAAACCTCACCCTCTTAAACCAAGGAAACAACAACTTGCAGGTCCATTCTGGGTAGAAACCTGCCCGTTGCCCTCTCTTCTCCCTGAGGAGGCTGCAGATGTCCAGGACCACCCTGCTCCACTGCCCTCCCAGAGAGCCTGGTGCCCCTGCTCCACCTCCCCACCCCTCTCCGAGCCACAACCCCCTGCCCAGGACCACGTCAGCAGCTCTGCCCCTCTCCCACCCAGGTCGCTGCTGCAGGGACAGGCAGAGGTGGGTCTCCTGTCCCGGTGCCCTCACCCCAAGCTCTGCTGAACTCACTGCAGTCTCAAACCCCCCCGGTTCCATGAGTTAAAAAGAAGAGTTTCTCTCTCTTCACAACTGATTTCAAAGTTGAGTCTGAAAAATAATGGTCAGCCAGAGTATCTCTCTGTATCTGAGAAGAAATCATAAAGAAGTTACAGATAAGTACAGACAGGGTGACCTCTTAAGGGATGGATCATTTATTCCACTTACAATGAACTTTAAGGAATATTTCTGGTTGTTCACAAGCTATGATTTTTCCTCTAAAAGACAAAAAAAACAAACAAAGAAAACAATCCTGCTCTTCCTGCCACTGTCACATCTCCACCTCTGTTTACTTTCCAAGGACAATCACAGAATTACAGAATCGTTTAGGTTGGAAAAGACCTTTAAGATCATCAAGTCCAACCATAAACCCAGCACTGCCAAGTCAGTGTAAGTGTGTTATTTCAGACGTAGCTCAAATGTACAAGAACCCTATCACTCACAGGAAGGAGTCTTTGCCTGAAACAGGAGGATGTGAATCCTTCATATCACATTTAAATCGCAAGCGTCAGCTCAGGGCACCTGTGCAGGGAGGCAGAACAATCAATCTCACCTTCTGAAGATGCTTTTCCTGAGACGCCGGGCTCACCCTTGCTCTCAAGTGGATGTGATGGATGAGGTTTCTGAGTACCAGACTATCCATGAGCTCAACACAACTTTTAATGATCGTCATTCCCCATTTCATACAGGTTCAAGACAAAAAGAAATTCAGTCTGAATTATTGTCTCCAGAGTCTGTTCAGGATGCACTAAAACAGAACAGCAAGACATGCAAAGCCCACTGCTGCGTTTTGGCATGTTCAGAACCTGGAGCCTTTGCTTTCCACTTCTATCAATCTTCCATCTCTCTCAAGTGCTAAATTAATCCTATTTAAAAACGTCAATTAAACTGGACAATTTTTTTGATGGTATTAGACAGTATTTCATATCTTTGCTGCCCTTTAATTTTATGAAAGAGGAGAGAATAATCCTGCAGAAGTAAAGCCCCTCCAGCCAAGAGCCTATCTGCAAAGTACTCATTTTAATGACATTATGTTGAAATAAAATCTTTTTTCTCTTTTTGTAAACAGAAAGGAGATTATATTTGCATTGCTTATGAAAAGAGGTATTAATGCAAAAATGGATCTATGACAATGAAGATGATAGTGAATGCACTAATTAGAAGTCTTTAAGGAGTCGACATTGGCCAAAATTTCAAAAGTCACCTTAGCAGAAACTTATTTTCTTAATTAGGCACCAGGATTTTGTGTTATTTTTCCACTTTTGGTATTTTTAAGGAAGGAAGTGGACAAATATAGAGTGTATGGTCTGCTGATACAGACTGGAACAGTCTCAATTTAAGCTCATTCCCGGCTGATTGTAAACAGCTCTGCTGGAGCCAGTGGGGCCTCAGGTGCCGTCACTGGGAGAGGCACTGGTTGTCTCTGTTCACCTCCAGAAGCCTCCCAGCAGTCATGGGCACCACTGGGTTTTTGCTGAGCCTCAGCGTGGGATACTCTCATGTGATCCCAGGGCACCCGAGGGACACAGTCACAGCTGGACAGCCCTCAGAGCTCCTGGGCTGCTCTGTGATCCAGCCAGCTGTGGTACAAGGGGACACAGGCACTGACAGATCCTTGCATGTGAGCCTAACAGCTGGGTATCTTCTAAGCACTGGCAGATACAATGCCACTGGGATTGCTCATGGCTGAAGCCATCCACACTCTTTTCTTTTTAGATCCTTTCCCATCTCCTGGAGAAGGCAGAGCTACATGGGGACACAGGACACAGCGATACAGAAAAGAGAGAAATGGGATGCAGGAGGATGTCCTCTCTTCTCACACCCAGCCTAGTGCAGCCCCTGTGGAGCTTTGTCCTCAGGATGTTCACCAAGATGCAGGATGTCCTTCCCACACTCTGGAAGCCAGAACCTTCCCACAGCTGCCTTCAGCTTTGCCTTTATCTTCTCTGGGGCAGCACCAGACCTGAGCTTCTGGGATTTTATACACTCAGAGCAAGAGGCCCAGGCTGTGTAAGACAAGTCCGATCACCCAGCTGTGCCTGCACACAAAAGCACAGTCCCTGAGGACCCACCAGAGCCAATTCAAACAGTGGGGTACAAACTGTGCCTCTCTGGACCTCTCCCCCACCCTGGCCTCCCGGTGGGGCCCTGAAGTCCTGCTGCTCCGCTTCTGGGCAAGCCAAGCTGAGGCAGTGAGGGACCCAAACCTTCCTCTGCAGCCTGGCTTTTGCCAAGAAAAGTCAACTTTCCTCAAAAAAGCCTTTCTTTCAACACTTGGTGGATTTCCAGGCTCACGATCCATTTAAGAGAAGATGGACTGCAAGAGATGACAAAGGAAGGACGCAGCGACCGGTGCTCCCTGGTTCGAGCTCCAGGGACAGAGTGCTCTCTCGTTCCTGCACGACGCTGTCTCCAGCGGGGTGGCTGGGATGTGACCATAGCCCCTGTCACCTGCTCTGTCCTCTGCACTGCAAACACGGGACACAGCCGTGTCCCCACACCGCGTGCACCCCAGCTGGTGCCCGAGGCTGCTCCAGGGGCACAGCAACGCGCCGCGTCCCAGCCAGAGAAGGTTGGTTCGGCTGAGCAGAGGCTCCAAGAAAGCAATTTTAGCAGCCAGCAATTAAGTGAGAAAGAGAGGATCAGGGCATCAGCTGGAGACACAGCAGCGGGAGAACAAACAAAACAGACCTTAATTTTCCATAAGGGTGTTACAAAGTGAGGTGCTCACGCCTGCATTCACGCAGCGACCCAGGCCTCAGCCTTCCCATAGTGTAACAATTTCACTTTAAACATGTACTTAATGAACCCTTGTTTGAAGAGGACACCTCGTCCACTGGCCTCTCCATTCCCCACCTGTTCTCCTGGCAACTCTTTGAGAGATTGAAGTTTTTGTGCTAAGGAAGACCTGAGGCACTTCCTTCTCTTTGCTGTAGGTGTGGATCAATGGATAACATCATACAAGCCATTTGCAGCCCAGTAAGCCAGTCCTGGGCTGCATCCAAAGCAGTGGGACCAGCAGGGCAAGGGAGGGAATTCTGCCCCTCTGGTGAGACCCCACCTGGAGCCCTGTGTCCAGTTCTGGAGTCCTCAGCACAGGAAGGACGTGGATCTGTTGGAGCGAGACCAGAAGAGGCCATGGAGATGATGCAAGGGCTGGAGCCCCTCTGCTGTGAGGACAGGCTGAGAGAGTTGGGGTTGTTCAGCCTGGAGAAGGTTCCTTAAAGCATCCTCCCAGTATGGAAAGGGACTGATAAGAAAGATAAGAAAAAACTTTTCAGCAGGGCCTGCAGAAATAGGATAAAAGGTGATGGTTTTAAACATAAAGAGGAGAGGTTTAGCCTAGATCTTAGGGTACATTTATTGTAAAACAGGGCAATAACAACATGAAAAGCCTTCTCTGCACCTTGGAGCACCACTTGTTGCAGTGGCTCTCTGTAGGCAATACAGCCCTGAGGGAACCATCCCTGACGTTCCAGTTACTTGTACTCAGGTAAAAGGTTCTGCTGTGGCTTTACTTCTTTTCCTTTTTCCCTCTGAAGTGCTCCCATACGGAGCATCCTCAGCAGAGAGGGACACATCATCAGC
The DNA here is from genome assembly GCA_033556795.1 of Tapera naevia. Lineage (NCBI taxonomy): Eukaryota > Metazoa > Chordata > Aves > Cuculiformes > Neomorphidae > Tapera > Tapera naevia. The sequence goes on from JAUMJJ010000396.1 coordinate 667,920, forward strand.
CATCCCCGTGGGCAAGAGCTTTTACAAATACATCAGGCTTAACATCAATAGCAGAGAGAGATTTATAGTAATAAACCCATGAGCACTAAATCAAGGATTATTTTGGTCTGACTGAGATGCTGATTTTTATTTTAAATTATTCTTCAACAGTAAACCCAAAGAACAACATCATCACTGACCAGGAGCCCTACAGATACAGAAAGCTGGAAAATCCAAGAATATAATGTATGGGAGAAAATACAGCACAACCACCCAGCTGTTAAATGACTTGTTCTGAAGGGCAGTGACTGGAAACTAAAATCTGAATTTTAGTCAGAGATTATTGTGGAACTGCCCTGGTTTTTGTAATTCCTCATGCTCTGCAGAGCACCCGGTCAGGAGCCCTTCTCATCACCAGTCCAGTTTGTGGTTCCGGCAGGACCAGAGCCCAGGAGCCTGGGGGAGCCAAAGCCTGACCTTGAGCCTGGGCTCACCCCAAAGTCAGCCCAGAGTGGAGTGGAGACTGGGATGGAGACCTCCAAGGGGCTATCCTGGCATTAATTACTGCTTCGTAATATCTTTTTTTAATGAATAGAAGACACTCAGAGAACAAAAAACATCCTGGGGAATGAAAGTAATAGTTTTGTACATTATTATAGAACAGAATAGTATAGAAATAGGATATTTCAGTTGGAAGAGACCTGCACCAACCACTTAATCCATCTGCCTGAACAGTTCAAGGCTGATCAAAGTTAAAGCCCTCTATTAAGGGCATCATCTAATATCCTTGATGTTTCCTTTTGATATGCTTCCTGCCCCAGCTCAGTTTGCTCTCAGCATAGCACCCCCACCACACAATCTGTGCAGCACAGAGAGTGCTGCCCGAACCCAAAGCAATGGACACTGGTGGCTGGTCCTGGAAACACGAGCACTTTGCATTGTGCACCAGGAAACATGTTGAGTTTGTGCAGAGATTGCACAAGAGCACAGCGAGCACTCGAGGGGTCCCTCTGAAGTTTCCCAAAGCGCTTTGCATTTGTTTTAAGTTATTGGAGTTCAGCTCTGTCCCTGAACTCACATTCATTTCTGTGTAGTCAGGCTTTACTCCACCTGGATGCATTTATGTGATCCTCCCTTAGAGACATAAATAGGAATCTGTGCTGCAGTGGAACGATCCTGTGAGACAAGTTAAGTCTCTGCTGAGGGTCAGCGCCCGCCTGTTCCAAAATCATCAGATAAGGTGGGGGAAGAACAAGTTGAATCTTCTCAGTTGAGAAGTTCCCAAACTACCCAACAGCTAAGAGATGGGAGACTTTGAATACAGAGAAAGAACAAGATAAGCCTTGAATAAGAAATTCACACCGTGACTTGGCCATTTGCCACCATCTTGACACTTCCAAATGGCAAAACACAACACCCAGGAGATCCAGTGAGTGCTGCACACCCATTAGTTACACCTCCTGCCCCTGTGCACCCACTACACACTCTTTCCCACAGTGATGGGGCTCATTGCAAGCTGGGGATCAGAAGCACCACTGACAAACATGCTGGGCTGCCTCATAGGTTCACGGAATCACAGAACCATGGAATGGTTTGGGTTGGAAGGGACCTCAAAGCCCGTTCAGTTCCACCCCCTGCCACAGGCAGGGACACCTCCCACTGGATCAAGGGGCTCAAAGCCCCATCTGACCTGGTCTTGAACACCTCCAGGGATGGGGCAGCCACCACTTCCCTGGGCAACCTGGGCCAGGGCCTCCCCACCCTCATTGTGAAGAATTTCTTCCTAATGTCTCATCTAAATCTCCCCCCTTCCAATTTAAAGCCATGCCCCCTCCGTTCTGTCCCCGCACTCCCTGATCAAGACTCCCTCCCCAGCTTTCCTGGAGCCCCTTTCAGTACTGGGAGGCTGCTCTAAGGTCTCCCCAGAGCCTTCTCTTCTCCAGGTTAAACAACCCCAACTCTCTCAGTCTTTGCAGCAGGGTCAGTAACAGCGGTGCTTTGGGCAGGACTGACCCCCACACAACACCCATTGCGGCTGTGCCGGGAGCTGGGCTGGACCAAGATCCTGTAGAAGGATTAAATTTTTCCAGCAGTGGCTTTGCCAAGTAGGAAGAAAAATGTGAAAACATCTTATGAATGGATAACACACCTGCATTCAACACAGTCTCTTTTCAACAGAAAATACCTTCCTGGCTCCGAGATCCCTCTCTGATTACTTTTTGAAGCTGGCACACTCCTGTAATACATTTTGATGAAATTCCATTCTCCAGTGGAACTCTTATACTGGATAACTTCCAGGAAACAGTGGCACAAGGACTGTTAATCAGGTTCGGGAGAATATAGTGAGTACAAAACCAGCACTAAACCACCTGTGTCAGGCAGTCCCAAATTCATGCTTCACAGAGAACAAACTTATTCTTGAGAGCAGAATTACAAAGATATAAAACCAGGACAAAATCCTGAAAGCCAGCACTGAAGTGACTGCCTTTGCATCGCTCTATTCTCAAACTGACACCCGGTAACTGAGGCTTTTACTCATGAATTATAGACCCAAATCCATCCTGACATGTGTTAATGGGAAAACGACTCAAAATCTGTGCTCCAGTGCTGGAGTTCAGCTGACTTCTCCATGCATTATCCAGGCATGGAGGAAAATGCCCTGTTTCCTGGCAACGCCCCACTTTCCCTCTGCTGCCAGAGGCAGAAGCCCAGTGGCTGGAGGGGCAGCTGGGCTGAAGGAGGATCTGCCAAGGAGAGGGGCACCAAAGGGACCCCAGCAAATGCCCAACTCCAGCCCCAATTCCACTCGCTGAGGTGGGCTGGGCAGGGGCTTGAGGCGCGCAGCCCGCTGTGCGATCACAGCCGACCGCGGTGGTGAGTGATGGTGGGGAATGGTGCTTACAGTGGTGGTTGTGGTGGGCAGGGATGGTCCCATTCAGCATCGTGTCGCTGGGCTGGATCCCAGCTGGGTGCCTGTCCCTTCTGACAGAGCTCTGCTACCCATCTCTCTCCTTCCTTTAGAGTAAGGTTTAAACTGAAAACTTAGAATTGCTCAGTGGAAGATGGGATTTAAGGCAACAAAACCGTAGATCAGGAGTCGTGAAGGTCTGCAGGGAGTTAAAGTGCTTTATAGGGATCCTAGAGAAAGCGCATTTTGGGTTGAATTACATCACTTTATTTCAACTGCTGGACTTTATTTTTGCACTATTTTGAGTCGCTTCAAGGGCAAGAACATGCAGTAATGAGGCTACAAAATGTTAATTCAGAAAATGAGAGAAGAGAGAAAAAAGACTCAGCTTTAGGGAGAGGTGGCCAAACTTTCCAATTATCTTTTCTCTAAACGATCAGGAACTTGTGGATAAATGGATCTGCATGGCTTTGACAGCCTTGATGAACGACTTATGCCAGAAAACATGAAGATTGATGCACTGTTCAACCTTAAACCAAACATGTAATGCTGGCGTTAACTCACTGATAGGCCCTACAACCTGGGTTTCATCAGCACATGCAATTTAACATGCTCCTTCATGAATTTTACAAATATGGCACAAAGTTGCCAATGGAGTGCCTTAAATTCTATTAACATTCATTAAATCTCTTTGGTTTTTCTTTAAACGTGCATTTAAAATTCTAATCGCTGCCAAAAGAATTTAATAAAGTACAGCATTAATGAAATATGTGAAAGAGCTACTGAGAGACAGAGTTCTTAAATATAAACACTGTAAGAAAGAAAAGGAAACTTGCTAAGCTAAACTGGCAGATAAACATCACCAGTGACCTGGTTAAAGCCCAAGGAGAAGCACACGTGTTCTGGGATGGGGAGGAGGTGGAATTTTCATGATTAAGCATGGCAGAACGTTTTCTGATAAGTGTCTAATTATCCATTAACGGATTGCAGCAGTCACTGGATGTGCTGCTACTGAAGAAGAACCCCCAGGGACGATGAGCACTGTGCCCAGGTGTCCCCTCCGGGTGCAAGGGCAGTCCCTGCACCCCAAAGCAGAGATGTGCTGTGAAGAGGAGGGCTGGGGGGTCGCTTTGGCCAGAGCAGGGGGTTGGATGGGGGCACACGGGAGCAAGCACCAGCTTTTACTGCATTGATATCCATGCACTCCCCCACGGAGGAATGTCAGGGTCACAGAGGGGACACAACAGATGAGAGGAGCTGAAGGCTCAGCAGGGGAAGAGAGAGAGCAAGGACCTTCTGTTGCTGTGGAGAGAGGAACACAAAGGGAAAGGCTCTCTCAGGTCTCCGAAGGAGGTGATCAGCCCATTTTGTGTTATTTTGTTAAGCTCCAATTTGAAGCTGTTCAATGACCAGAAACCAAACGAGGCTCAGAGCAGCAAGGAATTCCTTCCTAGGCTGGAAAGGGAGTCTCTCACCTCACCTACCCTAAATCAGCAAATAAAACGGCTTTTATTGCTTCTGTTTTCATCACCCTGGTCCCAGACGCCTCTGCTCTCCACCTCTGCTCCTCAAACCTCATTAGTCCCGCTCTGATTGTTACCAGTGTGGGCAGTGCTGCTTCCAGTGCCTCTGAGAAAAATATCTCCAGCAGTAAATTCACTCAAAACACAAACTGCTCCCAAAATACTGGGGAAAAGAGGCAAAAGTCAGTGAGGAGCTTGGCTGGGAAAAAAAAACAACAAAACAACCCCTATAACTCACAAGTAGGTCCAGAAGGCTGCGTGGGGAAAGCACATCTTGGTTCCCTCCACTCTTTTCCTTCAAATAAGATCATCTGGTGGTTCCAGAGTCGAAGGGTGGTCGTGTCCCTCCCAGTGGGATGCACGTGTGAGTCCTAGCACCCCAGTGCCTCTGGCTGGGGGTCACTTCCAGGGACGCTGGGGGCCACATCCAGAGTCAGGGGCACGGAGCCAGCCGTGCCCGCTGCCTTCTCTCCTCAAATGACCTCCACCAGCACACAGAGTACCAAGGGGTGGTGACAATTCCACCCCACGATTTGCACAGCATACACCTCTGGGCTGGTGCAGAGCTGCACCTCCGGGGCAGTAAATAGAATACAAAGGCAGTGGGTGGGCAAAAGAAATACCACAACCACAGCATTAGCATAAATACAGCCACAACTCTAGGGTAAACAAAACAAGAGCACCACAAACTCCCCCTCGAGACAGTGAACCGAGTCCCAGAGCCTTTCTGCATCCAAAATCTCTTCCATATCCATCTCTGGCAGCAGGTGCCACCCTGATACCACCCCAGGTACCACTGGAAGCCCAGCAAAGCACACCTTGACCTTGCACTGGCTCGGAAAAGAAGAAAGTTCCCGGGCACTTAGCCATGTGAGACTGTTGAAAACACAATTAGAACTGTGCAAAGAGAACCTCAAGCATCCTGCACTAAACCCAGACCAAACTGGCTGCAATGAGAACACTTTGACTGGGGGATGGCCCAGAATACGTAGTGTTCCCTGCAGAGAGGTGATGGCTGCACGTGCATCTCACAGCACTTCCCTGCAATATTTGTGCCACGAACTTTTATTTATTTTTAATTACGTTTTTACTTGCACTCACCCTTTTCCAGACTGAAAATGAAAAAGCTGAAATATCAGAACACCTTGCAGAATAAAAATTGTTGGGTTTCCTCATTTTAATACCATTTTAGATAAATACATGCACCAAGATTACAGGACCAATGGCTGAATTTCAAAGACAAATCCTTCAGGCTGTGCCATGAAGAAGACCATTTTATTTTTGTAAACAGAGAGATGGAAATTCATTAAGTTGGTTCTGGAATGAGCTTCTCTGGCTCAGCCTCCTTGCTATGCTGTTGAATGAGGAGGGAATGTTTTTGAGATGCTCTCTTTTAGCCGTGCAGCGATGTAATAATTGCAGGGCACCACTCCTAGCAGACAGAAATGGGTCATTTCATGCACCATTTACAATATGCAAAAGTCAATACCTATCATTAACAGGAGCTGAGCATGAAGGAGTCATCTCTGTTATTAAACCTGATGGCACAATGAGCCAGGGAAGCAGTAACAAAATGTTGTGGAAGGTCGTGGGAAACTCTCTGTTTACTCACACACAGGGACATTCAAACGCCCTTTTCACACAGATTCTTGACACTTTGGGTTTGGTACCTGCATTCCAGATACTGGATGTGCATTAACAGAAGAGCTGTCACAAGCACCTTTTGTTTACAGTCGTTTCAGCTGATATTTAAAGCCACACCAGTGCCCTGCCCTCCTTATAATACACCCCAGTTCTCTCTAAGGGCACCACTGTGCATACCAACACTGTTTCAATGGATCAGAACACTTTATATCACATAGACCGACCATCCTGGGTCATGAACTACCTACCTGCCACCTTGACTCAGGCTCAGAGCTGCGCCCGGAGCTCGCAGCAGGAGCGCACGCAGCTCGGCAAAGCTGCTCTTCAGCTCTTGTTTGCTAGCCTGGCTTTACTGCCAAAGCAGTGAACGTGCACGTGCTGAGTGGAAGAGAAGAAAGTTAAAGTAAGAGAAGCAAATCTGATTCCCCATTGCATTTTTCACTACTGGAAGTGTCCTGCACATTCCAGCAGCAGAGGTGCCTCACCTGAGCTGAGCGCATAGGGATGGGCAGGAAAAGCTTCTCCGAGGTCCTGGGATTTGTGTTCCTGCTCTCGCTCCTCTTCTTGATAGAAGGGAAGACCCAAGAAAAGCACGATGCCTCTCCTCCACTCCCTGGGCACACCATGTCATAGAATCATCCGATTGGAAAAGACCTCAGAGATCATCAAGTCCAACAGTACCTGTCCCCTTACTAAACCCTGTCCCTAAGAAACTCATCTGTCTTTTCAATATCTACAGGGAAGGTGACTCAACCACGTCCCTAGCAGGCTCTGCCAGGGCCTGAGAACCCTTTCAGGGAAGAAATTTTTCCTGTCTAGTCTAGAACCCCTCCTGGCACAGCTTGAGGTCATTTCCTCTCTTCCCATCACCTGTCACTTGTGAGAAGAGAACAACACCCACCTCACCCCAACCTCCTTTCATAAAATCCTGCAGACCCTCCAACTGCTGCTGCAGGCAGGTGACTCCCCCTTGGGCACCGTTGCCCCCTGGCCCCCTGGGAGCTCCTGCACCCGCAGACCCTGCCAGGGAACTTGGAGGTGGTTATCGATGGGTGTGAACGGAAAGGGAGAAGCAAGGCTCAGGTTAGTGGCTCCAGACCAAAGAGGGATGCAAGGTCTGTGCTGCTACAGCTGAGCTGCTCCTGCAGGTGCTCTCTCACAAGCACCACTGATCCTCGTGGCAGCCACGGAGCCCCCAGCACCAGCTCTACCCCTGCCTCAGCTGCGCCAGGGAGGCTGCAAGGATGAGGACTGCTCAAAGTGATGTTATCTTTGCAGTGATGGAGCCACTGAGCAGACAATGTGTTTTAAAATAATAGTTATTTTGAGTAATAATGACTTTTGCAAAGGCACAAAGTTCAGATTTCCAGATAAGTGCACCTTCACCTCCCAAGTGCTGATGATTTGGGCACTCACAGGGGGTTGTGTCAGCACAGACTGAAAACCAATCACATGATGCAACCACAAACAATTTGCCGAGTACATCTCACTACAAATCCAGCTTTTCTTGCTCCAGCACATGGTTTATTAGCAAATGTCATTGGCTGATATTTTGCCCTATCGATATCTCTATCAGCCATACGGCAGGAAGTCTGTAAATTATGTTATAGCAATTAATATACACTTTTACAGTTTGTACAAAATTGTTGAATGAATTATATGCCAGGAAGTAAAAGTACTAAGCCAAGAAAGGGAACTTCATGAATATTAAATTCTTACCATTTACTTAAAGTAGTAAAGACAACCTACAATTGCATTCAGACCATGGGTTAAGATGAAACATTGTTCCTCTTAGTAATCTTCTTTAGTTTTAAGAGATTCAGAAAATTATCTTGCCATAAGCAGTTTTTCTATCAAAAGTGAAAGGAGCCCAGTGCTGGGCTGCCCCTGCTTTCTCAGGGCCAAGAGAGCTCAGCAGCAATCTCAGAGTGGGAGCGCTGGCTCAGCCTGTGCAGGCCTGCAGGGCACAAGGGTGCTCACTGGGACAAGCTTTGTGAAACTCTTCAAAACCCAGTAACATGTTTGTGTTTCAAAAACATCGAGCCCCAGTTGCAATGGAAACTTCAGCATATGAATTTCCTTGTCCTTCTTTAATTATTTACCTCTCATTATTTGGTATTTTGCTTATTGGGTCACTCTGAAAGGCTGAGCCTTTCTAAGGTGGACCAGGACACCAGTGGAGTTGCCCCAGGCAGAGCCCAACATCCCTGCAGAAGTGGGGAAGGAACATCTTGTGGCTCCTGCTGGTCGAGGAGACCTTTGGCCCATAGCCTGCTGGGCACCAGTGGCCCCCTACCAGTACCTTCCTGCAGGAGCTCTGCCCTGGGGCCTCAGAGCTGCTCGCAGGCAGCCCCCATGGGTGCTGAGGTCTCTCCCACGGCCACAACCTCCATTCTCTGGGCTTGGTCCTGGCCTGTAGAGGCCAAACTTTTAGGCACAGAGCAGGTGACCAACGCCCTACCCGATCCCAGACGCTGCAGTTAAATTCCTTGCCCGGTGTCTTTCCATCATGATGCAGCCCCAGCATTTCCTGGCTGTTACAGTAACAGCTACCCAGGTACTGCAGAGATTCCAGAGGACCCTTACCAAATTACCCCCAAACACAAACCTAGGCAGGTGGTCATGGCCAAGAGCAAGGGACTGTCAGCCTTCTGCAGGTTTAACTCCTCATGAAGAGAAGGCACAGAAAGAGCATCCTCCTTACCTTACCCCACGTGCCTGGGCTTTGTACAAAGGCTGCGAGCAAAGCAGGAAGAATATTGTTGGCAGCACTGCTTTAAAGCCAACCTGATGAAAGCACCACCGGTGTTTAATTTTTATCAATAGTCATTAAGGAAAGAACAAATAAACCAGAATTGCAGCCTGGACATTTTCATGCCTGTTTCTGTGAGCTCCAGGCCGAGCTGCTTGGCCTCACCAGAGCCCAACATCAGCACAAGGCTGGGGGTGGCAGCTCTGCACCCAAACCACCCACCCACACACAGGGGACACAGCTGCAGCCACGAGCCAGGACAGCAGATCGGATCCAGCCCCAGGGGCTCAAAGCACTGAGCAACATGTGGAATAAATGAGCAGGAAAACTATGATAAAGTACTGATTTATGCTCTTCTACATAGCACACCCAATTAATAAATCCCTTAATGTGTGTAGGGTGGGAGCAGGGATGATTGTTTGGGCACGTTTCAGGGTTTGGGGCTGCTCTTTCTGGGAGCATTTGGTTGGGTTTTTTGTTACACCAAAAGAATTGAAGCATTAACAGAGCTCAAGGAGCCCTGGATCTGCAATGCAGAACATTTACAGCCTTCAGAACCAGAACAATGGATCTTAGGGCTTTCACATTCATCATAAACTGTGATAACAGGTGTCCATGACAGAGCTTACCCAAGCAAAGGAATGAGCTACAGCCTCCCGTTTCCAGCCTGATACCAGTTAAGTATGGGAATGCCACAGCACAGAACATGTGCACGTCAGAAGTAAACCCACACCCTTTCCAATGATCCAGAGCAGCTTCCGGCCACTGGCTCAGCTGATAACAGTTATCTTGGAGCTGATCAAGGTTTATGTTTGGTACCTCATCTGAAACAAGATCCTTATTTTTTTTAATGTTTAGAAAGTATTCATCTCTTGCTGTAGGAGCACATTAAATGTGTTTAATTGAAAGATTACTCTTCTTTCCACCAAGACATTATCATGTAATTACCTAAATAAACTACCTAATTTCTGCCATTCTGAAGCACTGCGTGTTCTAACTTTGCAGACACTCGTTTTAATACCTATTGTTTAAATTTGCTGACAGAATTACTAAGAGACTCCTCACATCAGCAGTGGAGGTGCCCTTTGCAGCCCTGTTCCCCTTTGTCTAAGTTATCTCTCTTCAACGCATAAGAGCAGAAAACAAGTTGCTAAACAGTAAGTTACGAGGTGGTGAATCCAAAAGTGAGAGTCCTCCTGCATCTAGGAAAGTAAACTGTTATTAAACCTATGGCTCAGAAAATAAGCCAGTATTAAGACATGAATATATAAACCTTTATATTTTGACAAACAGGAAAAAAATTGATATTAATCTAAGTACTTCCACTTGTTTAAGCCAGCACCTGGACACATCAAGGGTACAGAGATCTCATAGAATCACAAAATCACTAAGGTTGGAAAAGACTTTTGGGATCATCCAGCCCAACCCCCCCCCCACACCATGTCTACTAAACCACTTCCCCAGGTGCCACAGCCACATGTTTTTTTAACTCCTCCAGGCATAGAGATTCCCCAGCTGCCCTGAGCAGCCTCTGCCGGGGCTTCACCACTCTGTCAGTGAAGAAACATTTCCTAACATCCAACCTAAACCTCCCCTGGTGCAACTAGAAACCATTTCCTCTTGTCCAATCTCCCTATCCAGAGAGATAACAACCCTTACATTGAGTAAAGGCAGAACCTATTTACCACTTTAGCATCTCATACCTGGTCAAGCAACAGAGAAACCCCTTCCTACCAAAAATAGCGTGTGCTTTAAAGCCTTCTGACCCCTTCACAGGTGAGCTGAGGGATGCTGAGAGCATCAGCAGGAGCCACAATTAACTCCCTGCCAAGGAGTAGAGGAGAAAACGGAAAACATCTGCAGACTCACCTGGGCTCATGGAAGGGACCAATAAAAGAAGTGGAGTTGGTGGAAGACAAGCCTGCAGGGGAGCAGGTCCTGTGCTGCTCGCCTGAGCATTGAACTATTGAGATGAGCAGCTTGGGGGTATTGCTCCTGAGCAAGACAGGAAAGGGCAGAGCTTTGGTTGAGGCAGAAAGACAGGTAGTTCTGCTGGAGCCCTTGAACTCGGATGTTAGCTGTCCTTGCTCTGAAGATGAGCCTTTCTTCCACTCTGCACAAGACTGAGGTTCCCAGGGCTGGGAGGTCCTAGAGAGGCTCTCCAGGTTGGTGAGCCCCCCACCTCCCCCTTGCTGGGGGGGTTCATGGGGTGTCTGACTCCACAGGAGTGAGTGGTGGTGCTGTGAGCAGGGTTGCACTGCTTGTCTTGGATCCACAGCTCCCCATTGGTGTCTTTCTGGAGGTTACCACAGGCTCTTGGCAACCGTTCAGTGTGGCTGGAGCTGGATATCTGCTCTTCTCCAGTCACAACAGCCAGGTCCTTTGCTGCCACCCAGCATCACCCTTGACTGGTCCCATCAGAGCTTCTCCCACTGGAAGCCTCAGCTGGACACTGATCTGGAGCCAGAGACTTGTTTTGAGTAAATGGACTTGAAATGCATCTTCCTCTCTGCTGAGGCTTTCAGTTCCTCACTGCAAGCCAGCAGAGCCTGTGGTGCTGAAGAGAGCTCTGGGCAGTCCTGTGTGGAGCTTTTTGGCAGACAATCCGTGGTGCTGCCAGCACACAGCTCCTGCCAGAGGCTTCAGGGCTGTAATTTCAGCTCCTCAACACCTTTCAGAGCAAGCCTTTACAGATGAGTCTCTGGCAAGACAAGGGTCTCTGAAGGATGTGGTATTGAAACACCAGTATTTAAACACATTTCTGGGTAAACTGTGCACAAGAGTCTTGGCTTTTCTAGAATGTAGAGTGAATTTTGCGATTTTAATATTTCTCTGTTTGTTTAGAGGGGAAAAAAGAAACTTGATTTCTCCACACCTTACTGATGTGACTGTCCAGCTGGGCACCAGACCCTGTGCTGGGGTGCTTGCCCTCTCCAGCAGTCAGAAAGACAAACCATGTTCATAAATGCATTTCCATATTTTCCTGCACTGGGGAGGACATTAATGGCTTCTGTGTCACAGTGCAGAGCGTTCCTGGCCTGTGGCACAGGGCTCAGAGTCGGGCAGGGTTTGGATTCCTTGAGGGGATGTGGTGGGTCAGGACTCTGTTTTTTGAGCTGGTCACTGAATAAGAGAGCTGCTCTGCTTGCTGTTTGGGTGGTGTGAGGCCATCCTGCGCATCCCTGCAGACACAGGGTGCTATCAGCTACGTTTTCCTTTGTTGGCTTCCTCCCCACCCTGAAATATGAGTCCTCAGGCAGGTAATCTGTTTGGTTTACTTTTAGGGTACAGGAAAATGAGACAGCTCTTGTCATCTGAAGGAGAAAGCCTCCCAGAATGTGTTTAAACCAATGCCCACAACAGCATCTTTACTAAATGCTCTGTGGTAATGACATTGTGCTTGGTTAGATGCATTGACATGTGAAAAAGAAGAAATGTGGGGAGACAAGAGAGTGTGGAATACCTAATGCTGCATTTCACTGTCATAATTGGTGTAGATACCATAAATCTCTTTATATCTGCATTTTTAAACAAAAATATTTGGTCTTTCAAGCAGTAAATCAGTCTCGCTAGCTTTAAGTGTGATGAAGTTTCCAGTAATGAGTTTTCTAAATGTTAAACTTGTTGTTCTGTTCTTTCTGATTGAAACTGAAATTGCTTTTCAGGCACAAAGCTGTCAGCATAAGATCACAACTGACAAAGTGGCTTCTTGTTAACAAACATTTCTGTCTCCACCTACCGAGTGATTTTCTGTGCATCAGGAGATGCTGTAATGATGGGAACCCTTCACCTGAAGATGAGCTCCTGCCTGGAGGCCTGGACGAGGCCCTCCTGCTGCTCCAGGTGGGCAGGTGCCACATTGGAGGACACCTGAGGTCTGATGACCAATGGCCGTGAGAGGGATGAGAGCCCAGGAAACAGCTGGCACACGTTTCTAGTCCAGGCATTTCCAGCTTCTTGAATGAAACGCAATCTTTGCACCTTGTCTGTTCGTGCTGAGGTAGTTCTTTTGCTGGGAAGCACAGGAACGCGTGTGACACCTCTGGCTGCTGTGGTGGTGAGCACTGCTGTGGGACCGTGCTGGTGCAGCAGGCAGTCCCATCCTGGGCTCACTGTGGCCCAGGGCTGCAGGGGGCAGCGGGAGCCACGCTTGCCGCACCGCTGAGGGCGGGCAGGGTGGCATCTTGTTGGTCCAGAGTCACTGGGGTGAAGCCAGGATCCTTAACTGCAGGGGCCTCAGAGGTTGGTGTGAGTGTTGGGTTATAGGTTGGGCTCGATGGTCTCAGAGGTCCTTTCCAACCTCATGATACTGTGATGTGGGGGCACACGAGAATTTGGTCAGACTGAGCTCACGCTACAGAAACAGTGAATTATTGAAAGAGCTGAGAGTCAATCAGCAGCGCTCAGGTGCACCGAGGCAGCCTCTTGTTCTTATTAAACAGTGCTCTGCTTTCCCAGAAGAATAGGAAATGTGATATTGGAGAAGGGAGTCGGTGAAAGGAAGGGACCGCAGTGAATTCCGGCGGAGGTTTAATAATCCGAGCCCCCGGCCGCGCGTGAGCGCACGCGGTGCCCGCGCAGCGGCCACAGCCCCGCACCCCGTACCCCGCGCCCGCTGCGGAGCCGCCGGGAGGAGGGATCAGCCCCTCTTCGCCTGGCACGGATCCGCCCGCGGTAACTCCTGCTGTGCCGCAGCCCCCACCTCCCTCTGCTGCGGCCGGGGGTCAGGAATGCAACAGCATTCCCGCAATCCTGAAGGACAAGGAAAAGTGCAGGTGTTGAGGCTTTCCTTCTCCAACTCCTTCGCACACACACACACTCTTGTCCTCGGGTTTAATTAAGCATTGTTTCTGAAAGCTTGCTCCTCTTTATTACAATATATTTTAGTCTGGAATGACTTTTTCTCATCATTTAATAATTTGACTTTCATTTAATGTGTCTTTGAAGAGCTTCAGCCAGTGCATAAACACTACACCAATGTAAGTTTTTTACCATGTTATCTCGACACAACACAAAGGGAATTATTGACAGCTACCATATATTTATAACCTCATGGTGTTGTCAGGTACTTTACAACAAATTTATTATTACTGTGGTGCATTTCATAAGAAGTGGAAGACAGCTCAGGAATATAGTAGGCACTTTTGTTGATGGCAAGGTCTTGAATTACCCTCATATCTTTATTCAGTGATTTTTTTCCTTACTTCTTTACGTCCTAGGAGCTTTGTACAAAAAAGAAAAACACTAGACAAAAAAAACCCAGTTCTCTCAAAGTAGCTTCCCCATTCATTTTCATGTTTTACTCTTTCAAAGAATCTTTTTTCTCAGTGTTCATCTGGAACACATCGGTCACTGAGACCAATTGCTTCACAAGCTCTGCTCCTCAAACTGGGTTTACCTTTATGTCTCCTCTTGAATTTCATTTCAGCAGAGACAGAGCTGGCATGGAATTTGCTGGTGTCTGGGTTGTGACAAATGCAAGGGGAAGATGGAACACATCTGTTTAGACATCAGGAAGAAATTCTTCACAGTGAGGGTGGTGAGGTCCTGGCCCAGGTTGCCCAGGGAGGTTGTGTTTGAGGCCAGGTTGGATGGGGCTTTGAGCCCCCGATCCAGTGGGAGGTGTCCCTGCCCGTGGCAGGGGGTGGAACTGGGTGTGCTGTGAGGTCCCTTCCAACCCTACCCATTCCATGATTTGCATGGCAGAGCCCTGGAGGCTGGGTGTCCCTTGCTGTGAGGGACAGGCAAGTGAGAGCAGTCCTGAATGAGTGGCCATTCCAGGTCAAGGTAAGCCAAGCCTGACTTCCCAACAATGCTCATCACCGTGTTTGGAAACCCCACAAAAGGAGCAGGAAAGCTATATTTACTGCTCTGGGCTGGTTTGTGGAATAGTGTAAATGCATCATTACGGCAAACCGAAGTAGCTAAAGGGATTTAGTTTAAGGAGGTGTGTTCTTAAAAAGAGTGTGCAACAACCTGGAAACAACATTGCTGCCTTCAGCATGGAAGAGGATGAGCAGAAGCACCTGTGGGGAGGAGGAACCCTTGGCTTTGTGTACCTAGATAGCCCTCATGGAGCTGATTGCTCACTTGGCATCCCAAGGAGCTGGGATTCCTTCTCTCTCTGTGATGGTGCTTTTTATTTACCCGAGGATCATGGTTGTGAAGAGGGGAGAATCAGAAAGGAGCCAGCAATAATGGTTCATCTCAGAAAAGGCTGAAGTGGCTGAGGGTCAGGCATTCCTCCTCCAACTCCCGCCGGGCTCACGGGCAGCGTGGGGTAGGGGCTGCGTTTTCAGGCCAAGTCCAGAGCCAGCTGGTCAGCAGTGCCATGGCCTGGCCCTGTGGATGATGCACAGGTGCAGAGCCTCTGCCACCCTGAAAGGGATCAAAAAAGGAAAACAAGCAGAGAGAAGGAAAAAAGCAAATGTAGACCCAGGGAGGGATGTTTGGGGTCCATAACCTCATCCCCAGCCTTTAGGGAACGCTCTATTGTTAATCTTTTAACACATTCATAAAAGAGAGCAAATCAGTAAAGGAAAGGAGGACAATTAGTGGCTGGGGCCAAGCTATTGAGCAGTGCTGGCTGCAGCCTCCTCTGGCAGCTCTCTGGATGCCGGGAAGGGGGGGCGAGGAGGTTCTATGGCTTTACTGCCAGGCTAAGGGCAAGCAGGCAGCCCCCTGCTTCTCTGAAATGGGCTGATGTGGGCAAGAACCATCTGACATTGTCTGGGTGCAAGGGAAAACAAGGAAAGGCTTCTTCGTGAGCACCAGCACTATGGGAGCCTCCTCCTCAAAAAGGCATTGGCAAATTGGGAATGACAAGTGTGAGCCTCTGGCCATGGAGGGGGGGTACCCATGCATGATCTCTTCACCAAGAGATCAATTTGTTTCTTAAAAATATTTTATCTGCAGTCCCACTGACTTCGCCTTTCATTCTCTTCACAGCTGTCACAATATTTACATGGACACAGATTCTCGTTGTATCCCCAGGGTTCCTGCCAAGCCCAAACCTTGGCTGCATCACATTAGAAAGGAACCACTTGTAAATAAGCAGAGAAGCAGGAGCTGATGAATATTTCAGAAGGGTTTAGGACATCTACAGCCCAGAAGCAGCTCAAACGGGAGGTGCAGCTGTGGTGGGAGCAGGTTTGGGAGCTACAGGTAAATGGTGTGTCTGGGATTTCTGGAAAATGACACAGCACTGAGTCTGTCAGGATGTGCAGAGACTTGAACCATCACGACAGAGCCTCTGGAGATTTGTCAGCACTGAGGAAAAGAAAAAAACAGTGTTGAAAATGCCTAAAAAAGGTCTTTCCATCAGATTCTTCTGCTTGCAAAGCACTCTGGGATACTTCACACTGAAGTAAGTGGGGTTTACAGTGTGACTAAAAGCTGCAGCATCAAGCCTTGCCCAGAAGCAGAACTTGCAAAAGGGAATGGAGTCTCAGGCTTCAAATGTACTGATAGTTCAGTAGCTGACATGAGAGGGGATGGATGTGCAGGTCTGGTGGCAGAGCCTGTCCCACACGTTGAGGAGCAGAGCGCTGCATCCTTGGGGAGTGGGAAGAGCTCCTGTGCAAGAAGCTTTCATTAACTTCTTTCACAACAGCTGTGTTTAGACTGGAGATGCAATACCAGTTTGTGGTGAATGTTCCTTTCTGGGGGTCAGCCAGGTCCCTCTGCCTTTCAGTGCCAAATCTGCCCACACACCTTCAAATGCCTCTCTCTTTCCCTTCTTTGACTGCAGAGTAGGGATGCTGCATTCAGAGCAGAGAGGGTGAGATGCTTTCCCATTGCCAGTTTTCTCAGGAGGAGCAGCCTCAGAGACATTTCTGTATCTGACTGCCCCTCAGCTGGGCTTTCTGCAGGGCCAGTGTTCCTGCATGGTTCCCTGCTTCTCCAAGCCCTTTCTCCAGGTACCCACAGCACAGCAGAGCTCTGTGCTGGGAAAGTGTGCATCCTCCCACCTCTGCTGCCCTGGACCCACAGCCCCCAGAGCAAACCACAAGCAGAAGCAGCTCCTGCTCCTGCATCCACCCCAGCCCAATTCAGCAAGTGCTGTTTATCCAGCTGCTCCTATCAGGGTGAATTCTTGGTCGTGTTCCCAAAATGGAAGCAGCTACAAAGCCAAAAGAGGCTGAAAAAATGAGGTCTTGTTCCATCAACCAGATCTAGAGAAAAACAGACTTCTGATCTGGCACAGAGAGAAATAAGCTTCTTTATCATGCATCAGAAATTTAATCTCATGAAAGTCTAAATGACACCATATCAAAGTCTGCCCCACGCTTCTGCTAGCACGTGGGCATTACTGGAGAATTGTGAACCCATAGAACTATAGGATGAGGTTTGCCACAAGGGTAATGTACTTCTATAAACACCACAGAAGCTGTTAACTTGATTGTTAATCTGTAAAGTGTTCTTTTCCCAAGGAGAAAACAGCCTAAATTATGGAGCCAGTCATCACTCAGTGATCTCATGGATCTGTTCTTACATATGTGAGAAAATGTAGGGCAGAAAATGAGAGCAGCAGGAGCTGACTGCCCATGAAAATCAGACCTGTGAATGCCAGGCCCGAGATGGAGGCATTATCTGCACTTGTAGAGATGTCAGATCAGGCTCAGAGATGATGGCTCTCTGCAGGTCAGGCAGAGAGGAACAGCTCCCGCTGATAACCTGCATCCCCTGCTCCAGCTTCCTCCTCTGCGAGTCAATGCATCCGTGGAAATATTCAGGGATGAGAAATGATATGATGTTATCCTTCCTTTGCTTTCCTGACAGCCAGAAACCCAAAGGGCAATCCTTTCCTGCTACTTGAATCTGCCAGCTCAGAGCAGAACACAGGGATGTCAGCAAACCCCGGCTTCCTGGTGGCCGCTGGGTTCCGGGGTGGTCGACCCCTCCTAAGCACAATGCAGGCTCCCAGGGGGGATGCTGGACTCCTGTCCATGAGAGCAGCCTGAAAACAGATCATTCACTATTGGTCTGTGATGCCATAAACAGTTTCCAACCAAGAAATAATACTTTTTTTTTCATAACAAAGGTTTAGGTGTGAAAGATTTTGGAAAATGCTGAGTGGGTCCCTGCCAGCCCTACCTGCTCCCATCAGTCCCAGCACAGCACCAGCTCTGGTTCTTCCCTCACATGGAGCCCACAAGCTGCACGCCAAAATTAAATCTGGTACTGCTGCCTCTTTTGCCAAAATTCCTCAAGGTATTACCTGGTCATGTGATGGTACCAGAATATTTGAAAAATGACAGGGAAGAAATAGTTTTTCAAAGAAAAAGCTCCTTTTTATAACTCAGAGTTAATTCATTGTTTATTGATGTGGCTGTCATCTACACGTCCGTAGGTGTTCATCTCTCATTTGCATCACTTAATGG
The DNA here is from genome assembly GCA_033556795.1 of Tapera naevia. NCBI lineage: Eukaryota > Metazoa > Chordata > Aves > Cuculiformes > Neomorphidae > Tapera > Tapera naevia. Next base: position 686,109 of record JAUMJJ010000396.1, read on the forward strand.
AGATTTAGCACTTAATAATCACGGAGAGCATTCTGTTATGATGAGTTAATTAAGTATTCATTGTAATAATATTGATAACAATTAACTTATTTTGTATTGTTTTTTCTTACACATATGTTCTGTATTTCCATAAAAGCACTAATTTAATTCACCATTGGATATCAGAAATAAGTTTAAAACCAAAATCCTGTCACCTGGGCCCATTCTGCTCCTCGATACCAGCTTATTGTGAGATGGAACCACCTGTGCTTGGTGAGGCAGGGAAGCTGTGTGGGGCCACTACAGCACAGCGTAGGGTGGCAAACCCCTTCCCTTAGTGAGAGCACGGTGAAAACTCTGAGTCCACAGCAATGGCTGCACTGCTTGGAGAGGCTTTGCCTGGGGCTTTGCCTGCTGGGCTCCCCACTGGCTGCATCCCAGGTACTGGGCATCCCAGCCACAGCCAGATGTTGGTGTGCACAATGGATGCTCTGGGGCTGGGCATGACTCCAGAAGCAATTAAGGCTGTCTTTTAGGTAGAGGATCATTTGGCTGCAGCCAAACCATTGTGCAGCTCCCCATCACCCCAGTGCACCCCACGGTGGGTGTCCCCACGCGACAGTGCTGAGGATTCCATCTCAGAGACAGTGCAGTCTCCTGGCCAGACACCGAGGGGATGGTGCCACGCACTGGCACTGCTGCCATCACAGTTGTGGAGCGTGTCTGAGCCAAACTGCTGGTTCATCTCAGGATATGAGTGGAATTGTGATTTCACCATGCAGTGCAGGCGGGAGCTCCCCCATGGTGGCAGCTGTCAGAGGGCCACCCACCTGAGCCACTCCTGCCTGGTCCTGTCTGCCCGCAGCCGGCAGCGGTGGGAGCAGGGGAAACCCACAGGGATGGCAGGAGGGAGAGCAAAACAGGGCAGAAAGACCTGCTGAAAGCTGCTGGCAGAAGGAGGGTGATTTATAACAGGAATGGCAGGCACAGCTGGAGGGAAAGCAGTAGGAGAGGCTTTCTCCAGACATCAACAACTCAAGATCAGCAGTGTGGTGTGTGTGCACTTTGAGGGAGCAGCAGATGGGACCGAGCTGGTACATCTAAATTTGCGGCTGTCGAGGTGGTCTGTGCATTTACTGTGCTGTTCAAAACGCCTTTCCTTGGTCTCACAGATTTCTGAAGAACCAGTTCGTGGGGTGTGCACATCCTGGCCAACCAGCAGGGCTGAGGAAAGAAAGGAAGAAGCAAGCAGGCAGTTTGCAGGTGACTGTGGGTCATTCTGACAACTTCTGTCTCCTTCTTGCAGAAGGAGACTCCGAGTGCTCTCTGGGAAGGGGGAGCAGAGAGGGGCACCACGTCCATCCGATGCGGCTGCTGCCTGCCCGCGCGACAGAAGGGTCTTTCCACAGGGTGAAACTCCACCAGAAAAGCATCTTTGTGCACTTCTGCACCTTTTGCACAGTTTTTTTCTTAATGATTCTCCCTCTGACAGCTCCTGCACAGCAGAGCCATAGGTCAACATACCTGGAAAAGACACAAAAGAGCAGCAGCCGGCAGCCATGCTGACTGGGTTGTGAAGCATCTCTGATCTAACAGAGGATAAAATAGGGGGAAAAGGGAAGGAAAAATAAGTGGAGAGGGAGAAAAGATTTAGTACAAGAGACAAGAAAAAAACTAAAGCCAGGCATGTATATTTGAGAAGAAAACCTGACTGCCCTTTTGTCCTCTGTACCAGACCATACCGGAGATGGCAGGAGTAGGGCAACAGCAGAAGGACATCAACATTCTCAGGTTCTTTCATATAAACAAACTCTCCAGTGTGGTTTGGAATTCTGTCATAAAACAAGAAATCTAGATGAAAATTGTATTTTCTCAGCTATCCTTGTGAGACCTCCTATTTTGATTTCTATCTCACCTTTGAATACTGAGAGTTTAGGGCTTCTTAAAGGAACTGTCCTCACCAGCAAAACCAACCCAGACCCACATCCAAATCTTTACTCCCAAAGCCATGGCAGGAAAGACTGGGAAGCCCTGGGCACTGGATCCTGGAAGCATCAGAACTTTTTATTTCTTGCCACAGCGCAACCACAGCAGTTGGAGAGAGCTGGGAGGCAAAAGGCACCTGAATGCAGAGGGGACCAGTGGGTGCCAAGGAGCCAGGAAGAGCGCAGGCTGTGGGCGCAGGGCCCAATGCACCACCCAGTGGAGCCACTGCTGCGCCAGCCGGGCTCCGTATTCCATGCCAAATCCACTTCTCTTCTGTAAATGTTGATACTGCTTAATGCAGATTTTGGCAGAGAAGATTTTGTAATGCTGCTGCTTAGGCAGCTGCCTCCCATTTCTCTCCGCACTCTACAAACTGCTCCTGTCTCACAGGTTGACTGTCTTTATCCTTGAAAATTGTTGGGAAGAACCAGGATCCTCAGAAATAAATTAGCGGTCAAATAGGGATACCCCCCACCAATATAAATATATAATAGTCTATATATAAATATATAATAGTCTATATCTATATAAATATAGATATTTAGTTCTGACAAAACAAATCAAGAGTTTTCATGCTGAAACCTTATGCAATATTAAATATACAATTATTTACAGGGTGAGGATTCACCTGCATTGAGGAAAGTCTGCCAGTGCTGGAAGGGTGTTTTCTTATGCAGCCACTGGGTTCAACACACAACTGTGAATCAGTGCCTGTAATTTAACTCTCTAAGGGATTTGATGGAAACTATAATAAAGTGGGTCCACAAAGCGAGGAACTTCATACATGTTATATTTCCTCTTGCTGAAACTGGTAAAACTTGCACATCAAGGAAATATCAGTATTTAGGTCTGAGATGATGAACAGTAGAAGTGAATGTATTGAAAATATTGTTTGCTGTTAGAATTTAACTAATAATAATAAAACATTATTAATTTTAACTACTAAGTGTGGTAGACTATCATGGTCACAATAAAATTAGGGGAAGCACTTGTAATCTCGAAAGGTGATCTTGTTAGGCCAGAAGATGCCAGAAGATTGGCTATGAGATGATCAATAAGAAGCATTATCTTCTCTTACCAATTCTGCCTGACGTGCAGCCTGATAATACTGATAATAACAATGAAACTTGGTAGCAGTAACTTGCATTTGGTCAACAATGATGGAAAGGTTTCTGCTGATCTGTTCTGTCTGCTGGGCAAATCAAGGTGTTAATGGCCCAGTATCCGGGAGGGGGAGCCCAGCCTTTGCCATGTCAGAGGAAGGAGGCTTAGTGCTCTCCTCTATCTTCTCCTTGATGGAACTATTTGCTCAAACCCCTGCAGCACCCCTGAGCTGCTGAAAGGAAAACTCATCTCTTCTCCTCTCTTCCCCAGTGATGTTTTGGACCTTGCCACCACTAGCTCCTGTTGGGATGCACCAGGTCAACACGAGAGCTCAGTGGTGGGGCCAGGGGGGCATCACAGGACGGGGGGAGAATCCCCTGCTTTTAAAACTGAGCATAACGGCGAGCTGCAGTGCGGGTGAGTGTTACACCCATCAGTCCATTTTCTTTTCCCCATCAGTTTAGGCACTGACCGTGAGCACTATCCCAGAGCTCCCACCGGAAAATGTGAAGGAAGAGCTGTGCGTCCTGGCAGCGTCCAGTGAGGCTGAGATAAGGATGGGTCAGATCACCCACAAGCCAAGGGCACGCGGAGTGCGGTGCAGTCCCTTATGCCAGGAAGTTTCCTGCAGCCAGAGGAAAGACAGACAAACACAGCAATTAACCCATTTTGTTTAATAGTGCATTGATTCCCAGCACGGTGTCAGACGCAACTTGACAAGTACAAGAGGCAAACCCCAGAACTATCTGGCACAGTTTTTACAGCACTATCAAAAGGCACAACCAGAGCAGGTAATGCATTCTGAGCAGTGAGATTCCTGAAGAACCAAATGCTAATAATCACAGAATTAATTCCTTCAATTAAAAATGAATACACTGCTAGAACATTTAATACAATGAACACCAGATAAAATTCTTGTTCAATCCAATTAAATCTCAACAAGATTTTCGGAGAATGTGATGGCATTTATTGAATTATCTCTCAACTTCTTATGCAAATTAGAGCCAGACCTGAATGCCGTATGCTAATTGGGATCTGTGTCTGCATCCAGCAGTCGTAGGGCTCTGAGAAGGATTAAAAAGGGTTGAACTTCTCTTGAGGTGACTGCTCAGTAGACCCTTTGTGGCACTTGAGAGGCAGCCGAGGCCGTTCCTTCTGTCCCTCCATCACCACAAGGTGCAAGACAACCTCTCTTGTCAAGAGGAAAACTTGATTTAGGACAAAAGCTTCCAGAAAACATGTGCTTCTTACTCCTCAGCTCTGAAGATTCTCTAAATTGCAGGTGAGGTCTCTATGGAGTGTTTAGCGGCCCAGATCATGGCATGGGCTGTGTCAAAGACTGCAAAGGATATATCCCTTTTCAGAGAAGTCTTCATCTTGCTTTTAAGGACAGGGAGCAAGTCAGTGTCAGAAACAAAGGCAGTGATACCTCAGCCAAGTTCACAGTCCAGTGGGGGAGAAACTGGTGCATTATCCCTGACAGAAACCAGAGACCCTCAAAACCACTGGACTTCTATGAGGTTTTCTAGCTGTATTGGTTTCTCTCAAAGTTTTTAGTGCCGCTACATCTGAAAGGTTGAAGCTTAATTTTTAAATATGAGTAATTTCATGGATTATTCTGTGTTTTTTATTTTTCTTTCATGCCAGCTAATGTGAGTGAAAGTGTATGTTGTCCCTAATAGAGAAGCTGATGCAGTATTTTGAAGAATTTCTGCAAGCAGAGATATTGTTGAATCTATTAATAATAAGAAAACCCTATTAACAGAGAAGGGATATTGATTTTTTTCTAATTCTCTCAGCTGACAGTAAAGTGGGAAGAAAAGCTCACAAGAAACCTTAAGGACCATGTTCCAAGGCAGGTCTGTGGGAAAAGAAAGTGCCTTCTAGAGATGCTGGACAGTGCCACCAGCAGACAGCAAGGCTGTCTGCCAGCACTGTGTGACAGTAGATTAACTGCCCTACAGGAAATCCTCCCAGGTCAGTTCATTGCCGATTTGTACTGAGACAAAGTCACCTTTCTGAGGTGGCCTCAGCTACTTAAGACTAGTTTTCCCTGCTTTGCCAGGCAGGTTCCATAAAACAGGAAAGTCTGGACAGAAGAAGCTTCTACTGTAACCACAGAAGTAAATTAATCCACCTGAGTTAGCATTTAGGATTATAAACCTCTTCCTCTTCGAGCATGGGAAATGCAAAACCAATCTATTCAAAAAATTAGATCTATTACATTAGTAGAACTTAATTGCATCTTATGTTATAATCTACAGAGCTCACTCACTATAATCTTCAAATTAATGACAGATAAACATTTGAAACTCAAATCTTCGCAAGCATCTTCAATTCCCCAGCTGCTGTGGGGATGTCATCTGGAAGGATCTCACTGTAAATTATGTATTCAGAACATGAAGACGAATGAAAAAGACAGAAATGGCCCCAGAAGGCAGTCCTAGAAAGAAGCCCTAAATTAAAACAGGAATGGAGGAAGCTTGTTTGAGCTATAAACTGCAATTTTCTTCTAAATAGAAGTGTTCATCTGCCACATACACAGCACAGATCAGAGCAGTGCACGATAATGCAAAGCCCAGTGTCCCAGACATGAATTGTGTAAAATAAAGACATAACCCCCAGTCCATTCTCAGGAACAGAAAATGACACCGGGGTGGTGATTAATTACGAGCTTTGGCTGGATCTCCTGTGTTGGCCTGGCTCTATGAGAGCTAAGGAGGGTGGGCAGGTGTTTGGGGGGACACAACAGAGAGTGAACAGGAGGGGACTCTCCAGCCCATGAAGGACACCTTTGCCCTCACCACCAACTGGGAGAAATAACCTGAAGCAAGGAAATACCATCACCCTATGGTTCAAAAGCAACATTGACAGAGGCGTTACTGCCAGCAAGAACTGCAGTGAAGCCTCTAGGGAGTGCATCCCTGGGATGCTGTGACCCAGCAAACCTGTCATGTATGGCCTTAAAGCTGCCCAAAGCTCCTGGGAGTGCAGGGTTTCTTCCTATGCAGCTCTGTAGAAGGAGCAGATGCAAACCAGAAAGCAAACGTAGAGACAATAGACCTCTTGGGACACTTAGCAGATTTTTACAAGTAAAAATATAGAGGTTTTAGAATAGAAAGATAAAAAATAGAAAAATAAAAGCAGCAGAAACAAAGATGAGTGATTTAGATGATCTTAAAAGGCCCCCAGAAAAATAAATTTAAAAGCCTTTCAGAAAAACAGGTTTCCTTTGTTAAACAAAATGTACAAGGGAATTGTGAAATGGGGCTGTGAAGAAAAGATGAGCAAGAGACTCATGGCTTCTGTCCCAATGTCAGTATGAAGGGGGAACAGACCTGAAAACAGAGAACTGGCCGCCCATGAGAAGGTCCCCAACAACTGTCACTGAGCTGATCTGTGTACAAGGGACACCTACCATCTGCAGGGAACTGGTTACTGAAGGCACCTTTTCCCAAAGAAGAACTAAGCACTGACTGTGAAGCGAGTCGCACTGATCCTTGTTCACCCATTTGGCTGGTTACAACAACAAAAAAATAGTGGATCTTGCTGGATGAGAAAAGAAGCTGATGTTCTGTTGTGTAATATGGCAGAAGCAGAAGACTGTCAGTGGAGAGAAGCCCAGGGGCCTCTACTTGCTGCACTGCAAATCGCTCGCCCATACCTGGAAAAGAATAACTCCAGGGAGCTGCAGGCACCAGGCAGCTGCTCCTGCTCTTCCAACGTGATCTGACAGGGGGTCCTGGGGTACTGGAGGCACTGGTGTGCAGGTGAAGAGAGGCACCAAACACTTAGATTCACCTGGTAGCTTCTCCCACCAGTGCTGGAAGTGAGACTGAAGACCAGAGAGAGGTGAGAAAACCCCCCTTCCCACACAGGCTGAGCCCACCACTGAAACCACTCCACCTCCGGCCCCTTTTTTGGTTCTCTGTTTTTCTTAGAAATAGCATCAAAATACTCCCTCTCTGTTTGGAAGGCTTCAAGAAAAAGGATCTCCAAACCTGATGGGTTTGATTTCCCCTCTGGCTTCTCATCCCAGAAGAAACTGAACATGAAACTGCAAATGAAGCTGCTGATGCCGAAGAAGTAAGCGTTGCCTGCTGAAACCTTCCCTCGCCTTGTCCTTGCTGGGCAGAGACAGGCAACGAGACAGAGCTGTGGAATAATGCAGGAGTCTGCAGCCCAAACTCCTGCTGAGGGTGGACATCAGAGCTGGTTCAAGCAATCACGATGACAGTGCTCCCAGGTTTCTCTTCCACAGGTAGCAGTAAGAAAACTCTCAACACTGGTTTTCCACTCATTTTTTGTTGATGCTTGGCAGATTTTCTTTTCCATCAGGCCAGGTTATTTCCTGCACTTGCGTTGTGACGCGGATATTTGGATGTTTCTCCAGTGTCGTGCCTGCAGCAGTGACACTTTCCTGCTTCTAAACCTGGATGGTGATGGATGAGTCAGGCTGTGAGGTGATTGCAAAGCATGCGGGAAGTATTTGCTGACCCTCTTCTCACAGTCCCCTTTGCTCTCACTGGTTGCATTTTTCTGGGCATTTTTACCCCCTGGTCATGTATTTTTTGTGAGAGAAAAGAAGGAATTAGCTTACTGGGATGAACTGGTGTGCATTTGCTGTAGAAATATGGCAGATCAAGTTGGAGGAAGGTGACATTTATTCTGTGTTTCTGCATTATCCAGACAGCAAGCATCAGCTGTCTGGAGATTTAATGATCCCTCGCAAAGGAGGAAGCAGACACCCTTTAAATCCAACCTTGGCTCACTAAACACTTCCTTTCACTACTCACTCATTGGAAACCGTGGAGCTGTGAGAGACACCGTGTGTCAAGTACCAGACAGAAAGCACTTTTATTTCAACCAGGGTATAGGGTAAGATCAGACACATTCATTTCTGGAGACAAAAACTTTTTAAATGAGATAATGGACCATTCATTTCTTTAATTTTATTTTACATATAGCTATTTAGCTTGCTACATTTTTCAATTACTTCATAATTTAAAAATTTCTAATGAGCAATTATGCATATCAAGGCTCACACCTATGTCTGTAAAGGACCGTGCTATGCAACGCACTGTTCATCTTGTCAATAGTTATACAGAAATTCTGTTTTGTTTGATATTTAACAAAGTGTTTACCTTCAGTCTAAATGAACTGTGCACTTGAGCATATTAAAAATACAGAGTTTAAAATGGTAAATGCAGATGAGGCTGAATAAGGTTTGTTTTCTAATTTGTTTTCTAATTAGCTGTCTGTAATTTTCATCTTCCTCTTTGTGAGGTTTTCATGGAAACTTAATTTTCTGTAACTTTGTTGTAGGAAAAGAAAGCAAACCAGCTCACATCATAAAATCTCTTTTCAGAGAGATTTTCTGTCCATCTGGTGTTGTAGCAGCATTCTCATGCAGTCAAGGCCCTCTGGGTGCTTTGGGGTGAGGGAGGCAAAGCCCTCCATGTGGGTTTGCCCTCACCTGGGGTTGCTCACCCAGTCCCAGACCCCCACACCCTTCTTCACTTACCTGTTCATTGTGTTTACCCTTCCTGCACATTTAGCAAACACCCCTTTTCTCTGAATATTTGTGTGTCTATATGAGACACGGTCATGTATCCTCTGTCCCCAGTGGTTCCCAGAGCAGGGTGGTGGTGATGGGAGGGGCAGCCTGGGCAGGGATCCAGTGTCAATAAGTGGCTGCCCAGGACTGAACCACCACCATTGGGAGAGCAAGGAGCTTCTTTGGAAAGTGTTTCTGGTTTCAGACATCCTCACCAGTATCCTCACTGCCACCGTGATGGACTGGGGCCAGGAGAAGGTCAGTGTTGCACGGAACGGTTATAGAGTTCGTTAGGCTGATGGAAATAGCCAGGAAAAATGACTCAGCTTCCGAGCTCAATGTCTTTTTGTCAGGCCACCTGAACTGATGTTAAATATGTAGTGGAGCACACCAGAGGCACATAAGTCTAAGCAGCGGAGGCATTAAATCAAGTCCTGCAGTGGAAGGATGCCAAAGGAAGGCTCTTCATTCTCCTGGATCCCGATGTGCTCTGATGGATGTCTCTCCTGCTGCCAGGCTGCGCTCAGGACAGGGCACGGTGGCATTGGTGCAGCTGGCACAGCCAGCTTGGATTGTCCCAGCCTGCCTGGATTGTCCCAGCCTGCCTGGATTGTCCCAGCCCTGATCTCTCCTCCTTCTCCCCAGCTTCAGGTCTCCTTTTCCCTCCTTGCTGCCACTGCGCCCTATGGAGCTGATCGAACTCAAAAAGTTGTCTCACTGGTTTCCAGCTGCCAGAGCCTGTCTGCTCAGTGAGAACTGCCAGCCTCAGAACTCGGTGGGACCAGCACCCCCAGCACACGAGCACCTTGCTGGGATGGAGCACCTTCCCCCAGGGCAGTGAGCCCCGGGCTGGCCGGCGCCCTGCGCAGCGTCAGGAGATGGGGCTGCACTCATCCTGTGCTCTTCCTTATGAGGAAATGCTCACTATTTCAGAAGAGCCAAGCTCAGCGTAGCCTTGCACCGGGTTTACTCAAGAACCCACGGTCAGGACTTTTTTGTTTCTGAGAACCTGCTGAATGTTCACTAACACCTGGAAATCCCTGAGGAGGAGTCTCTGCCATGGTTCCCTTGGAGTCACACTCAGCGGAAGGCTGGAACCATTCAGGTGAAAATTATTGCCTTTGACATTCTTGTGAAGTTTGTCATGAGTTTTGGCTTTGGCAGGGTGATGGTGCTCAATTTATTCAATCCAGTCAGCTATTAATTAGACTGTCTTGGAAAAGTCTAAGGACATCCTCATATTAACAGCAAAAGTATTTGATTTTCACAGCTGCATAAAGTGAAATATAAAGGAGAACTAGACGGTACATTATCCATGGGAAATAAGAAAACCTCTCAGCAGAAGCAACAGCAAAATCCATACAAGTGCTCAGAGGAAGATGTGAGGGAATAAAATATTTAAACTGGATAATAGTTATTATAAAAGTAAGTTTAATGATTCATTAAAAGTAGTTAGGCAGAACATGCCATGTACACTGGGAGTAAGACATTCCTGAGGAGCTTAAAGGGGTAGAGGTGCAATAGGAACCTGGCAGTGGGATTCACGAGGTCTCAGAGAAGCGGGGAGGCTTTAGGACTCCAAAGGGCAAGAGCAGATATTGCCCAATTGCTCCAGAGCAGAGGCCACAGCAGGCAGTTACACTCCTCTCTGCAAGGACAGATAAGAGGACCCTTCCACCACCACCTGTCTCTGACCCTCACCCCAAAATATCTGTTTCAATAACTGGTATTCAGTAATAACATATCTTTTAGAAACATCAAAGATGAAAGCATTTCTAGGAGAGAGCATCAGAAATAAGAGGAGGTTGGTCTGGGAGCTTCAGCAGTTTTGAAGCTTTCCAGATCCAGAAACAGATAATAAATATTAAAAGTCAAAAAGAACAGAACATTAAAAAGTAATTTTCATTACTGCTGCTCATTACAGGGGACTCAATTTAACATTCCACGTGGTGTCTCTGGTCCTCTGCATGAGACACTGCCAAAGGCTTCAGGTGTCCTTCTTCTTGGTATCATCATTAATAGCATTCAGGCTTGGATCAGTCATGGTGTGGCCAGCAGGACCAGGGGAGTGATTGTGCCCCTGTACTGAGCACTGCTGAGGCCACACCTTGAGTTAGTTTTGGGCCCCAACATCATAAATCTTCCATCACCCTCTCCCAGGGGAAGCAGCTGCCATGAACATGGGAGGTAGTTAGTGACCTGCAGTTTGGGGAGGGGGGCGGGGAAGTAATTTTATGCCTACCTTGCTGCTACAGAGTTTCAATGTAATAAATGAGATATATAAAAATACCTATTTTAGGCTGATCAGAAGATAAGGCCCTATTTAATCAAACTACCAGCCCGGTCTGCATCGGTGTCAGGGACTCTCATGTGCAAACAGGAATGACCACGGCCATAGTTCAAAAGCTGCATCCCTGGAGAGGTCTCCTGCAGAAGAGATGATAATGGCAAACACTGCACGCTGTTCTTTCAAGTCCAGGTGGCCCAACTCATCTGAACGAGTGCACGAGTTCACCTCTCAGCAGCTGCAGGGACAGGTAGTGCTCTCATTTCAGTTTGCCATGAAGCACAATGAGATAATCCTTTAAGTCAAGAGTTGGTCCCTTCAACCACAGCATAGACAACGCTTGCTGCTTTTTTAACTTCCCATATCATCACGGGCTTCATGGCCTGTGGCAGCAAATACGCAGTTCCCCTGCCTGTGCACATGAAATCATCACACTTCAGAGCAGAAGGAATGTTCTGGAGCCACCTGCTAGTGCTCGCAGCTGCACTCTCAGCAGACTGGACACAGCACATCTGCACACTCTGGCTCTCTTCGCTGGGCCCACAGCCGTCCCAGTCCAGCCCAGTCCAGCGCAGCATCCTCCCAGCAGATTTCCTGGCCGGTTTTCTGTGCCTTAGGACCCATCCCCACATCTGACCTCCAGAGCCCACAGGGTTGGGAGCAGGGCTGGGGCAAGAGCTGGGCTGGAAGTGTGGCTTCTCCTCCAGTCCCTTCTCGTGCAGGAAAACACCTCAAAATGTGTCCTGGCAGATCCCTGCTGCTTTTGTTCCTCTTTCTCTTTCTCTTCCTGCCCCAGGACTACATGCTTCTTCTAGTGGGATCTTCCTCAGAGCCACCAGGATTAAAGGGATCAGCAGAGAGGCCATCATTGTGTGACGCAGCTGTCAGCAGTGCACTGACCATAGATGTGTCTCCAGTAGTGTCTGCTGGGCAGAGGGCGATGGTCACCACGGACCCCAAGCTCTGCAGTTTTCTGTTTGAATGAGAATTACTGCCACAAAAAAAAAATGAGAGTGAACTGCATCAAGAAAAACATTAAGATTTCTGAAAATCCCGGCATGCAGAGAGAGCGCTTTTTCCTTGAGCTTTCAAATCAATGTTCTTTGATGTCTCCTGCAAAATCAAGCCATCTGGCTTTTTCAAAACAATTATGACATGCATAATGTTATAGGTTTTTCACGTTTAACAAGTACAGTAAATCAAAAAGAAAAACCCACAGCTGTTTGCTGAAATTACAGGTACAGTCTGCATGTAATAAGGACAGATATTGGCACACATAAGAAAAACAGTAGAAATGTTCTTTCAGAATAAAACAATGTTATTAAAGGGCATAAAATTCTGAAGAAAATGTTATGAAATAATCACAAGAAAATGGGTGAAAGGGTAAGGCTCTGAAGAAGTCCCCACACCAGACCCTGATGCACACACTGTTGAGGTTTCTTATCGGCGACTGCGTTGACCCCATGCAGCCTCCCCTGTCTCCACCACACATCCCAGCTCAGCCCGGGGAGCTTTCCTTCCCATGGCTGACCTCAGGCCTCCAGAAAAAGGCCTCAGTTGTTCCAAGCACGTCCTGGTTCTCTGACATGGAGCCTCTGACCACTGACAACGGTGACAAAGCTCCTCATTGTGGCCCCATCACCCTCATCTTCCAGTGCTGGCACCAGCACTCTGCTCCAGGGACGCAGGGCACGTGGTGCAAAGCCAGGGTGAGACTCTGGCGCAGTGCTGGCCCCTATGCAGGGGGCTAAGGAGGAGCACATCAGTACAGCCCAATGAGAGCCTCTCCTCAAGCATGAGATGCTCTTCAGGAACACTTTTCCATCCATTGCCAATGGGTTTCAGAAAAAAAAGAACACCCACGGCCTACAGGGTCTTCTTCATCATCCCTGCCACCACTTGCTCCTATCAGCCTGGAGAAATTGAAGTAGTGGAGTCTCCCCTGCTCAAAGTGCTTTATGGCCTAAGAGAGGAGAAGGATCACATCCTTTTTGAATGGAGCTGTCAGCTTGGCCAAGCACCCAGGACTGTGATCTTCACAGATGTTCTTTGTGGTGTTACAGAGACTCAGCACAGGTTATTTATTTAGTTCTGTATGGATGCATTCATTTATTGACTTGTCACCATTGCCATCCTCCTCTCTCTCAGCTGTTAGAGCAGAACCAGGCGATGCCTCTCCCAAGCCCAATGTGCTCAGGAATTCTGTTCTCTCTGGCCGGTGGTTTTAGGTGCGCTTGGAGACAGGGAAGTGGGCTGACAGCTGTCGGCACCGAGCAGCTGCTTCGTCTGTCCCAGAATCTGCCAGGACTCTCAGAATGGTCTTGTTCCTTTTAACTAAGAAAATCATTAAGGCTGTTTGCCTTAAGCTCTGGTTAATGGACTGCACAGATTATTTATTTATTTATAAATGAACCACTTTATTTCCCCAAAGTGCTGCTGCTGACTTTCTTTTAGTGCTGCCATCTGGCTCCCCCGCCTAAAAGGGAGAGATAGGTGGTGTAATAATAAATAAATAAACAAACAAACAGATAAATAAAAATTCCTGATCTCTTGCAACTGGAGCATTTGCGTGTGGCTGCGTTAAATTCAATAATTGCCTTGCTAATGCTTCTGAAAGAAACAAGAGCAATTGTGCTAACAGCCTGTAGCACTGATTGAGAATTACAAAATCAATCTCCTTGTCTGAACGTCTCTCCGCACAGTTCCTTGAAGCCCTCCTGGAGACGATCCTCTCTGCAGGAATGCCATTACCACTCTGGGAATGCTGCAGCCTGGCTTTTATTTCCCTTTCCAGAGGAGGCTGGTGCAGAACCACAGTGTCACTTTTCTTTCTCTTCCTCCCCCTCCCCTCCCAAAGACCACTTTGAAGCCTCTTAACACCGGATAATGTTTCACTCTGCAGAACAAGATGAGGTGGTGCCTGGTGATGGAGGGAGGTGCTCAGCAGCCTTGGCCTCTCCTTGCATGGGCTGGGCAGGGCAGAGCCCGGAAGAGCCACAGCAAGGGTTTGGTGCCGAGGAGGAAGTCTCTGTCCTATGGGTTGGCCCAGTGCTCAAGGTCTGCTCGCCAGATTCACCAACCCTCCCCAGCCCCTCCACTGAGACATGAACAAGGCTTTCCAGCAGCAGAACCTCTGCCCTGGCCAGGTCTTAGTGTAAAGGGCTGTGACAACTGCAATGGCAAAGGTGCATCTGCCCAACATGAACATGTAGATCAGCCACACACTTCAAGTTTCCACTGAGGAATTGTTTCATCTTAGAAAGAGAGTTTTCTGCCTTTCCCACCGCAGGACGGGAGCAATAAAGCATGGAAAAAGTAGGTTACGGACAAGGATATTGTTCTAAATTACAGGAAAACCTCAGATCCTTCAGGTAACTGCACAGCAAAGGGAGCTCACCATCCATCACTCCCTCCCTGGCTGCAAGAGCTTGGCACATTTTTACTGCCCGTGTCAGTGAGAGAGGTAATTCTGTGTGAGGTACCTGTGAAACCAATTAGGACCACATGGGGCATCAAAATGTACAGCGAGCGATATTGGAGCTGCTGACAGGCACTTTCTCTAAACGTGCTCCCTATAGCCAGCCCAGGCACAAGGACATGGGGACAAAAGAACCAGCGTTTCCCTCCTGTAGAGCTGTGAAAGCCCAGCTGTCTTGGATCGAGCGCTTGCTGCTGCATTGGGCAGACAGAGCCACACGGTGTGAGCACCACCTAAAGCCCTCCTCGCCTCTGGGCCTGGGCTGGGCATGTCAGCAGCTCTAGAGAGCACAGCTGAGCAAAGCCACGCTGACCCGGATCCCTTCCGCCCCCCATCAGCGACAGAGCTGCTAGGCAAATCGTCCTTGGATGCAAACGAAGGCACTACTGGGCACTGTTGCTGCCCTTTGGCATCTGCAGGTGGCACTGGGCAAGAGGACACCTGCCCAGGCCTGGGAGGGGTGGCAGCAGGGACCCACGAGCACTGGGCACTGCAGCTCTGCCTGCACCAAACCGCTCCAGCTGAGGTCAACTGCACCTCGAGTGCTGGGGTCAGTTCTGGGCCCCTCAGGACAAGAAGGACATTGAGGGGTTGGAGAGCATCCAGAGAAGGGAACGGAGCTGGGGAAGGGGCTGGAGAACAGGGGTTATGAGGACAGGCTGAGGGAGCTGGGACTGCTTAGCCCGGAGAAGAGGAGACTGAGGTGGAGACCTCATCCCTGTCTCCAGCTGCCTGAGAGGAGGTTGTGGGGAGGTGGGGGTTGGTCTCTTCTCCCCAGTGACAGGGGATGGGATGAGAGGAAATGGCCTCAAGTTGCACCAGAGCAGGTTCAGACTGGACATCAGGAAAAATTTCTTCACTGAAAGGGTTCTCAGGCCCTGGCAGAGGCTGCCAGGGAGGAGGAGGGAAGTCGCCATCCCTGGAGGGGTTTAAAATCCGAGCAGATAAGTTTTTGAGGGACAGGGTTTAGTAAGTGGACATGGACAGTCTTTTCCAATCAGATGGTTCTATGATTCTATGATTCCATGCCAAGGAAGCCTCCTCGCTCCCTGCACTGTCTGGCCTTGCCTTCCCATATCACTCACCACAGCAGCATGGCTCACCCATGCTCCACCACCATCCTCCAGCAGCCATCTCTCCTATTGCAGGAGGAAGGAAACCACTGCCTTGTCCTTCTCTGCCACTCAGTGCCTGGTTTTCCTCTGGGGGTTAGAGCTGGCTCTGCTCTGCCTGGAGTCCTGTCCTGTGGAGTTCATCGTTCCCAAAGGTATCAGTCTAAACTGTTGTCTGGATCAACAAGACTGCCTTCTGCAGATGGCTTGCTTTCAGGGTCCCCCACTAGAGAAGCCTTAGAAGTTAATTTGTTGCCCACTGAGAGCATTGGCTGCTTTAATCTGGTGCAAATCTGTCTTGAGAAAAATACATTTCATGGATGAGGACATTTTAGAACAAGGTCTAAATAACGAAAGCACTTAATTGGTGATGTAAGCTGTATATCTAGAAAAGAATTGTGTCTCACGGGGCTGGTGACCTACAGCCTGTTGGGCTGGCAGAAAGTTGTGTCGAATCTCCTCAGGTAGAGCAGACCCTCTGCCCAGAGGCTGCTGCTGAGGACTCCAAAGCCTCACAAGCCGTTCTCATAAATCCAGCCCCTCACACTGGCACTGCAAATAAAATAATGACAGCAAAACCAAAATAAAACCTGTCCAGTTACTTTGCTTTCCTGTAGGGCAGGTAAACAAAGCTTTAAAGGTTGTCAGAGGCACCATAAAGTCCTCTTCAGCGTGACTGACATCTAGCTTGGGAATGCTGCTCCCTAAATCATTCAGCTGAGACTGCTCCTCCAGCCTCCCCTCAGGTGGAGGCAGCGTGGGCTGTGTTTTCATTAGAGAGGCTGGGAACACACATCTCAAATATTTATAGCAAAAGAGATTGGGGCAGAAGCTTCAATGCACTCGTTTGATATGTGTGTGTTGCTCTTTCCTCTAAGAGTTATACAAACAAGGGGGAACTGTCATTCCTCTGTTTTGTTACATTTGAAAGGAGATTGGTTGTTGACCTTTCACATTTCAAGTTTAATATTGCTGGTATTTTCTAATGATGAAGTAAAGTCAAGCACAGCAAGTTAGAACAGCTTTAGCTGCCCCAGTAGCCCTAACACAGAATTACTGGCCTGCGAAACAACCACACCAGTTGTCTGAGCCTATAACTACCCTTAAAAGAGCTTCTGGGTGTTCCTACTAGGAATTTCTGTTTCTTCTTTTTATCCTGGTGGCTGTCAGTCCTCCCCTGCCCATGTGCCTTTTTCACACAGATCCTGAGACATCTCTGCTGAGACTGGTGGACTCAGCTCCTGCATCTTCTGACTCAACTATTTTTTTATGATTTTCTCAACGTTGGGTTTACGTTCCTGAATGGCCCCTGTGCCTCTGTTCCCAGCCAGGAAAGGAGAGAGCTGTGGGGCAGCAGGGCAGAGACGACACCTCAGGACGGTGTCACATGGGTCAGGACAGGGCAGGGACCCACTGCCAGGAGACAGGGCGTGGGAGGGCGTTGCTGCCAGGGCTGCTTCCCACCAGTGGCTCAGGAAGAGCCCATCTGTTGGCAGGCAAAGAGGAGCAGGATTGGTTCAGCTGGCTCTTAACTACTTCCACTTTTTATTCTCCCTCTGGTTTCAGGCACTATTTGGAGGCTATTCCAGTGGAATCCCTGCTCCTCTTTCCTGCCTCCTGTGTGGAAGGCTCCTGCACCCACCTACACTGCCGTGCACGGGGCACTCCATGCTCCATGGGATGAGTAGCCCACAGACACTGGGTACAGGGCCCTCTCTGTCCCTGGATGGAACATGGAACATTGAGCTGATAGTAACCCTGCTTGGGCAGAGAGCAAACATTACACTTTCAATACACAGGGCAATTTCCTGAGGTATAAGGTAACCAGCCAGGTTAGTGGTCTCGATGCCAAAAATGCCCACTCTGACCAAGGAGTCAAGAACAATTGTCCATTATGTGTCACAGCTGCAATTTTGAGCACACAGCACTGCACTGACAGTGGCTCATTGGTGCAGGTGGGGTAAGAAAGCTACCCCCAGAGTTTAATATAAAATAGAATATTTATATAAATATAAAGACCGCTTTCTACCCAGTGATCTCTGGCGCTGCTGCCAGCTCAATGGTTGTCCTTAATTTGCATGGTACTTAACCTGCAGAAAGTCTGATGCTCCATTAGCAGAAGAGCTGTTATTGGCTACAGATGTTGTGTTTCTGCCCCAGACTGGGTGTTCTGACTTTTTGTATGGCAGCACTGGCTTTCTTCCTCATCATTTATTGATAATTAGGATCCATATTAAATATAATAGTTGCAATAATTCACCAATAGCCTATTGTTCTTACGCACAAAAAATCTGCAAGTAAAATGTAAATGTGCAAATTTGCTATTGTTATTTCCATCTAAAAGTACTTTTCATACTCTTTTATTAGGTTATTCCACATTTTCTCCTGTTCTTAATAGCTACGCCATGTAATAAGCCATGCAGGTTTGTTTGCCTGTTTGTATATTTACCATTATTTTTCAAATCAATGTTTCTTAGAAATACTTTTTCATGCTTTATAACATTTGGTCTATAACCTTATCTTTAAAGAAAGTATGTCAGGGGTAAAACACAGAGTGATCATTGCCTTTACAAGGTGATTAAAGTCTTGCAGCTGTTCTTTAACCATTTATGGTTTTAAGGAATCTCTTTTTCTCCATAAACACTTGCTTGAGCATCTTAGTGATGGACTGTTCAATTGCCCATCTCTAGAGAAACAGGAGAAGAATTACACCGAACCACTCAGTGTCATTGCAAAAGAAGATGTGATTTTGAGCCCCTGGAATTGCAGGCATTTTTCCTCCCCTTGTAAAGGGAGAGGTTCATGTTCTGCCTCAGCAGCTGACATTAACAGTTATGCTGGGGACATGACGCAGCTGCACTCTCAGATGCATTTTATCAGCCAGTTTCCATTCTCAAATATTCCAGGCATCAAACCTCAGAGACCCCCAGCTAAACCTACAAAAATAGTTTCCCCATTATAGAACCGTTTAGGTTGGAAAAGACTTTTAAGATCATTGAGTCCAGCCATGAAGGCAAAAGGAGAGAGGAATCCTGAGCACAGTAGTAGGAACCTTCAAATAAAGGGTGCTGGGACCTATTTCCACAGGGTCTCTGGTGCAGGTGTCACCCACAGTGCGGGAAAGCTGCAAGGAGCCACAGCACCACGCCCACAGGAGGTGAGGGGTGAGCAGGAGCACGGACAGGGCTGCTGCCTTTCCCCTTGGAAATCCAGAGGGGACACATTGGGCACCAAGGGCAGGAGTGGGCGGGAGTGGGTGCTCCTGAGAAGGAGATCCCAGAGACCCCTCACGCATCACTCAGCCGGTCCTTGCCATGGAGCTCACTGGGTGCTGACAGGGGAGGGGGCACAGAGCTAGGATGGCCCCTTGTCACCAAGAAACCCCCTCTGGGGAAGCTGTGGCCCAAGACACAGCTCAGCAGGCACAGAGCAGCTGCCTTGGGAGGCCATCGGGTTTGTGTGTTCACTGCTCTGATGGGCAGATACAGGTAAAGTCTGGAATTCCCTGTAACCTCCTCTTGTGTTTTTGCAGATGGCCCGGATGTTGTCATTTGTGTGTTTTTCAGCATCAGTAACAGTGTCCCCAGCTCCAAAACGTGCTGCCTTCCCTGGGGAACTGTGCAGCAGGTGACACCCCAGTACCACCATCTCTCGTGGTGCCAAGGTCACCCCCTCACAAACTCTGATACACATCTCCATGCAGGAAACAACCACCATCAGAGGAGATAGACCACTGCTCATGGAGGGCCTGAGGAGGGGTCTGGGAATGCTGAAGTGATATTTCTTTAACCAAAAATATTTTTGAGCTGTTTCTCAAATTAAATAGGAAATGCCAACATACTTTGTTTAATTTAAGAAGATGAAATGGGGGATCAGCAGTGCAGGTTTTCTCCTCATAGTGACCTCCCTGCATCTTGCTCTGCAGAGGTGCAAACACAGTGTCTGATCCAGAGGCAGCAGCCCCAAGTGATGGAGGCAACATCCTGCTGCTAAACACCCTGAGACCTGGCTTTGCTGAGTGCACTTTAAACTCCACAGCCATATCCAACATTAATCATCGGCTTCCAAAGTCGTCCCTATCTGTCCTGTGAATTTACCTCCCCAGGGCAGCCCATTTATACACCAGGGTGCTGCTGTAATGGAAAGCCCTGGCTGTGCAGAGAGCCTGGCACGCCGGAGGGATAGGCGATTGAATTTTCCTTTCATTCCGAGTGCATTCGGTGACTGCGAACGCTGAGTCTGCAGGGTGAGTGTGAGCGAGTGGTGAGACCTTCACGCCTGGTTATGTCTGTGAAAAGCCACTGAGTTTTGTCCCTGTGCTCATCAAACAGAGCTGCCCCATGGGATCCGCCTGCCACAAGCGCGAGGACCAGAGAGCAGAGCAGGGCTGTGCCAAAGGGGCAGCCAGGAGGCACCTACACTGCTGTCCCCATGTTTGCAGGACGTGACCTTGAAGGCATCTCATCAAGGCATCAAGGACATCAGCATACAGGGCAGTGAAGTGAATGTACAGACTCACCTGAAATTCCAACTCCGCTCCCAGGAAAGAGATTTGGCCCTGGGCTGCCGTGGGATTGAGCAGGTACCTCGTCCACACTCTTCCTCACACAGGGATGTTCTGCCCAGCCCCAGGCTGCAGTGCTGTGAACATCTGCAGAGCCCTGCTGGGGCCAGGATCAAGGTCCCTGCAGCTGGACCCCTCGCACAGCTCCATGTCCCACCAACACGGGAACATGCCGGGGCCAGGGGGCTGGGATCCAGCTCCATGCAGCTCCGTGTCCCACGAGCATGGGCAGCTGCTCAGGCAAAACCCGAACCCACTCACCAACAGCCTTTTCCATTGCAGGTGTTTGCATCATCCTTTGCCATGGTGGAGCTGCTCCCAGGCAAAAACCCCAAAGCCCTTTAACACAGCTCAGGATGGAGCGCAGGGCTTGGGGCTGGGTCTCCAGAACATTTCCTCACATTTGTAGAAACTGCATTATTTTCATGCCAAGATATTCATCAGAAAATAAAGCTTTTCCTAACATTGATAGGGATTTATTAGACATCTTGGGAAATGGTGTTCCCCAGCGTGACTCCAACCAGTTGAGGACACATTTTCAAGCAGAGGCACTTCCCAGTCCAGCAGCGAGACCATGGGCAGCGCCAGACCGAGCTCACCAGTGGTACCTGCCATGACCCGAGGTGGGGTCGTTGTCTCCAGGAGCTGCAGGCATAGTTGCTTTTTTCTGTTCTCCACAAACTGCAAATCCATTTGGAGGGGAGGGGATGCCCCATACATCCGAAGTGTGTGTGGTGTGCATGATGGGCTTTCCCAGTTAAGCTGACAGCTCTTCCCAGTGGTCAGGATTACATCTGGGTAGTGATTTTTTTGGTCAACTGCCTCACTGAACAGCTCAGCCAGCCCCAACACTTCTGCCTTCAGAGCCAAGGAGAAGGTGCTTTTTTGTCCCCTCCACCTGCCCCTGCACAGTGCTGCTCTGGTGCTCCTGCTGCCCCTAGTGGGGTTGTTGTGTCACCTGTGCCACTCAGAGGGTGGTGTTTCATGGGGTTGCTACTGCTTCCACGTTTCGACCTTCAAAACGTCATAAACTCCAGGTTGGGAGAAGAAAGGCAGTGGTTCAGGATTGAGCTGTGAATATTATTCAGTTATGGGTGACAGCAGCTACAGCCAAATTATGTCTTGGACAGGGATCTTCAGGGACAGACAGGTTTTGGGTGCGTGTTACACGTATATGTGCATTTATTCATTAATTACTTGTTCAGTCCTGTCTGTGGTGTTGGAGTGTTGAGCTGTGATATCAAACATGAACTGTACATGCAGGGTTTGGGAGGAAGGAACTTATTTGACTCCAGCCTAAAGCCTAAAAGCGGTATCACATATTTAGTAATAATAGGCTTTTAAACTTTTTTTCCTTAATTAGAACTAATTCTGCAAGAGATCATATAAAGAGAGCCGGTGACAAGTTTGGGATGCCCTGCGAGGTGCCCGGTGTCCTCCCCCAATGCATCAGCACAAGGCTCATCCAGTCACCTTTTACGAGTCAGGACTGAAGCCTACAGTGAATTAAACAATGTTCATTTATTTGACTTTAGTACACGTACAGCCAACCACCACCCCTGGTCAGGCAGTCGGGAAGATGTCAGTGGCTCTCACACAAATTTATCTTCTTTGTGGAGCACTGGCAGAGGGAAAACACAAACAACACCCCAGCCTTCCCATCTCTGAGATTGGGATTTGGCTTTGGAGGAGGAGAATCGTCTCCTCTCCAGGGTAAAATCAGAGCAGTAATTGCCATGTACAATGCCTGGAAATGAGGTAGCACAGGAAACTGTCTCATTAAACACTTTTCATGCTTCAGATCTTGTTTTCTGCTCCCAAGTGTGTCCTTGTCCATAGCTAAAGGATAATCAATTCAATTCAGCATCCCTTCATTTCTGGTTGGAATATCTTCTTCCATGCCAACTTTCTCCCAGGTGACTTTATAAAATGGAAGGCTACAAGCACAGAGTTGTGATGGATCATAGGAGAGAGGCAGCACAATAAATATTTGTTTAGGAGAGAGCAGGCATGAAATTGGCTGAGAAACCTCAGAGGTGAAGGGACACGGGGAGTGTCTGTGCCCAGGAGAATCTGCACAGAACAAACTTGTGGAGAACCTCACATCATGGGGAAGGGGATTGCTGGCCATGCATGGACTGATGCTATGGAGTATGTGCTTTGAAAACAATGGTACCTCTACACTAAACACAGTGCCAAAGCTCCCCTGAAGTCTAGCTCTGTAGGCCTGGAACACAAGGTTGCCATGGCTTGTCACAGGCCAGGAGCTCTGTACTGAGCTGCAAGGCCTCAGCACCAGGGTCTGTCCCAGGAGGCTTCCAAGAAGTTACTCCTACAGGAGGTTTGATTGTAAAAAAAGAGAGTTTTAAGTGAACAATAAGCAAGTTTAGGGAAAGGTGTTGTGCATCAGTGGTTGCCGAGCAGGAGAAAGGAATTTGCTGTGGCAGAGGCAGGATATGGGGAGCCTCGCCCCTCCTGTTTGCAGGTGAGTAAACATGGGAAGCTCCAGGTTCACACACAACATGACAGCCTTCAAACCTCAGAGCAAACCTGTTGACATGAGATGCACATACAGGAGGGCAAGAGAAAACCAACACTGAGAGCTTGTGCGGGCCCTAAGGTTTTGCTGGAGAAGAGGGAGACATGGAAATAATGGGGTGAAACGGAGCCTGGTTTCACTAACAGGATTTTTCCTGGAGGACGTTGCTGATATTAGGAGAAGCCAAATCCTGAAAGAAACTGAGGCACCAGAGTGAGCTGTGCAGCAGGACCAACAGGGGACACTACATCACGCCAAGGAGGAGGAGGCTTTTCCCCCACAGCCAGAGCCAACCATGCAAACTGGAGGAGGAAGGGATCCAGGGAAGGTAAAACACAGCTCCTCTGCCGTTCTCTGGGACGGGGAAGGTGAGAAATAGGATATAGATGAGGAATGTTCTGTGTTTACACAGAACTGTGTACAGGAGGAAAAGCAGAAAGCAATGCTGGGCAGTGCACCCCAGGGAGACAAAGAGCCCCTGGATTATTTGAAATGAGCTTCCACATGCTAGGAGGGAGAAGCAGAGGAGATGAACGTAATCCAATACCCATAATCCTCCACGGCTGCACACCTACTGGGAACCCTTTATAGAAATTACTCTGATAATTTTGCATGCGAATTATTGATATAGTGAATGTTTTATTAAAAATATAATAATAAGAGGGAATATCTGAATTTATTTTTAATTTGTCATTAAATCATACTGACCTGAACGAGGAATCCTGAGAGCATGGGGCTTTTTTCCAGTGTTGGCTCTTACTATTCTTCTATTTTCAGAGCTTGTAGTAAATACAAACAACCCACTAATGATAAATAAAAATATCACCTGAAGTGTGGTATATTTTGTTTTTAAACATGAAAGCCTTAAATATCAATTTATTCTCCTGCCTTCTGGGTGCTTTTTCTTTGTTAGTTGCCTTTGAAGAGCAGAAGGAAAAGACATTTTAAGCAACAAATCATCATCCTATCTTTGCAAGAAGAAATGTGTGCGCTTGGAGACAGCTGAGGGCTGTTATCTCATCTTTCTCTGTCTAACAGGAGAATTTACTTTCTGCAGAATCACAGCTCTGGCCACTGCAGACAGGTCACTCCTGGGGATGGTGGTAGTGGTATCCCACAGCCAGGTCCTGCTGGTCAGCATTTTGGGGCTGAGGGAGGGCAGGGGCAGGGGCAGAGACACAACACGATGTGCTACTGCAGCTGCTGCTGGTGAAGAGTTGAGTGGTGGGGTTGAACGGTTGAGTTATCATCCTTGGGGAGATTTAAAGGATGAGCAGACAAAGTGCTCAGGGATGTGGTTCAGCAGTGGACAGGTACAGCTGGACTTGATAATCTCAAAGGTCTTTTCCAACCAAGCGATTCTATGATTCTATGAGTGCCCCTGCAGCATCTCTCCAGCATTCCAATGGTCTCTAAACACCCTTCCCAGCCAAGGGACACCACCTTCTGCAGGAGAGGGCAGCCAGCCGGGGTCTCACTGCAGGGCTGTTGGGTACAGCTGGATGAGAAACGAAAGGATGGAACAGTGTGAGGGAAGAGCTGGCAGATTTCAAGAGGATGAAGGACTGCAGGGGAAATCAAAAAAGGAAAGGCTCGCTGACAGGGGTCAGCAGTTAGCAGGGTGATAAAGACCTCTCAGTGCTCCTCTGGTGTCCACAGTAATCCAGGATGGCTGGTCACCAGCCAGGGGTGATGGAGACACGGAGATGGAGAAGGGAGGAAGAGCTCATGCTCTTCTCTCAAGCAACTAGACATCTCCAGAAGCAGCCAGGTTTGTGCAGCAGCTCTCAGCTTGGCGTCAGTCTCAGATCCAATTAAAGGGAAAACTGGCACAGATCTCCCGGGCTCTCCAGCGCCCACCTCCCAAACAACCACGTCCTGAGCAGTAGCATTCCTGCTTTAAGCACTCCCTTTCTCCCAGCTGGATGGGAATCATTGCCGGTTTCAATGACATCTTTTGTCTTGTAGAAAAGTTTCCCTTTTCTATCCCACTTTGAAATCAGCAGGGAAAGGAAAATCCTGGTAAGGGGTGGTGAGAGTTACAGGAACAGCACCACAGGGCTCTGTCCTGACAAAGGAGCTACAATTCCACCCGGGCAGGTAAGAACTGCACAGGACACTGACATTTTCCAGTTCAAATGAGACACTGAAGTATTTGTATTCTTTCACCTTTCAGTTCAGTACAAGGGGTACTTAGAGATGCTTTTTTTGTTGTTACTTAAAACTCCATTAAAGAGTGTTTCTTTAAAACGCATTGGAGATTTTCATTTGGGTTCCTCTTTTGTCTTTCCTACTCTCCACCACTTTCTCTAATCCCTCTGGGGTTCAATCAGCAGCCCTGGGGAACTCCTGGAGCCTCCCTCCCTCCTGCACTGTGCTGTGAAGTGACACAGAGCTGGGCAACCCTCAGCCTCTCTTTTGAATAATTCACAGAATTCTTCAGGGTAGGCCAAGATTTCAAATTAATATTGCAGGCTGCTTTTCCTGAACATCTCATTATTTGGGTGGAAATGCTACACGTGGGGAGCTGGCAAATTCATGTATTCAGTCAGATAGCCGTGTAGGGATATGTTTGGGTACAATATTTACCTGTACATGTATTAAACACTGATTTTTATGTTTATTTACATAAGAGTGTTTAGAGACGTTCTTGTCAAAATGTTTCAGTTCTTAAAGTTATTTCCTGCTCACTCTTAGTAAGATTTAGATAAAGCAAACACACCTGAAGGGGTTTTGGTATTTGAAAATTGTGTAATTAAACCCAGAGCTGCCTCTGTTTACTCACAGACATTGCCAGGACTCTGGAGCGTGAGCACAACCTGGAGTGGGAAACCATCCTCAGTGCCTGGCCAGAAGCAAAGACAGATGCACACACGCAGCTGGAGTGTTGAACTTCCCATCACAAAGCATTAAAGGTCACCTATAAACATGTATTTTCTGTTTGGTGATCGGCATGGCTGCGTAAAACTGTGGGTGTTGCTCAGAGCAAACCCAGATACCAGAGAGGATCCTGTTAGAAAAGACAATCACATGCACACACCATTAAATCATAGGTGCTACAGGTGGAAAAGACCTCTCTAATCTCCCTGGAACAAGCCCATTCCAATTCAAGTTTCTATTGGACCAAGGAGAAAGCTACAAGCACAGGTGCGAAAAGCAATTAACTTCTTAAAAGATCAAATACCTTTGATTGGCAAAGGTAACTTAAACAGATTTTTAGCATGCACGGTGAAGTCAAAACCATCAAATTCCAGTTTCCTAGGGCCTACAGAAAAGCTGGGGAGGGGCTCTTGATCAGGGAGTGCAGGGATAGGATGAGGTTTTCAGCTGAAAGAGGGGAGATTGAGATGAGACCTTAGGGAGAAATGTTTTGCTCTGAGGGTGGGGAGGCCCTGGCCCAGGTTACCCAGAGAAGCCGTGGCTGCCCCATCCCTGGGGGTGTTCAAGACCAGGTTGGATGGGGCTTGGAGCCCCCTGATCCAGTGGGAGGTGTCCCTGCCCATGGCAGGGGGTGGAACTGGGTGGGCTTTGAGGTCCCTTCCAACCCGAACCATTCCGGGATGCCATGATTCTATGATTTGATATTGAGGTGGCACAACCAACGCTGCACATGCTCCCTGATTCCCATTCAGATTTTTAATTTTTTATAGTTCCTCAATAAATAATGTAGATCAGCCGTGACGTTGCTTATGGTGCTCCTTAACGTCAGGCTGTCTCTTCAGGAAATTTGTCAGATTTGCCAAAAATACAGTAACTTCTCTGACATGAAGGTGGGTGAAAAGCACAGCTGTTGGAGCAGGAGGCCCTGGCCAGGAAGCTCTTTCTAACACACGACTGTGGAAAACCTGCTCATGGGTCAGGACAGGACAGGCAGCCAGGAGCACAGCCAACACCGTGCTCTGACCTGTGGAGGCAAAGCTGCACGGAGCAGGTTCAGGTCTGGAGTTGGTAAGGAAAGGTGCAAAGGGGACACACTGAGTGCAAACTGTGGCACAACCACTCAATGGAAGATATTGGGCAATGTATGGAAAAGACATGTTTGATTGCTCGAGAATCAACAGCATGGGTTGGGTAAGGCACAAGGAAAGCAAACCCTCAGCCTGCCAAGCAGAAACCCCCTGTTTGGTGACAGTGGCCTCTGGAAGACACACTCCAAAGCCTGGATGTTACAAATGCACTGACTGTAATAAACACAGATCTGAACAAGGCAAGAGGGGAACGTGGAGGGTGTCTGGAGACAAGCCCTAACAAATAATCACAGCCAAAATACAAGGAGTATGAACTGATTCCTGGCACAGACCAGCAAACATCATTAGGCCTTAGAAGCTCTAATAAGACAGAGGGTGGATGGCAAAGAGGGGCTCTGGTAGGCGTGGTGTGCACTGAAAACTCATTCTGCCAATATTAAATTATCATCCAGTTTTATAATCACTTTACGTGACAAATTCCTAAAATCAAACTATGCTGCACCTCACATGGTGAAAGAGATACACACACACACACACACATATATATATATATATATAATGTAACACTGGGAGGTTTTTTAAGAGCTGGCTCAAAATCTTACTGTGAATATCTGGCATGAAGTGAGAAGAAAGGAAGTATACTGGTATTATAAAACAGAATAAGCAAGATGGCCTCGATAATTATAGACTTGTCAGTCCAATATCGATGCCGGGAAAAATAACAGAACAGCTGTTATGGAAGTTAATCAGGAGAGAGCTAAAGAATAAAATATAATCAGGGCTGGTTTGCAAAACTAATTATCTCCTTTTCGGACAGGATTCTTGTTTTAAAAGTCTGACAGTGTGCTCAAGGAAACTTCAACACCATCCACTGACCAGGCCAGAGTCCTCATGTCTCATGGTCACCCCGTCCCCCTGGCTATTCTGGTGCCCCACGGCCAACCCAGTCCCCCACAGCCATCCCAGTGCCCTTCAGGTGCCCCATGGCCATCCCAGTGCCCCTCAGCCATGCCAGTGCCTCATGGTCATCCCTGTGCCCTGCATTCATCCCAATTCCCCTCAGCCACCCCAGTGCCCCATGGCCATCCCAATGCCCTATGGCCATCCCAGTGTCTCATGGCTATCCCAGTGCCCTGCAGCCATCCCAGGTCCCCATGTCCACAACCCCCCGTGCCCATCCCAGTGCCCCATGGCCATCCCAGTGTCCCAGGTCCATCCCAGTGCCCCATGCCCATCCCTGTAGCCACTTGCAGTGGCATTTCAAGACTTTTTATTCAGCTGCTTTGTCATCCACTGGGCACCTGACACGTTGCCTCTTTTTCATTAACAGCACTGTGTGTCCTGCACAATGGTGACACTGTGGCTGCCTGTTCTCAAGTGGTGGCCAAGGTCTGCTGCCCCTGCACCCTTGGCCCATGGCTGTCGGTGCTGCCTGGAGCTGGGCTGGTACTGCCAGACAGAGTGAGTGACAAAAAGGCTGAGTAACCGATGTAGAGAAATCTGGACTGCATGGTGAGATAATCATTTTGACACGTCCACGTGCACTTGTGGCTGAGAAGGTTCGTGTCTGTAATGCATTGGGATATCTATTTGGAATTGTCATCACTAAAACAGGCTGCAGGCACTTGCTGGCAATCAGCTAAACAGCTCCTGAAGGCAGCGCTGGGGACAAGGGCAAAGGATCCCTGTGCCCACGCACCCCAAGTCAGAGCAGAGAGGTCTCCCCAGCATCCCAGCTCCTGCAGCTGCTCCCAATGGAACACGAGTGCTGAAAGTGCCCCAAACCAGCGCCAGAGGCATAAAGCCCTGTCCTGATGGTATTGCTGATGGGAGGGGTAAGGGAAGATGTGACTGTCTGGGGATGCCTGCCCATGGAGCAGAAATGTGGTGAAAGAGGGGTTCTGCTTGGCAGATGTGCAGGGAGGACAGTGGAGCTGCTGGCTGAAGCTGATCATGGGCAGCAAGGGGCTGGGAATTTTTCCTTACAGCAAGAGTAATTAAGGCTCCGACTAAGTTACCCTGGTCCTGGGAATTTCTACATCAGGTTAAGATTGATTTTGCTGTTGTTGTTGTTCAGCTCTACTCCAGTTCAGTCAGAGATTCACTGAAGGACCTATAGAAGCCTCTGTTGGGAAGAGGGTAACACTGGTCACTTCTGGCTTGATCATCCATAAATCCATTAACCTGTGGATAAAGCCCCAGCAGTGAATCCGAGCCCTTAGTAGTGTAAGCACAGATGGAATTATTGTGCTTTGAGAATGCACAGTTATTATGAGAATTAAACTTGACTCTGGGAAGAGCAACCGAGATTTTCAAGACAACTGCTCCACTCACACCTCTCACGGGAGGCTGTGCACCAGTGACGAGGGACAGACCCACAGAGAAAACCACTGGCACCACCGCTCTGGATTAAATCCAGTTGCTGTTTGTGGGAAAGGAGGGAAAGAGAGAGAACATGAATTAATGTGAACAGTTTCTAATGAGCCAGGGAGATCACAGAGTGGCCTTCAGATGTGGGAAAGCAGCAGAGGGAACAGCACAAGCTGAGCAGCCTTTTTCTTGAGCCCAGCTCCCTCTGCATTTAAACCCAAAGTCTCCTGGGAATGCCTGTTTGATGAGGACTGCACAAAAAATTCTGCTGTTGGTGAAGTCTGCTTGGTGGAGGCAGGGACAAGGACCATCAGCACCTCCCTGCCCACTGGGAAAGCACTGCTAGAACCATCCCTGGGCAGAGGGGAGCTGTGGGCTCCTGGGTTCATCTGTGCATCACAAGCCACGAAACGCAGTTTTAAACAGAGAAGGGAAGGATAAGTAAGGAACAGGATCAGCGTTTCAAATTGCTGTGAGATTCTAGAAAAATACCTTAGCTTCTTTTATTATCATTATTCAGAAAATAATAAACTTACACTGCAATCTCTCCTCTACCTTTTGTAACAGTGGTGGATGTATTGACCATTAACTGAGGTTCCAGTCAGCTTTTCAGGCTCTGCCTGCACCGTGAATGTCTTGCCTGGAGCAACTGTGATCCTAATGAGCCAAGGGATGTGATGCAGCCTCCTCAGCTGGTAATTGTGCCTCCTACAAGAGGAGACAGTAGCAGACAGTTGCCCAAGGAGGTGTCCTCCACCTTTTCACACACACAGGTGTTTCCACAGCAGAATTCATGCTGCAAAGCTTCTGGCAAAGTCCCTATTTCTTTGTACTCCCCACCAGAACCAAACGCGAGTCAGATGAGGTCACTGGAGGTGGAGCACTGATCAGAGGCTGCCCAGCACATCTGGCTCCTGCTGCACTCGGGTGAGCGTGGCACGAGCCCAGGCAGCTGCAGCCCCTGCCCTCACCCTGCTGCTCTCCGTGGCATGAGGAGCCATCTGCTCCCAAAGCATTCTGGTGGGTTTGGGAGGGATTTTTAATATTTTGGAAAAGAAAAGCCATGTCAAGAAAGTATTTTCCAAGAAAAAGTACTGTTTTTTCACAACATTCTTTTTTATTATTCATCCCCAAAAGAATCTCCCCTGTTCCTAAGCTCCACAGAGGGAGGCCGAGGGTGAAGGCTCTGCCTGGCTCAAAGCACAGGTTTGGATGGTAGTCTCCCAGATCACAGTCACATACACAGGACATTGGCTGTCCTGCAGCACTGGCTGCTGAGTGCGCTCTTCCTTCTGCATGGAGCTGAAAGGTCTGGATTTTGCTTTACAAGCAGGGAAAGCAAACACCTCCCATCCCCTGCCCCAGGAAAATAATGAATGTGGTGCTGGATTTTGCTTTCCAGTTGTGCTGATCAGAATTTTTCTCTCTCTTAGGAGAGACACAAATGCACAAGAAGCCTCTAGAGCAGAAAAATTTCCTTGTCTTCCCCCTGCCCCAACAGAATGTCTGTCCCTGGAGTTTGCAGAGTGAAATCTCACTCCTGGCTGTGGTCCCTGCTGTGTTCATGGGATGGCACAGACTTTAATGGCACTGGTTTATGGTTTTCTAACAGAACTCTGTTCTGCTCCCCCTTCTCCCCATTCCAGCAATTCTCTGGAATTACATTGCAAGATCACAGACTTTCTGCTTGACTCTCCTTACCTAACTAATGAAAAAACCTGTCTGCTCCGAAAGGCCTTACAGCCTCACGTCCTGCAGCACAGGAAGACAAACGCCCCATTTTGCTGTAATCTCGCTGCCAGCAACACTCCCGGTCATGTTCCTGAAAGGGGTTTACACTGTTATTAAACATACCAGAGCTCTGGGCAAGAACCTCATCAGGGAACTGGGGTCACTGGGGTGACGCTTTGGGGCTGAGCTGCCCTCCTGGCCCATGGACTCCAGTGTGAGAGAGTATCCTGGCTCCAGCAGCGTGGCTTTGTGCAGCTCCCAGAGCCTCTCCTCACCTCTGCTCTCCTCCCCTGCTCTCTCCCCCCTTCCCGAGGAAACAGAAGCCTCTCTGCAAAGCAGGATTTATTTCTGGCAGGGTAATCAAGACACCTGCTAATCATGTCTAAGTACTGCAATTAAGAGTTGACCTGATTCCTAAATAAAAGGTATGGAGGTTGCCCAGGTATCATGTTTGTTTATTTTGCATTTCATGTGATGTGTGGTTTTCTTTTTAAAATGAAATATTCTGCCTTGTAAATTATACCCCAACACCTATTTGCAATACAAAGAGAAAAGGTGGGAGGACTGGCAACCCTTCCCACACCCTAAGATGACCAACAGGGAAACCACAGGG
Source organism: Tapera naevia (assembly GCA_033556795.1). Lineage (NCBI taxonomy): Eukaryota > Metazoa > Chordata > Aves > Cuculiformes > Neomorphidae > Tapera > Tapera naevia. The sequence continues at coordinate 717,397 of JAUMJJ010000396.1, forward strand.
CTGAAACATGGGTCAGCTGAGCAAAGGGTTGAGAAGGGGGTTGGGGCTGGCAGAGAGCAGGCCAGGACTCGAGCAGTGATGCTGCTTCAGCTGCAGGTGGGTTTTCAGGAGGGACATTTCCCAATGCCCTTCGTACAGCGGTGCTGAGTGCAGGCTGGGGTGGTGCTGGGCGATGCATGGGCACACGGGACAGAACCAAGCGAGTGGAGGGGAGGGCTCTGCCCATCCCTGCGTGGCCACCACGATCTACGCCAGCTGAGAGGGAAGGGCTGTCCTGGCCCATGATTCTGGGGAGGGCAGGAGCATGGGGGCTGCTGAGCACCATCCCATCCATCTCACCACCCCACAGAGCATCCCTCAATGGCCATGGTGACACTTCCAGCCCACTTTCACTCCAGCCCTGGGCTAAGCCACATTGTCGTGGCAACAGTGGACACTAACTCAGGCTTAGCTTGGCTCTCAAATCTGAGGTGAGACCTCATCACTGTCTACAACTACCTGAAAGGAGGTTGTAGCAAGTTGGGTGTTGGGGTCTTCTCCAAGTGACAAGTGACAAGTGACAAGACAAGAGGTAATGGCCACAAGATGCACCAGCGCAAGTTTAGACTGGATATTAGGAAAAATTTCCTCCCTGAAAGGGTTCTCAGGCACTGGCAAAGGCTGCCAGAGAGGTGGTGGAGTTGCCATCCCTGAAGGAATTTAAAAGAAGGGTAGATGAACTTCTTAGGGACAGGATTTAGTAAGTGGACAGGTACGGTTGGACTTGATGATCTCAAAAGTCTTTTCCAACCAGATGGTTCAATGTTTCTATGAGATATTCCAGGCACTCTCAAATACACTTGAAACCTGCTTTTCACGTGTGGACTGTGAGTTGTGTGTGCTGCTGGCCAGGCTCTCATCACTCTCACAAAACCCTGTACCCAAGGACAGGTTCTTGTCTTTTACCACACATCCCTCTGTAGCGACTTTGTCTGGGCAGAAGGACAGCATCCCTCATCAGACAGACAGGGCAGCTCGCTGCAGCATGCTTCTGGCAGGAAGTTAATTAATCCTGTTTTACAGAGCTGTGCCAGCTGAATCCTCAGTACAATGGCTGCAGAATTGTCATCACCAGAGCTTCTTTTTATCATAGCCCCAGAGTAGTGAAAACATAATTACTTCCCTTGCACAAACCTGGATCCCCTCGTAGTCTACCCAAAAAGCCTTTCATTTCCAGCTGTTCTCCACAGGCTGCAGGAACAGCCATCAGACAGGCTTCTCTGACAATGTTGTGGGATATTATGCTGGACTGAGGATCACTCAAGCTGGTTGCCTTTCCAATAACTCTGTTACTATCACTCACTAAATTTCAAACACTTGGTCCTTTGCACTTGTCCTTGAATGAGACCTCTGATCTTGCAGCAAGGCTTCGAATCAATAGCACAGCCAGCAGCTGGAATTACAGCCTGCCTTTCCACCCTTGCTGTCACAGGACCTGCACCTTCATTCTCTACCCAGAAGCCATGGGAAGGAATCAACTACACCTTCTGTGAAAGACAAAGAGCATCAACAACAGCTGCACTGACGCTTCTGTTCCAGCGCAGCACGCGGTTTCGCATTGATGGAAGGACTCACACTGGTGCCACTGTAGATGCACATGGTGTAGGTGCTCAGGTGAGTGCTGAGCAGAACACCCACACTGCGCAGAACGAGCAGCTTTGGAGTGCTAAGATATCCTGGCTTGTTTTCATTTCCTTGTAAACAATGTTTTAGGGTATCCATAAGGTAAAGAAGGCAAAAACCCACTTGCATCCAGCATTTCTTCCTAGTGTTAGGCTGGATGAAGGTTAGGTTCTAGGGCAGAAGATCCTTTTAACACTCACCTGCCCAGCTCACCTGAGCACTGGATGGCTGCCCAGTTCTGAATGACTTCCCAATCTTAGAATCACAGAATCATCTGGTTGGAAAAGACCTCTGAGACCATCGAGTGCAACTGTACCTGTCCCCTTACTAAACCCTGTCCCTAAGAAACTCATCTGCCCATCTTTTAAACCCCTACAGGGATGGCGACTCCACCACTTCCCTGCACAGCCTCTGCCAGTGACTTTGCACCTCCTGCATCAGTCCCTCTGCTGAGCACCCGGGCATTGCCTTACCCTTGTGTTTGTGAGTTATCTCACCACAGGGGACAAGCGCTGGCATTTTTCAGGTGGCACTGGTAGATGATGGAAAGCCATGCAGCTGCATGGCCACATGTGCAGCACTTGGGGGTCCTTCGGGGATGTGCAGGGAGGAGCTGATGCTTCCCAGCTGCCACCCACCTGGGCTCCCACCCTCTGCAACGAGGTGCAGGGATGACACACCGTGACCTGGCCATGTGCTGAGCTCTGCTTCATGAGATGTGCCTGATTTACCTTGTCTCCTACTTCCAGTGCTGTACCTGGGCTCAGGGACAGTCACCCACACAGTCCACCTGCCACTGCCCAGCAGGGCCCGGGATGGGCAGGCAGCTCATCCCACCACGTGATGGCTCCTGCAGCCTCCCACAAATAACCACACCTGTAAACACGTTTGTACACCTGGCATTTCAGGCAGGTAGCAGTGGTGTTCCTGAGTGACTGCTTTACAGGTCTGTGAGGCAGCCAAGACAGAACGTCTTAAAGGGCACAGAGAATTCATTTATTGCCATTTAGAGATGAAGCTGAATTTTGCAAAGAGAGACTCAGAAAATACAGGTGATGATCCAGGTGAGATAAATTATTGAAAGGATTAAAGAGCCTCAGGGTAAAAGGGAGAAACAGAAAACAATCAGAGTGAGCAAAAAGCAAAGAGAAAAAGATAAAGTAAATAAAGGAACATTACATTTTCAGCCTCGTAAAGCACAAAGAATTCATAAACAGATGCTTAAGGCTATAAAACAATAAAAAGATCCAAAAGGCACAGGGATGTCATTGCTTTTATAACAAAATAATTAATATTATTATTTTTCTGTTGGCCTCAGCTGAACTTTCAGAGATTCAGGCAACCAGATTCCTCAGGCTGTAACACTGTTCCACAGCAAACAGGATGGCACCACTCGACAAAGCTGTTGCTTCTTTTGCAAGGAATGCATCAGCTTTCTTGAATTTTATCCTCCTGTAACGAGACAAACTGTTATGACAGCGAGACATATGCCTCCTGCATATAAAGACTGGAAACCACCTGCTTAAGTTCCTTCATCATTAAACGGGTTACAAAGAAAATAAAATACAATGCTTTCTCCAGACAAAATACCTCAGAAGGTGTGAACAGAGGGAAGTTTGAATAAGTGAATCATTGTGATTCTAATGCTGCACAGGATACAGGGAGTGGGTTCCGTCACAGCCGTAACGAGCAGAGATGTTGACAACGTGGGACAATGTCAGGCCCTGCTGCAGAGCAGTGATCAGCTGAAGACCTCAAGACTGGTTCTTGGCCACATTTGAAGAAACGCAGTGAGAAAAAGGCCACCTCCCTCTCCTGTTTTCTCCCCAGCCCAAGGGGTGGTGTGTCCCATGGAGCCTGGTGCTCCGAGGGGATGTTGGTGGGTTGCCAGGGACATCGCTGCCCAGGGGTATCCTCCTGCAGCTTGTGGATTACTGAGTCATAGAATCGTGGAACGGGTTGTGTCGGAAGGGACCTCACAGCCCATCCAGTCCCACTCCCCTGCCATGGGCAGGGACGTCTCCCATTGGATCAGAGGGCTCAAAGCCCCATTCAACCTGGCCTTGAACACCTCCAGGGATGGTGCAGCCACCACTGCTCTGGGCAACCTGGGACAGGGCTTCCCACCCTCACAGCAAAACATTTCTCCCTAAATTACCACCTCAATCTGCCCTTTTTCATCTCAAAACCGATCCCCTTGTCTTATCCCTGCACTCCCTGATCAAGAGCTCCTCCCTAGCTTTCCTGGAGCCCCTTTCAGCACTAGGAGGCTTCTCTAAGACCTCCCCAGACTCTTCTTCAGGCTGAACCCCACTCTCTCAGCCTGAAGGACCTGCTGGAGAGCTAGCAGAGAGGCTGGGTTACCACTGCTCTCCAAAGTCTACAGGCACCTGTGAGAACAAAGCAGGGCTTTCCCTGTGCACTCACAAGGGACAGGTGAGCTCACAGGTTGGCAGCAGGTGCTGGTTATTAATTAATTAAGGCTTTAACTTTTCAGCAGCCTGCCCAGGTGGTGTGTGGCTGCTTGCTGTCCCAGAGGTCAGTGAGCCTCAGGGATCAACCAATGGATTAGGACTATCACTGCCTTTGCAACAATGCAAACACACAGGATGGGGAAAGTACTGTGTTAGGTGACCTCAGGTGTGTTTTTTTACTTAGTCAGTACCTTACACCTCGGTTTTATGAAATGGAACATAAATAAAATAGCCAGAAATGAAAAGCATTCCATCTGTGATCAGTTATTGGTGCAGCCATTCGTCAGGAGGACTAAGGGTCTCATGAGAAGCCTTTAGGAGGATCTCCCAGGACATCTGTATGTGAGTCTTCCCTTTGTAGCTCACTTCCAGTCAATCCAAATCGCCTCATTACAGGTGAGCAGGGGCAGAGCCAGCAGTGGGACCTGGGGCGTGGGTTCAAGGCACACACTCAAACCAACAGCTGTTAGAATCATAGGTGAACTTTCTCAGGGAGGTGAGGGTGAGTCTATGTCCAGAGACCCAGGTCTGTGCACTTGATTGTCTCTGTGCTGGGCACATGTGAAGCAGCCAGTGCTTCACTACGGGCTGCGGCCACTGGGGCTCTGTTGCTGGGGACCAAGCCCAGGGTGGGCATGAGCAGATTTTAGGGGGAGTCATTGTGCAATCAGCTCTCCTGGGGACAATTCTGCTATAATGTGCAATGTACGTATCCCCAGTGCTCATACATAATGTGTGTATGTTCGAGTGTATTTATACACCACACACATTTGATAGCAAGAGCTGAAATCCCGCAGTCTGCGATGCAGTGGGCGGTAGCAGCTGAGAATATCAGAACACTCGAGAAGTTTCTATTCAGCAATTGTTTTATTCCCTATTTGGCATAAAAGGTCACGGGCCCAGACATAAGAATAATATATTATGCATGCTGGGGCTTTAGCTTTTACTCAAAATATATAATTTTGTAGAGAGTGACATTTTCCGGAGAGGTTTATTAAACAGCAAAAGCGGTGCCACTTAGAGTCGTGTAGGAACACGCTGGAGAGAGGCATTGCTGAGAAGCAGTTGGTTGATTTTCAGCCAGAGATGCAGAATTTCCTCCTGGGTCCTGAGCAGCCCCGGGGTTGGTTTAACTCTTCATTTCACTTGCTACAGCAATCTTCCCCCATCTGAGCTCAAGGTCAGGTATCACCTTGCCTTGGGGTGTTGCCTCTGGCTGCTGGGCTGGTAACTGCAACACAGCTCTGTGCAGCTGATCACTGGCACTGCCGAGCTCACATTGTTTGTTCCACATATAAGGATTAAGATGTTCCTGAAGAAGTAGAAACAGAGACTTGCTGGGTGCTCACCATGGGTTCTCAAAGAACATCAGACGTATTTCAGCTAATGGCATCTTTTCCATTCCATAGCCACCAAATATTTTGCACACCACTGTTTCCTCCAGGGGCTGAGTTTCTGCACCACTCCTGTGCTCCACATCCCTTCAACCAGGCCCCCAGCCTGGCCACCCATCCAGTATGGCTTGGCCAGGAGTGAGGGGGCTGGAAGTGACGTTTGCCCTGGCTCACAGACTGTGTTTCTCTTCAGAGGTTCCTATGCACTGCCTTTCTCTCACCAACAGGATTTTATTGATTTCTGGCAATCTTGCAATTCCTATGAGCTCCCACATCATTTTCTGAAGAGATGCTATGGAGTCATTCATTCACCAGCCTCACTCTTCAGATGATTATTTCCTATTCTGTTCTATCCTATTTCCACCAAAATAAGGGAATTTTCATTTGTCCCCACTGAATGGGGCACTGACCTTTTTTCCAGTTCATCTGGTTTAGGACAGGCCTGAAAATTTCCTCCAGGGCCTCCTGCACCAAATCCAGAGGCCCTGGCGGCAAGAGGACTCACTGGCTCTCCAGGTGATGTGCAGCCTTACATTAAAATACTCCAATGATAAGAATCCATTCCTGTCTCTGGGTAAAGACCAGATTAAGAGTGCTGGTAATTTATCCATCTCTCTGCCACGTTGTCCTTTTTGTCTGTTAAACACTTGGCAGTGGTCACGGGCGGCTGCCTGTGCTGAGCCTTGTTCTCAGGTTTCCATGCAACCCTCTCCCAAATAAGCTGCCACGGCAGGGATTTACCCTTTTTATTCTGAAATGCAGATTTCTCAGACCTCTCTGCATTCTGCAGGTCTTTCTCATTCACTTATGTTTAATTCTTTATTAGCCCTTGTGAGATACAAGGAGTGGTTTCTTAGTAATAGGAAATCATTTATTATCAAACTCCTGGATAACTCAGTAAATTAATACCAAGAGAGGAGCATCCTGTCATTGACTTCGTGGCAGCAGCTTTGCCTAAGGTGCATTTCTCCTAAGTAACAAGTGGTAGGACAAGAGGAAATGGCCTCAAGTTGTGCCAGGGGAGGTTTAGATTGGATATTGGGAAAACATCCTTCACTGACAGAGTGGTGAAGCCCCAGCAGAGGCTGCCCAGGGCAGTGGAGGAGTCTCCATCCATGGAAAGGTTCAAAACAGTGTGGCCGTGGCACTTTGGGACATGGTTGTTTTGACCATAGAATCATAGAATCGTAAGGTTGGAAGAGACCTCTTGATATCATCGAGTGCAGCTGTGCCTGTCTCCCTACTAAACCATATCCCTAAAAAACTCATCAACCCGTCTTTTAAACGCCTCCAGGGATGGAGACTCCACCACCTCCCTGGGCAATCTGTTCCAATCCCTGACCACTCTCTCAGCGAAGAAATTCTTCCCAATGTCCAGTCTAACCCTGCCGTGGCACAACTTGCGGCCGTTCCCTCTCATCCTGTCGCTCGTCACTTGCGAGAAGAGAGCAGCACCCGCCCCGTCACAACCTCCTCTCAGGTAGTTGTAAACAGTGACAAGGTCTCCCCTCAGCCTCCTCCTCTCAAAGCTAAACAACCCTAATTCCCTCAGTCTCTCCTCGCAGGGCTTATTCTCCAGCCCCCTCACCAGCCTCAGCGCCCTTCTTTGCACACGCTCCAGCCCCTCAATGTCCTTCTTGTAGTGAGGGGCCCAAAAGTGAACACAGTACTCGAGGTGTGGCTTCACCAGTGCCCAGTCCAGGGGCACAATCCCTGCCCTGCTCCTGCTGCCCACGCTGTGTCTGACACGGCCGCTGCCAACCAACACCCCGAGGGCCTTCTCCTCCGGGCAGCTCTCCAACCACTCTTCCCCAAGCCTGTTTCGTTACATGGGGTTGTTGTGACCTAAATGGAGGACTCAGCACTTGGCCTTGTTGAACCTCATCCCATTGGTCTCAGCTCATCGATTCAGCCTGTCCAGATCTCTCTGCAGAGCCTCCCTTCCTTCAAGCAGATCAACACTTGCATACAGCTTGGTGTCATCTGCAAATTTGCTAAGGGTACAATCAATGCCTTCATCAAGATCGTTGATAAAGATGTTAAACAACACTGGACCCAGCACTGAACCCTGGGGAACACTGCTGGTGACCGGTTTCCAGCTGGATTTAATTCCATTTACCACCACTCTTTGGGTCCGGCCATCCAGCCAATTTTTAACTCAGCAGAGGGTGTGCTTGTCCAGGCCAAGGGCAGCCAGTTTCTCAAGCAGAATAATGTGAGAAATGGTGTCAAAGGCTTTACTGAAGTCCAGGTGCACCACATCCACAGCCTTTCCCTCGTCCATTAACCGGGTAACCTTGTCATAGAAAGAGATCAGATTGGTCTGGCAGGACCTGCCTTTCACAAACCCATGTTGGCTGGGCCTGATCACCTGGTTGTCCCATGAGTGCTGCATGATAGCAGTCAAGACAATCTGCTTCTTGTATATGAGAGTTGGACTGGATGAGCCTAGAGGTCTTTTCCAACCTTAATGATTCTGTGACTCTATCTTGAACATCCATTGCCTGCAAAGGGGAGTTTCTTCAGCCTTCTGGTCCATGACGCTGTGGCAGTGCTTCAAAAGTTATAGGAAATTCTGCAAAAAATGGATTTTCTTCAGCACCCCTGAGCAAACTTGTACCCACCGTGTCCCCAGGATCCCAAGGCCAAGCAGGCAGAACATGGGACAGTGTCACACCTCAGTTCTTATTGAAAATATTAAGAAAGATGAATGAGTGTCTGCACTTAATCCCCAAGGATTCAAGGTTTCTGATCATCAAAACAAAGATGGGGTAAAAAACAGAATAGGTTAAGGGCAAAGCTAAGTGTAAGTGGCAAACCCACCACAGAGGCTGTTCAGAAGTAATCCTTCAACATATCTGGCATTTTACAGCAAGGAAGGACAGAATGGTCATTTTTTGTTGGCCAAGGGTGTAGCTGTTCAAAGAAGAACCTTTTTTCTTCTTGCAAGGGTTACATGGCGATAGAATTATCTCTCAATTCAGTGCACAAAGATTAAGATATTTCTTTGGCAGAAAGTGAGAAATTAGCCCAATTTGTGCAGTAATTAGTGATTACAGGTACCACAGGTGATGCTTCCTGTACTCACTATGCCCCATTTCCTCTGAGCACTGTTTGCCACGCAGCATTAATCTCATCTTGTTCACTATCTCAGGCAGATCCACTTCATCTCTGCGAGAGCTGCTCCTTTCCCTTTCCCAAATTCTGCAGTGGCAGAGGCTTTCACATAGTTTTGTATCGTGTGCCACGTCAGTGATTTGTTCCTTACCCACTCGGCTTGTGATGGCTGTCCTTAAAAATCACTTCAATCGCTCCAGCTTTGACAGAAAGCACCTCTAATGTTTGGCTGGACCAGTCAAGGAGCCAGCAGAATAATTATTTCAGTGTCGAATATTGGATATTTCTCCAGGACCCTGATGTCTGGACTCTTGTCCTGCTAATTTTTGCTGCAAGGACATGAAGACAGCAGAGAGTAGGTGATGGAGACACTTGTTTGCAACATGTCCTAAGATCCACCACCAAAACCCAGGCAGTGCTGGCAGCCTGTGCAGCACCCAGCAACTCCCTCCCAAAGTTGGGGTCTCCAGAGCATCTTGCCAGGGATCCTGCTGAAATCTCTCTGGAGCTACACTCTTTATTGCCTCCAGCTGTCCTTCCTTGTGGTGGTGTGAAGTGTCCTGCTGCCATGGCAGTGAACTCTTCTTGCAGATTTTTGTTGCTGTGTTTCAAAGCCCCATTCTGGTCAGCGCTTTTCTGCCCGAGCAAGGTGGATCCAGTGCCACTGCTCTCTTCATGCTGGTATTTGGGGCAATCCTCTGATCAGAATCATCATCAAAACTATTAATAGTGTGCTGTGACAAGAACTATTAATAGTGTGCTGAGAACAAGTCTACGAGGAGCGGCTGAGGGAACTGGAGCATTCAGCCTAGAGAAGAGGAGGTTGAGGGGAGACCTCATCCCTGTCTACAACTGCCTGAGAGGAGGTTGTGGTGAGGTGGGGGTTGGTCTCTTCTCCCCAGTGACAGGTAATGGGATGAGATGAAATGGCCTCAAGTTGCACCAGGACAAGTTCAGATTGGACATCAGGAAAAATTTCTTCCCTGAAAGTGTTCTCAGGCCCTGTCAGAGGCTGCTCAGGGAGGGGGTGGAGTCCCCATTCCTGAAGGGGTTTAAAAGGTGGGTGGATGAGTTTCTTAGGGACAGTGTTTAGTAAGAGGACAGGGTTTAGTAAGGGGACAGGTATGATTGGACTTGATGACCCTACGATGCTCTAATTTATGCACAACCAAAGCGCAGTCGTTTCCAACCACCCTTTTGTGGAGTAGCAACCCTGCAAGATTTGCTTTAGCTCTGAAGAGGGAGGCTTGGAAGACTGACCCTTGATAGTGTGATCAGACTTAGCATCTTTGGTAGTTATCTCTAAATGTCTCACAGGCTACTGCATGGAAGATGAAAACTGAAGAACAGTGCACAAAAAGCCTGTCTCCATGCTATTTTCAATTATTACCAGGCCCTTGTGAGGTGAAAAACAGTTTTCACAACTGGGTCCAGGTAGCCAGAGCTGTCAGTTCTGAAATTTGTAGGTTTGGTCAGGTTTTATGCTCGCGGTGCCCCTGGGGTGACCTTGGCCAGACCAGCCACAGAGTCACAACACCACTCTGCCAGGAGATGGAGGGTGTAACAGCCTGCAGGCGTTGCATCACCCACCTGTGCACGACAACGGCTGCTGAGTGTAGAGTTTCTGAGAAACCACCTCCTCATGCCAACAACAACAACCAGTTCTCTACTTCGGCTACAAAGGTGGAATGCCTTGGCAGAGTCATACTGGTGTCTCACCCTATGATGCCCAACAAACCACTCCAAACTGTTGTTCTCATCTTCTAATCAGATCCCACACTGAGCCCCCAAAACACTTCACAAGGAGGTTTTGCCAGGTGATGAGTTCCAGCAATGAGCCAGAGGAGGGTCACAAGCTCTAAAGGCCATTAACATTCTTCTCCCCAACCAGTGTCAGCAAGAATTTGGAGACTACGTGGTGCAAAGTTCAAACTGCTCGTCCAGTCAGTGCTCTCCTTGCACTCTGGAGGGACCCAGATGTCCAGGACTCTCTGGATACAGGCAAAGGGAAATACTTACGAGGCATTTTTAAAGATACTCCAATGGGAAGAACAAGGCTGTCCTTGGGCCCACAGCAGAGGAGTGTCCATACCCCGGCACCTCCCCAGACCAGATGCTTGCAGAGATAGCTCCTGCCTGGCTTGTCTGGGACTGGAAACCTCAGCAGCAAGGTCTGCCCTTTGCCATTGTTTTTTCATTGTTGGAGCTCTTCAGCTGTCACAAGAGGACACAGAAAGCACAATGCTGCTGAAAGCCTGCCCGTCATTTGATAGCATCAAGGAACCTCTGCACAATGCTGGATCTATTCCCCAGCCTGCGGCTGTCAATACTTGCTGGTACAATTGATTCCATCAGGATGATGATGACAGATATAGATCGTTCTCAAGTGCAGTAGATGCATGTGATCGAGTAGTTTTCATACCAGAACTCCTTTTCCAAATATGAACATAGATTGTTTTTCAAAAAGAGCAATACAGTGAAGAGCTGAACAGCCTGTTACAAGCTGTGCTGGTGCTCAGCCTCCAGAGCTGCAAACAAGCAGGAAGCAAGATGTCCACATCAGGAGAGTAAGTAGGGGTTTAGACTGGCTCTTTAATAAAGACATTATAATTATTTATGTATTCAAAGGGACATTCCCCAATCTGGTTTGCTAGAAATTCTGTACAGAGACCACTTCAATTAAAGTCAGGAACCAGAATCACTTATCAAGGCCTTTCCTTCCACTTTCAAACAAGTTCCATACAGGTCCTCAGCTCACTGCAGACCCCACCTGAGGAAGCAAAAGGATTTTATCAGCCCACCCATCCATTTTAGTCCCCTTCTTTGCCAGACTTGTGATTACCTTGGCTCTATCACAACTTCTCCTGCCCTACCACCGTCCCACACAGGATCCAGCACCTGGAGGTGGTTCAAACCTCGCAATTCCCTAGGCACCTGAGCCTCAGGGCTGGCTGTGCTGTGACCCTGCAGGTCAGGCAGCTGCAGACAGGCTCTGCACATCCTTGGCAATGGTCTATGGGGAGGAACGGCAGGTGAGCCTGTTCCATGCTCCTTTGGCACAGGTGGCAGTAGATCCCTCACAGCCCCAGAATTCAGGCACAAAGCACTCCGTGTAGCTCTGCATTCGGGCTGTTTTCAGTGTTTACGGGTGGGAGCTGACATAAAGGTCTGCTCTGTGCTCTTGTGGCGCTGCCGCCCGCGACATCGGATACCAAGGACTGCCTTGTGATTTACCCTGCTTTTGCTTCCATTTGTTCTTTGACTTCTGTGTTTGTTTGCTTTCTCCATCATTAAAGGAATCACCTGAAGACTGAAAGGAAATCTGAAAATTCATTTGAAGGAAAAGTGAACTGCTTCAGCAAACCTGCCTCGCGTTTCCGCCGCACGCGGTGAGCAGGCAGACGAAGCGTAGGACTGCCATGCACCAGTATCTACACTTTAAATTATTCATCTTAATCGGCATCTAAAGCTTTGCAATATTGGTTAATTTTATAAGAATATATTCAATTTTTTTCATGAAAGCAAACAACATTGAAAAAATTTGAAAATGAAATAAGAAAAAAGATCCATTATGCTTCTTGTTGTAAGAATATTCACTGGAGACATACAAAGTTTTAATGTTAATGTATCTGCATCACTACTCCCTGCATGCTAAAATAAGTTTGGAAACGCTTGAAAGGTTAAAGCTTTTGCAAATTATGAAACCAGAGCATTTTGGAGCTATAAATCCTACTCATCTGGGATAGTTGTTCTTGTGTAAAACCTCATGTTTTCTTGAGAGACTGAGCTGAATATTTATGCTTAGCGCATCAAACACAAGGAAGGCACAGGGGTTCACTTGTCTGCAGTGGGTATTTAAGAGTTTATTGTTGATAATTAAATCCAGAATTTATAATGAGTCACTTATCAAAACTGAAGTGCTCAGTTTTTCCTCATGTGCCTTTCCAGTGCGGGACTGGTGTTGGCTCACTGGGTGCCCTTTTGGGCAGTGGCTTTGCACACCCAGCTTTTGTTGTGTATGATTTAATCATGCCCTGATGGCTCCCATAGCCCCTTCCCTTGGCCTCAGACAGGAGCACTTCCTGGTACCAGAGCTGATGAACCAAAGCAGGAGCCTTGGGAAAACACCTGCCAGCAGCCAAGGCCTTGGCCAAACCTCTAGACCTTGAGAAAAGGGCCAGGCTGACCCTCTGGCAGATGATGGCTGTGGTAACAGAGACACCTTGTTCAGAGCTAGGGGTCAGTTTGTTCCCAGGTGATGAACTGGTGCCCTCGCTATGCCTTATCCTGGTGTCATACAGGGAAATAAATGTGCCTTGGCCAGAGGAAAGGGAGGCTGAGGAACAGGAGCACGGAGGACCACCAGGGATGTTGTGAGGCAGCAGACAAGCAAAGGAGGGGGATGAGCCTCCTGATCAGAGGAGATGTTTGAGGAAGGTGTCATTGCCAGGCATGGTGAGAACACGGCTCGATGCCCTTTGAGGAGTGCACGGATGGCTTTGGGCAGCTGCCAAAGCACAGCCAGCTGAGATCAGCAAGTGGAGATGGCATCGTTTGCCGGTGAAACGTCTGACGGGGCAACCTTTCTGGGGTTCTGCGCTCACAGAGGCAGAAGCACTGGTGCATTCTCGGGGCCGCTGTTTTGTGCCACTGCAGCAATGTCCCTCAGCTGCAAACCCAGCTGGCCAGGGAGCCAGTGCGGGGATGGGGCAAGGCTCTGCAGCAAGGCTGCCAGCCAGCCCTGGCACACAGGCCCAGAGCCGGGCTGGATCTGCTAACGGAGCCGAAACCCACATGTGTCAGCAGGATCTGGTCCTCAGCTTGGGCTGATTATCTGAAAAAGGAAGATCCAAATGCCTCCTGGCACAGAGTGACTGCTGAGGGCTGGAGGAGACCTGATGAGGTGCTCAGCCCATTGCTTCCCTTCCTCCCCGTGGAGCCGGGGTGCAAACCCCATCCCCACTGCCAGCTGCATCTCTGCAACCCCAGTCCTCCCGACACCTCCAGTTGTGCTCCACAGCATCTCAGGACACAGTCATACACCTGAAACCCTTTACCACGGCAGCGCAGAGCGGCCCCGTGCTTCCCGAAGTGAAGGCAATGTCACAAACCAGCAGCTGTCCAGCCCCTCTCCACAGCTGTCTGAAACTCAGCCCCACTTATCATGTGCCTTCACAGTTCCTGTGTCCATTTTCCAGGTTGTGTCAACACCTTAACTCACACAAAAGCAATTCCGTAGAAACCTTCTGCTTTCACTAAATGCAGTTTTGTGTGGTTTTCATCTATTCTTAAATAATCACCTTCCTCATACAGTGAAATAAAACCCAGAGAGAGGAAAAATAAGGAAAAATAAACAAACAAAAAAAACCCTCAAGCCTCTCCACAAACACCTCCAACAGCTCTGATGACTCTCAGAAGTCAGATCCGAGTGCACAGATTCATCGTTTTGGTTGTTGCAAACATGTAAACATTTTCTTGGCTCAAAGCAGGCTTCAGTGTCTCTCTTGGTCTTACTGTTGCTTTCCAAATCAGAAACAAAATAATTCCAGCCTTTGTTTGGGAAGTTTAACCAGTCATGTGCCACCCTGGCCCTTCTGCCACTCCTGGATTTTCTGACTCACATGGGTCTGGAGGATCCAACAGCCCATCTCTCCCTGTTTTGCCTTATCAGAACCTCAGCAGAATGCACAAATGCACACACATAGAAGCATCTGAGCACCAAAAAAGCCACACCTGCATCTCACCCTGAAAACAAACTTCTCTTGTCAAAATTGCATTCACTCTCCTGCAGAATAAATTCCACCATTGTCTTCTCATGAGACCTGGTTCCTCTCTCACCTGCAGGGCACAGCTCAGCAGCTGCTGGCAGTACGTCTCCCAGTTGTCCTGGCAGGTAAGATTGAACAGACACGGAGCACCTGAGGCTGATATCAGAAGATTATTTCATTCAGGAAGCAATATTCAATATTCAGTACTGCAGCCAGTGCTGTCCTGCGGGACACCAGAAATGAAGATTTTATTGTTAATGCTGGGAACACAAGCATCCGTGTCATCTGGACAGGGATCACAGTTTCCCAGCTGGGTCTCCTAAGTACACCATGGCACAAAGCCACTGCAGCAACCTCAAACATCCAGATGCAAAGGTCTCGCCTTGAGCCCATCTTTCTGTTTTTGAGCTAGGACAGGCTGGATGAGGATGCAGAGGAGTTCCCAAGCCATTCATCCAGGAGCCTCTCGACACGAGAAGTGCCCCAAACAAAACTGATTGAAGGTCTTGCTACCACGGGAAACTTCTCTTCATTTGCAGCAGGGATAAATAACAGTCATGAAGCACATCTTTCTCTGGACAGACTTCTTTATCAAGAGAAATCCAGTATTGTCACGCTGAGATGGAGAATGAAGCCTCACACAACAGTTCTGAACAAGTTCAATTCCTCCTCCCTGTACAAGATGAGTGGAGAAACATTTTCCCTGGTGGACTGGAAAGGTTTGGCTGCATGTAGGAAACCCAAACACCTGAACCACTGTGGGATCCCTGCTCAGCAGGAGCTGTCAGAATGCCTCCACCTCCCCTCTAAATGAGCATCCTTACAGCACCAAAAATAGAAACTAATGGATAGGTTTTACACAAACAACAGCTGGAATAAGATGTGCTTTAGATACAGAACGTTAGACCTCCTATAGGAGAGGAAATGGATTGGAAGGAACCTGCTTCCCCACAGCCAGGGCACCCTTGCAAACCTGCTCCTCTTTGCCCGTGTTATTTAACTTTACAGCATCACCAGGTGCTTTCTGCCATCACCTCAGCAAAGCGTGGTGTCTGTTTCCTCCCCATCAGCACATAACAGGCACGAGGTGTTGCACATTATGCTTCTCCATGTGTTTGTATGAGTTAAACAACTCATTCCCTAAATTATTACAAATTTAGACCAAACTTTTCTGAATTGATATCCTGTTTTAGTTAAACAATTCATACGCTATGAAATGGGAGAAGCAGGCTCAGCCATCACACCAACAGCATCCACAGACCTCGGGCCGCAGGGAGCCAGTTCACTATTCCCATCACTCTGTGTTTTCACCAAATAACACCCCCCAGGTCACAGTATCACAGTATCATAAGGTTGGAAAGGACCTCTGAGATCATCAAGTCCAACCTATAACCCAGCACTAACATCAACACCAACACTAACACCAACCATCATCTAAACCATGGTCTTGCCACAGCGTGTAAAGGCTGAGCACTGCAGAGCAGCAGAGACTCCTCGATTCCTTGTGTGTCCAGTTCAGTGCCTGCAAACCTCCCAGCCTGCCCACACGGTGGGCCTGCGGCTCTCGTAACCCCAACAGCAACAGGTGCTGAGCACAGCAGAGGTCAGGCAGCAGCAGGGGCTGGTGTGAAGTGTGAAGCTTCACAGAGGGGCAGCAGAGATAACATCAGCCTCACAGCTCCCTGGCTTTGGGCAAGGGCATCCCCTCTGCCTTCAGGAGCCTCCCAGCTCCTTCCAATCAGAGCAATTAATCTGTAAACAGAAGGAAGGTACAAGTCTGCCTCTGGTGAAGCTCCCTCTCAACAAGTGACACCTTTAGCTCACATCAAAGGTGACTGCGGTGCTCACCTGCTGCTGATGGTGATGGAGAGTGGAGAACCTCCCTTCATATGGGCAAGTAAAGATCTGGCCTTGCACTCTGCCTGCCCCAGGCAGACCTTTGACTCAACAAACAACTGTTAAAAAGCAACCAAAGAAAAGGAAAACAAGTAGAGAAAAATCAAATCTAAAACAAACACTGTATAGGAGAACAGGAGAAACAAGCAGAGCTGTGACCTAATGTCAGGGATGCTCAGTTGTACTTCTTAACACCTTCGCCTCTTCCCTGCTCCTGTCCAGCTGCATCTGAACACCAAGAATTTTATTTCTGCCATGAGCTCTTACCACCCTGTGTGCATCGCATTCCTCAGCTCCATCTTCTGAACAGACTCCAAAAACTGCAATCAGCCTGAAGGCCAGCTCAGCCTTTTTCATCTGAGCTTAGCTAAGTGCTGCCAGTGCTACCTCTGTGTCCACCAGATTTCTTCTGTGTCCTCCTGCAGGGGATTGTGGGGCAGACAGAGGCAGAGAATCACAGAATCATTAAGGCTGGAAAAGAGCTCATCCAGTCCAACCATCAGCCCAACCCCCATGCCAACTAAACCATGTCCCAAAGTGCCATGGTCACAGGGTTTTTGAATGCCTCCAGGGATGGAGACACCCTCACTGCCCTGGGCAGCCACTGTCAGGGCTTCACCATTCTGTCAGGAAAGGAATGCTTCCTGATATCCCACCTAATCCTCCCCTGGCACCACTTGAGGCCATTTCCTCTTGTCCCATCCCCTGTCACTTGGGAGAAGAGCCCAGCACCCACCTCACCACAACCTCCTTTCAGGCAGTTGTAGACAGTGATGAGGTCTCCCTTCAGCCTCCTCTTCTCCAGGCTAAACAGCCCCAGGTTCCTCAGCTGCTCCTCAGAACCCTCCAGACCCTTTTCCCAGCTCCATTGCCCTTCCCCACACTCCAGCAACTCATTGTCCTTGTGCTGAGGGTCCCCAAATTGAACACAGCACACCCAAAGGTGCTCTTGGCGCATGGAAGCCCCACAGGGCTGGACACCAAAGGGATTTGCTCAGGCTCAATGCACAAAGGAGCAGGTGACAATTCAGCAGGCAGGGCCGGGTTAGGTCCCTCACACAGGCAAAACAGAACAGTGCACCCAATCCAAGAGAACCCTCAAGGGCAAGCAGTGATGGATGGAGCAGAGGTGGTGATGAGGGAAAAAAACCCACCAGGAGGATACCTTGTAGGTGCTTTTCAAAATAACACCCACAGTACCATCTTCTAGTAAGACACACAGCGACAGAAAGGCTCTGAAATTCACCAAAAATAAGCCTGTGTGAATATTTACCCATGGAATAGGTAAATAAACTGGAAAAATGCAGGCTATGGCTATCACTGTTAAACGTGCACATTCTTGTTAAAGCTGGCTTAAAACTTAGATTTGACCCCTACGTCTGTACAGGGATGGCTATATGACTAAAACTTAACAAATCAGCACCCTTAATGAAGTAAAGGAGAAGTCTTTGTGAATTTAGAAACAAATTATTCAATTTTCTGACATCTGTAAGTGTTTTGATCCTTTTCTGGAAACACTTGAGGAACAAATTTACAAAAAGTGTTTGTAGAAGCCACAAGGATGTCTGCAAATCAGTGAGTGGAACCAGAGTTTTCCAGGGGCTGGAGGCACCCACAGGACATCTCTGCCTACAACCTTGGCTATTCAGGGGGAAAGATCTCTTTTAGTCCTTGTACTACAGATTCAAAAATGTAAAACTCACTGGAAATATTATCTAAGAAAAAAAAAAAGAACCCGTGTAATAAAATTGCACCTCTCTGTCAAGGAGCAGAAAGACAATAATTTAACGTGCAAAATCAATTGTACCATGGAAATAGCAAAGCTCATGAATGCAGCGTCGTTGGGAAGTGTTTTCACTTGCTGTGAAGTAGCTGTAAAAGCAGATTGTGAGTTTTGGGAAACATGATTGGTAGCAGATGAAATCCCAGCCAGTACCAGGCAACAGCCAAGAAGTGGGAGCTTTATCACTATCGTCCCTAATTTAGGAAAACAGTCTTGAAGAAATTGCTCCAAATATGTGTAACATTTGGCTCCAGTTTAAATCTCACCTAAGCCAATATGTTACAGGCAAGGCAGGGTGGAAATTGAGATCTTTGTTCTTAAAACTACTGAGCTTAGATTTCCCTCAGCTTGGCAGATGCCCTTTGTGGCTCTTTACCAGGATGCTGTGAAATGAGGGATTCGTGTGCCTTTTGGGGTTTCTTTCCAGACCTCTCAGGGCAGGATGAGGGCGTCCAGCCCCAGGGAGAAGTGTTTCATTTGGGACAACTGTGGATTTCTTCAGGCTTTGTTATGGAATTTTCCCATTGCAGAGGAACTGAAATTTAACCATCAGCAACACAGAAAGATGAAAACACAGTTTCTGTCCGGGGACAGACAGCATTTTCCCACCATTCCAAGAGGTTTTGCAAAACTGGCATCTTCCTGGGAAGAAAGGCCCTTGCTTCAGTGTCACAGGGAAGAGGTCTGGGGTTTCTCTCTCTGGATATTCAAGGCTGAGGGTTCTCCCCTCATCTAGTGGACAACTGTTAAATGGGAAGCAAAAGGGGCCTCCTGAAAAATATGTGGTTTTTCCCATTCTCTGCAGTGGTGACAATGTGAGCTCCCTCCAGTCCATGTGCTGTGGGTCTGCACCAGTCTGACACAGAGGAGGGGAAGCCCAGTGTTGGTATATCTTCACCTCACCCATGGGCAAACAGAGGGGGTGACACACCCGGCTGCTGCAGCGCCTGCAGACTCCTCTGTGCTGGAGGCTTCCACGAGCAAGGAGCCCCCCAGCCCTGTGCAGAGAAGTGCCAGGCAAGCACCAGCCCGAGCACCGGTGCCTCTGGGCAGAGGCCGAGCATGGACAGCACAGCCCTCACACAGCTCCTGGAAACACCCAGGACTTCTGCTCCCAGTGGCCCCAACCAAAGGCAATGAACTGGAGCAAAACCCACACGCGAGCTCAGGGCACCAACTGCGCGGTTTCCGCCTAGAGCCCTTGCAACCTGGTTCATCCCACCCACTCTCCACCTCCCACAGCTGTGGGCACTCCTTCACTGCACTTTCAGATGGTTGCACTTCAGAGAGGACAGAGAGACACGAGTATTAATGCCTTCCTGTGCTCAAGGCAAATAAATATTACAAGAGGCAGTAAAAGCATCATATGGCACAAAACTGTTCATATTGGCAATTGTGTGTGGGAATTGCACACATATGGAAACGAGAAAACTTTAGAACTTCACCTCCACCAAAACCATGGTTTATGTCCATCCATCGTCCTAGTTCTGCCTGCTATTTTTGCTAAAATATGATTTAAAAACACAGCATATCCCCATACCTCCAAAGACCTTATTTTTAAGGGCTGGAAGCGGGTTCTGAAGTGTTAAAACCTAAGAAGATCTTTGCGACATAAAATTATTAATTTGTGCAATGACTGCATAATTAATACTTGGTGTCATCTCATTCTCTTTCAAATGTATTCCCACATTGCATAGAATTTGTGGTTAATGAATTAAACAGTTTGATGTTGATGAATCACAATCTTGCCTATCAATATTAAAACATTGCCAGAGGTATGTTTTCCAGTTTGGGTCATGAAAGTTTAAATTGTGGTACTGTCAAAAATGGAGACATCAGGTTTTCCCAAGTTTCAGTGCAAAATGAGAAGAGTCCAAGCTTAGTGTTTCCAGATTTGGGTGTTTTGGACTGTTTCTGTTTGCTTTCTTCCATTCAAGCAATGACATGAACATAAGGTATCTTGCAAAACTTCAGACTTATCAATAACACCATCTGAAATGGAGAGATCCAGTTACCCAGGAAATCTGAAGTCAAAACTAGTTTGTTCCTTGGACTATGATTAATGCAGTAAGTGATAGCAGATGGTAAACGCTTTGAGAAGCCTCTGCTCTCAAAAGAAGTGTTAATTTCAGAGCTGCAGCAAAAGGAGAATGGAGGAAGAACGAGTCCCAGCCCGGCACTGAAGGGACACAGGGGCAAAGAGCGTGTCAGGCGAGGGACCCTGCCGGGCTGGGAGTGCCCACCCAGCACCCTCCTCCTGGGCAAGACCAGGGTGCCCGTGCTGGCCTTTCTGGGATAGCTGATGGCACCCACACTACCTCATGTGCTACCCACGTACCACAAATCATCTCCTGCCTCCAGAGGTGGGAAGTAACTGCTAGCCCAAACCAGACAACAAATCCCTCATGAAAAAAGCCAGAAAGCATTGGCCTAGTAAGAGGTAACCACGCACTGCTCCAGATTGTGGCATCACCAGTGCCTTTCCAGCACTCAGGTGCCTGGCAGTGTTGCAGCATTCTCAGCTCCCACTTCTGCCCCCAGCACATGCCAACCCGATGGGCCCGGCTGGTGCTGCGATGCTCTCCAGGCAGCACCATGGGCTTTGTGCTATGAGCAGTTTTCATCAAAGCAACTGTAAGAGGAGGGGACTGTACGGCTGTTCAAAATGATTGGATAAGCAAAATACCTGGTCAGGAGCTGAGTGTTTTAGCACGAGGAGGTAGAGTATGTTATACCACTTTTAATAGCTTAGGAGACCACTGAGGGGTCTTCTTGCTCTCCGTAGCAGAAGCTACCTGAACCCTACCAGGACAGCCCCTTGCGTGTGTGGTTGTGCCTTGTCTGGTCCTGCAGGCCTGAGTCAGAACCCAACAATCAGACAGGTCCAGCAGCACAAGGGCGTTTTCCTGCACAGCCCCCATCCCATTCCTGGAGGTTCAGTTGTGCCACCTTTGCTGACCTTCACTGAGAAGCCATCGCTGGGCTGCCCAAGGGAGGGTGTGTTTGGTTATGCTGCAAAGGTAAATGCAGAAACAAAGGCAGAATGGAAATTCCTGAGTCATGAAGAGTCACCAACTCAAATGAGAGGCACCATTAAAGGCCTCTCCAGCCCAGGGTAGGGGAGCAGAGCCTGGGCTCATCCACTCAGCGGAAGGAGAGCTGCAGGGCAGGCAGTGATGCTCAGCCATGGGACCTGATGCGCAGCCGCCAGAGCATCCTCTCTCTCTGCCCTTTAACGCTGACAGCCCCAGCCACCTCAGCACCAGCCCTCTCTTCTCTTTAGTGGCCAATAAATAGACTTCTTGCCCACATGCAAGTCACGCCAGCTTGTTTCCAGGTCTCTGTGAATGGTAAATTGCCCAAGTGAAATCCACAGGAGGCAGGTGGTTACAGCCCTTGGGACACCAGGAGCCGGGGAGGAGCAGGTCTGAGCCGCAGAGCTCGAGGGTAACTACACCAGAGCTGCAGCCCATTGGGCTCCCACAGAGAGCCCCACACAGGGAAGGGGAAGAGCCTGGAAGTTCCAGGCTGCCTGGGAGAGACTGAAACCTTGGAGACCTCAGCCAAGGCTAAACCAGGGATAGAGGAGAGCAGTGAGCTTCAGATACCAGTGGGGAGAAAGGAGTGTGGGCTTTGCTGAGATTCACCACTGCTTCAGCGCTGCTGGTGACGCAGCCTTTGCTGAGGTGGCAGAAATTCAGCAAGATCAGCTGTCCCAAAGTCAGGCAGGGCTTGTGAACTGATGTCTCATTTCATGGATTAAAGAGATAAGACCCACAAAAATTAAAAAGAAGAGATTAAGGATATTTAGAGAGCATCATCACTGCCTTCCTGAAGAAAGCTGACTTAGTCAGTTGGTTGGAGGCTTCTCAGAGGTACCAAATGAAGTCCAAAAGTGATCACAAGGCAAAGCATATCTGAATTCCCCAAGCAATAGGAAAAAAAGAACCCTGCAGCTGTATCATGAAAATTAAACAAAACACCAGTGATAACCAAACTCTCTGTGAGGCTCTGAGAGCTTTGGCTGTCATGACACTCAAAGCAACGGCTGCTTTGTGAAGGGCAAACAGAGACCTCCTGGTCCAAACAGGAACAGAACAGGAGCTGCTATGGATGACAAATTCAGATCCATCAGGCTGAGAGTGCATGATTCAGAGGGAATATGGAGGGCCTCCCACAACGATTTAATTTAAGATAGTGAAGACTTACTTGAACTATTCACAAGTAGAAAGGGTTAGTCTTAAAAGTGAGACTGGTGAGAGCTCTGCTGCATCTGGAATTTCACTGCTCAGAAAGTCACACTGCAGGAAAGTCAGTTCTTCTGAAACACCTCCAGATGGGAGTGAATGGGAAAGGGAGAGGTTGTTAATGCACCCTTAACCTTGGCACCACTTGAGGAGGCGATAGCTGAGAGCAGCTGCACCAACATCAGGCCTGGACAGTGCGAATGCACTGGTTAAAGTGGGAGCAGGACCTGTCAATATCTTTGGGGATACAGTATCAGCCCAAACTCTCCAAGGGTTAAAACTGCATTTGGAGAAAGGATCAGCTCTCACATTTCACAAACCTTGTTCCCCTTCTCCCGCAGCACTGATGTCAGATAGACTGCATCTACAGTTTATCCACTGCCCTAATTTACTGTACAAGAAGGTTTTGTCCGTTGTGAATGAGCAATGAATGGACAGTTTGTCCTGCTGTGTGTTCCACCCATTTTTCAAAGAGGTTATCCCTGGAGGTGTTCAAGGCCAGGCTGGATGGGTCTTTGAGCACCCTGATCCAGTGGGAGGTGTCTCTGCCCATGACAGGAACTGGATGATCTTTAAGCTCCCTTCCAACCCAAACCGTTCCATGATTCTGTGATTATCAACAATGTTATCTGTCACTAAACCCAAGTAAAGAGGGAAACAAAAAAAGTCAAGATACGGATTCCTCTGCTGGTACTCCAGTCCATAAGCTCTGAACCCCACTAAAATAAAGCCCCTTCCTGTCCATGCGCTTTCACTGAGAGTGGCCACTGCTCACCAGGATCCTGGGGGAAACCATGCCTGATGGACACAGGGAAAAAATCCCCCTCAGCCCCAACAATGTGAATCAGCTCTCCCACTCAGCAGCTCTCAGGTATTTAGAGAGACCCAGCCTTGATGTAAAGACTTAAGTGACAGAGGGTCTGCTGCAATGGGCAAGCTGCTGTTCTGGTCAATCCGAGCCAGGCATCAGGACCTGTGTCTTGTGTCTAGTCTGAATTTGTTGGGGTTTAGCTTTACTGCCTGGCTTTTGCTTGACTTCATTTCTCCTAGATTAAAGGAGCTGTTAAAAGATGTTTCCATTGCCAGCTGCCAGCTCTGTAAACCTCTCCAAGGCACTGACAACTGAGCCAAGTTTCTTCCTAGGGATGGGGGAAGCCTGAGCTCCAAGTAATAGACTTCATGTGCTAAACTTAATCCTCAGTGACACCTGTGTGAACAAAATGTCTTCAAAAACATAGCTGAAATACAATTGAGTGGCCGTGCAAGCAGAAATCACTGACAATGCAGAAGGAAACGACTCTGCTCACTGTTCCCACTGCACAGGGTCTAAAGCAGCAGCAGGGTTAAAACAGTGCAACAGGTTTTCATGTCACTGGAACATCAGGAAAGTGCTTACAGAAGAGCATCTCTCTGAAAAGTGTCTCTTAGCAAGTTAGTGTATCCATTTCCCCCATCAAGGTGATGAACTGTGGCTGAGGACATGGGATGAGCCCTGACACCCTACATGGAAGGTGGCAGCCCCAGAGGGACAGCACAGTACAGCGAGGGGACAAGGCACAGGGCAGTCCTGCCAAGGCAACTCCCAGACCCCTCATCCACAGTTTGGCCCAGACAGCTGGGAGACAAACCACACTGATCTCCCCACTGAGTTCCAGCTGGGAAGAGTGAAGTTCCTGCCCCGCTGCTGGTCTGTGCCATCACTCCAGCAGACCTGACCTCTCTCCCACACTGCAGTTTCCAGGTGCTCATCCAAAAAA
The DNA here is from genome assembly GCA_033556795.1 of Tapera naevia. Lineage (NCBI taxonomy): Eukaryota > Metazoa > Chordata > Aves > Cuculiformes > Neomorphidae > Tapera > Tapera naevia. The sequence goes on from JAUMJJ010000396.1 coordinate 741,495, forward strand.
GTGCAGTGTAACCGATTATTTTGTGTTTGTGCCTCTCTGAAATACTCTGTTCAATTGACAAATTGAACAGAAACACAAGTGAGGCACCTGAACCCTCCCTGTGCCTTTGTGCTCTGGTTCGCTCCGTGTGCTGAGCTCTGCTGAGCAGGGACAGGAGATCCTTTGAACAGGGAAGGAAGTGTTACCCATACCTACAAGAAATCTTAATTGGATATAAGAAAAGGTTTTGTATATTCAGTGTAAAAGAGACTAAGCCACTTAGAAAAGGATCAAACACATCCTCTGAAGTGGGTCGATATCATTTGATCAGCACTTGGTGTCTTCAAACTGAGAGAAGATTCTTTTTCCTTCAGTTTGAGCAGATGCTGTAGTTAAACTGCAGGTTTGGAGCCTGTTGTGCTCCTTTATGTAAGCAGGAGGCTATGATCCCCTCTGCAGGAGTTACCAGCCTCGAATGCAAAAGCCATCCAGCAAACAGCAACTCCCTTGGCTCAGAAAGCAGAACTGGGGGCTGCACTGAAGGCTGTCAGTGAGGGAAAGGTCGTTCCATCAGGCTGCGGATGAAATGGGGCAGTGTGTCTTCCTTTTCCTCACACCCTTTGTCACTTGGACTGGGGAGCTGCAGCTCAGCTTCCAGGAGGACCCATGGGTCTGCAGCCGGCAACGGCACAGGCACTTCAGGCCCCGAAGGGCCTGTGGATTTCTGCACCCAGTGCCTCGGGACCCCCTCCCCAGCCTGGGATGTGAAGGTGCAGCTCCTTGGCCGAGCACCGAGAGCGCAGCATGGCTGGCACCGTAGTAAAGGTCTCATGGAGTTTATTCCTGTGTCCTTAGTCCTGCCTGCGATTCGCTGTGGCAGGAGCCACCCCTGGCCATCTGCTTCCAGCACCTAGCACCACGGCCCCTGCACAGAGCTGGGCCCTCTCAGAATCCAGGGCTTGCAGAGGTGGCAGGGGGCTGGCAGTCCCCAGCAGTAACACAGATACCTCTTTCCAAAAGATCTGTTCACCAATCACAAACAGGAGTGCCTGCAGACAGGACCGAGCTGCACCACAAACCCACTTCTTCCCTAAAGGAGCTGGAGCTTTGTCTGAGACCCCTTCTTCCTGGCTCAACCGCTCAACTTTGTTCCAGCACAGATTATTTTGTTCAAAAAGGCTTAAGCTGTACCCACCATTGCTGGTTACCACTTGCAAAAATCCTGACAGAGATGGAAATGAGCAGCCCAAGAGCCAGAAAACTCCTGCTTAAGCTGTACTGGTGTGAAGGTGTCTGTCCCTGTGCCCATGCCCAGGAGCAGCCCAAAGGTGACTGAGGGAGGTGCTGAGCTGGGCACAGGGCTGCCAGGCTGATGCCAGGAGCACCAACATAGCACAAGGTGCAGAACCGACGCAAGACCTGGTATTTTTCCCTCACCTCAGAACCCAAGACAAGGTTTCCCCTGCATCCTGTGCTCCAGTGCTGCCCTGAGGTTTCCCTGGGCCTGATCTGTACCATCACTGCAATTAAAAATTGTTTAATTCTTTGCTGTGGAGGATCTGGAGCATCGAGATGGGGCCCAGGGAGAGGTGAAGTCTGCAGGGCAGAGCTGGTGAGGGCGCTGTGAGGATGCTTGCGGGATGAAGCCGCCCTCCCCATCCCCCATGTGCTGGTCCCACCAGCCACCCCAGCACTGGTCCAGGTCTGCTTTTGCCATGGCAGAGGCAGGCGTTGTCTGGATGGGTTCACCTTCACCACAGGAGGAAAGCAGTTCAGCAGAGATCTCCCTCCCTCTCTGTGCAAGCCTCTCTGCCAAGGACCCGATAAAGCAGTTAATTCTGAAGAAGCCTGTGGTCTGTGTGTCCCTGCCCCAGCTGAGACGCTGCACCACTGTGCAGATGGTTTCATGTGGAGGCTTTTCCAAGAAAGAGAGAAAGGAAAATGCTTGGTAAGCGTGAGCTGCAGCCTGGGAGCCACCTCTGGGGTCTCTGCTGGAGCAGTGACAGAAAAGGCCACCCAGCACCAGACACTCATCAAAAACACATTTGCCGGGCAGAGAGGCTCATTTCAGCACCAGCTGGAGAGCAGATTCCTGCACACGGACAGGCTCCTGCTTTCTGTCAGCACCACATTAAGCACGGGCAGCTTTCTCTTCCTCCCTGGGACATTGAGCCTTTTCCTTCGCTTACAGGAATGTTCGAGCCTCAGTTTTCCCAGCACTGCTCTGGAATGAGCCTGTGAAATGGCCTCAGCCCGGGTCGCAACGCTGGCCCTGCCAACAGCAGGCAGATCTCTTTGTAGGTGCCATAGCTTGCTGCTCTCCCATCCATTCTCCAGCAAAAACACTGCCGAATATCAGCAAAGTTTCTTTTGAATTCTAACAGAAAACAAATTCCTTTTGTCTTGTCTATTTTCCACACACCCAAGGGCACCCACAGGATCTCTTTCATGTGCTTTAACTCCACTGCAAATGCCTCTAATGCCCTGCGAAAGTCCCTCCAGCACACACTGGAGTTCCCTTCCCCAGAGAGGTCAGAGCCCCTGCAGCAATGGAAAGGCACAGAGCGGTTGGAGCCATTGGCCTTGCCCTTGGGGGTGCTCTGCATGGGGGAGACAGCTCCCCATCCCCATGCCCCATTCCCTGCACCCTGCTGGATTCCCAGTGGCAAATCCCATGTCCCTGCCACCAGCAGGGACATGCCAGCCCTCACCAATTCTCCATTCCCAGCCTCCCCGCTGTTCGGATGAGCTGTGCTCACAGACCCAGCCAAAGGAGGGATCTGCCCCACTAGGAACAGGGCAGGGTGCAGCCCCACACCTCTTGTTCGGAATGCTCTGTGTTTGCCCAGGCACTAGAAGTTGAGTGATACCAACCACTGAGCTGCTGCTGCATCCCACAGCCGTTCTGGGCATGTGCCAGGCGTGGGTTGATGCCTGCACAAAGGAGGACAAGGGCCAGAACCATTCTTCCCTTTTGATCTCGTGTCACCTTGTACAGCATCATTTCTAGGTAACGATAACAAGTCCCGGCCACTGCCTCTCGGTTCTCAACGCAATTAGTGAGTCCCCTCTGTGGTGTTGGCAAGTTAATATGACTCTATCCCTACCAGGTGAGGCAACACACACAGGAGAGCTCCAGCTGCCCTGCAGCTTCCACCACAGAGCCTGCTCCTGCCCAGCTCCAAGGAACGGCTGGCCATTGTAGGAACACCTTGAACAGCTACTCCAGAGACTGGGACAAGACTCACCCATGCACTGGCAGCCACAAGGAAAGAAAAGGGGAGGAGATGTGGAGAGAGGGCATTTCTCCTCGCTGCAGGCTCCAGAGAGTCACCCTGTTCCAGTGCCCAGAAATGGGACCTGCTCATGCCTGCAGAGCTGCACAGAGGCTTAGGCTGTGGTGAGCATTCCTGGTAGCCCTTTAGCCCTTTATGGGTGCTGGGAGCAGTGCAGGGAAGAGGACCGGCACCTGGAGGGAGATGGGACAGATCCTGCAGCACCCAGGCTGTGCCCTGGAGAGAAGCGCCTGCCACCCCAGTGCAGGAACAGCCCCCCATACCAGGGCCAGGCACCAGCAAGCCCTGCAGCTCCTAGCACCCATTTGTATAAGGTTCACACCAGGGCACCCCCATCCCATCCTGTCTGTGCAGCCCTCTGTCACTCTCATCACGATGCCAACAGCAGGAGCGCAGGACCCTTGGAGTCTAGCAAGTCACTAAAAACCAGGCACCTTCCCTTCACACTAACAGCAATGAGACATTGGCACAACATGTATAAAAGCACTGCCAGGCATCTGAATTAACTGCAGTCAAGTTCTTTATTATTCTTTAGACCAAACTGCAATGTTTCAAATCAATTTAGACACAACTTCAGCTCCAATTTCTGCAAATGGGTGTCCTACATGCCAGGGCGAAGACAAGTCCTGAAGATGAACGAGAATGCTCTGAGAGTACAAAGGCCACCTCCCCAGCCAAGCACAGCTCCGGAAGAGCAGAGTTCAGCTGGTGGAAGACCTCAGATCTACGGTCAGGGAGATGCTATTCATGAGAAACCAGCATTTTGCCCAAGCAGGGATGTAGACTCAGACAGGTGAGTGCTCTGCTGTTTCAGTGAGTTAAGGTGGATCCAGACACCTGAGGCTGAAGTTCCTTTTTGGTTCAAAACTGACATTCTCCAAGGTCCCAGCTTCTTCTTCCATGGCACCAGACAAGTCCCCACACCAATGGCCCTGGCACAGCCAGAACGCTGCACTTCCTGCCCCATTGGTTTCACTCCCTGTTCTGAGCACCACATGGTTACTCCGCAGCCAGCCCCGCCGTGGAGCTGTGGGAACATGGGTTCCGTGGACCAGACCACAGGTTTATTAATCTTTACTTTCCTTAGGACCTGACCTTTGTTGTTTCCCACATCCCACCGTGTTTGGCTCCCTGTGCCACCTCTTATAGTCTTGGCAGATACAAAGAGCACAGATCCCTATGACAGACAGTTTGGTGCAGTATGATCATGGGTTTTACATCAATATAAGTTGAAAAGTTTAAAGGATTCACATAACATCCATTCCACGACTATGCCTGCTCCTTACGGGTACCCTGCTTTACATCCGTGCTCCTATCAAAACAGCTCCAACAAAAACAGGGTGAAAGAAAACCTCAAGTGAGGAGATGACTTTCCTACGCTCTCAGTCTTTACATAAGCTAACATAGATTAGTGAGAATGTTTATTCATACCCTTAAAATACACTGCATTTTAAATCCTTTCTTTACTGAAATACAGATAAGAAGGGGGAAAAAAGCCATTTCAAAGGAGATGCCCCCAGGAGGAAGTACGGCTGCCACACCAACCTCTGCAAATCTCGTTGTCTATATTACACGCTCCATGTGCGAATATAATCATGTAAACACTATTGCTTCACATGTTTGCAAAATAATCCCAGTGAATGGATTGTAAATTAAGAACCAAAGCTGCTGTAGATTGATGATAATTGCCCTTCAAGAGGGATCTTGTGCTCACTCTTGTGCTGAGCCCCTGCAGGGCTTGTCCCTTCCTGTCATTGTTCAGCTTTGCCAGCTCAAAACATTAGTCCAGCAATTAGGGGATCCGGAGTTCCTGTTCTGCCAGGGGAGTTCAGAGGACAAACCCCGCTCCAGAGTGACACAGTAATGGCAATGGCAGAGCGGGAATGCCCAGATATCAAACCCAGGCCCCTGCAATAAGGGATTCTGGACCGGTCACGGCCACCGAACAGTCACTTTCCCTGCCTGACAATCTCAGCCAGTGCAAAAAGCATCAGAGTTTTCTCTGTAATGACTTCAAGGACAATTATCTGGAATCATCCAGTGAAACCTAAGCTACCTCGAAGGAAGTGTTATGGCTTGCCATAAAAATATATACCCTTCATGTTGTACTCCAAATCTTGTTAGGGGCCAAAGGAAGTGGGTGTCTGAGGTGCCAGGGATTTATTGCTGCCATAATTATTGTTTTACTGGTTTAATCAACAGATGAGGAGCAGTCACTATTAGTCTGGTTACGACAGCACTAACACTTACATTCCAAATTATCTGATCACTATTTGAAAATTCATTAAAAATACGTCTAAAACCTTTATAGGTGAATTCGCCGGTGTTTCTGCAAGGGGGAGGTCCCCGGTGCTGAGGCACTGATCCCACCTGGATCCGCGGGGACCCTGGGCTGCCGGCACCCTCCTGCACCCATGCTGGTCCTCAGCGCGCTGTTATTGATTGGGGAACGCTCCGACCAGCAGAGCTCCTTGATAGCATTAGCAGTAATTAATAAAAGGCGAGTTAAAACGCAGCCAAGTCCAACCCAGGCCCCGGGCGCCCGTTGCTCCGCCGCCTGAAGCCCGTGCGGGGCTGGAGACCTCTGCTCCTCCGCACAGAGCCCACGGCACACCCTTAGTGGCAGCAAAACTAAACCTCCGGGGATACCGGTTAGTTACCGCGGCGAGGAAAACCACGAGGAAAGGCTTAGCCGTTACCAAACACTGGGGAGAGATCCCCAGGGAGGAGGCTGCACCCCGGGGAGCGGCGGCCCCCGCTCGCCCCTCACCGCAGCCCAGGGGCAGCGCGGGCGGGAGGCTGGGACAGAGCAGAGGAGCAGGGAAATGCTGGGGCGGCAGCAGGACAGGCACCAGCCCGCACCCCGCCCGCCGGCATCGGCTCCCCGCTGGTGGTGCGGGTGTTTGAAACAGCCAGCCGGGTGCTGGGGGATGGGGCAGCAGGACTTCAGGCAGCTCCCACCCCGGCACGTTCCGCTACAGCTCTCCCTCTGACAGCTTCGCTACTTGTTGGGGCAATCAAGAACTGTCTGTGATTGAGAAATCTTCTAACCGCGGGGCACTCGTGCTCCCGGCCCCGCTGCGCTGGCAGCAGCGTGTCACGGAACGTACCTTGCCGCATCCAAAGCAAAACCTCCGGAGGAGCCCGCTGCGACCCCGGCTCCGGCGAGGAGATCGGCTCGGGGCCACCCACCAGCTCAGACGGAGGGGATAGGTTTTAATTTGCCTTTTAATAACTGCGCACAGTCTGGTACCATCGATATCAAAGCAACTGCGTGTACATTTGATATCAAATGTCTATTTTCTTATGAAAAATAACTCCAAAGGGATGACTAAATTACTTTTAATTCCAGTTTGGATTTATGATTTTTTCAAACATCACATGGATGCATTTGCCTGCCTCTGGCTTTTTTTTTTTTAATCCCTCCAAAAATCAGGAAATGCTTTTAGTCCAATTTTACTTATGAACAGACATAGACACAGGGTTTTTTAGTATTTTTCATCAGGATATTTGTAACAAACAGCATTGCTGTCAAAGGTTTCTGAACAGAATGAGGAGTGGAAAAGTTAAAATGATCCATCACAACCCATTTCCAGCCCAAAAGAGCCTTTGGTGCCATCGCACGTGAAGTCTTGGACCAGCCAATGACCCTGACAATTGCCACAGCCTGGCCAAGAGCAGCCAGTCTCTGTCCTTCACACATATTGCAATCCCACGGACGCAGCAGCTGCTCACCCCATGCTCACCTGGCCCAGCTTCGGGACCAGATGGTAACTCACAGCACAACATTCACTTCTTGCGCTCAGACACAGCAGGAAAAATGAGTTGTGCAGAACAACACTCCACACGTGTGGTGACCTTACTTGTTCCCTTCACTAGAAATAACCTGGTACCTTCCCCAAAATGATAAAGAACAATAAGTCGTAAGTTGGCGAGTCTCCAGGCGGGCTGGATTCAGAGCATGAAATACACCAGGAGTATTTAAGTCACCATATATTTCCATGCTGGGGATCACGGGGTGAAGAGTTTCAACAGCATCTTTCTTCTGGTCCCAGCATGCCTCCTGCTCCGTGCCCACCTCCCTCCCAGTCCAGTGCCCAGGGAGGATGCTCAGCGCAGCCCCACTCCTCCGGCAGCAGCTCCTGTCCAGGGCTCGCTGCTGATAAACCTCCACTCTCCAGCACACACGTCCCTGCACTGGGGGTCTGCAGAGACCAAGAGTGACACCGCAAGTATGGATGACAAATTCAACGCCCAGAGCGCTTTGTCGCTCCCATCCATCACCATCTTTGCCAAGTTTGAGTCTCCTCTCACCAGAAGAGGTTCTGGTGAACATCGCACTTATGCTGAGAGAAGCCTCTGAAGGCAAAAGCCCACACACGAAAAAGCAGCTCAGTGGTGATTAATTTTCTTAATACATTTTGATGGGAAAAATGTATTTGCAATGACTTTGGTATCAGTGAGAACAGTGGACTGTGTAAAAGAACTGAAGATGTTCCAGCCAGAAAAGGAGCTGGAAAAAAAAGCAAGCTATTTAAAAAAAAACAAAAAAAAAAAAAATGAAGTGGTAATCTGGCTTTTGAAATGTCTGAGACCCCTGTCAGGGTGAGGCTCCAAGTACCTTTTCTAAAATACACAAACTACTTCTCATGTAAATCCTCCTTTTTCACTGCCTCATTGATTCTGAATAGGGCGTGAAGATTAATAATGCTAAGATAAATTTAAAGCAGAGGAAGAGATACCAAACAGGAAAAAAAATGAAAAAGCTTTTGAGGGGGATTTAAAAAAAAAAAAAGATAAAATCAGATGGGAAAGAGCTGTTAAAGACAACGAGTTCTCTTTTCACATCAAATAGTTACATTCACCACAGAGATAATCTGGAAAAGCAGAAAGAAACATGGGTTCCTGCTCACTCCATTATTTCTTCAGTATTTTTATTATTTCAACCCTAGGCCTGCAGCTGGGTGAGGAGGGAAAGAGGAGGGATGGGGACAGCAGCCCCATGAACAGAACCCATTTAATACCCATTTCATGGCAGCTCTTACTAGGAAGGGACCAAACACAAAATTTGGCCCCGGCTCTGCAGGTTGTTGGCTGGGCCAGGCAGCACTCAGCTTCCAAGAGGCAGCAGGACAATGCTGAGATGGGGTGGGTGCTCCAAGGCAGGGATCTACCAACACCCTTTACACCTAGAGAGGGCACCGGCTGAGCAGGGTAAGGGAAAAGGCACAAAAGCAGCTCCTCTTTGCAGCCCTCCCAACTTCACAGGGACATGGCCAGGCTGTTGGGGTTCTCACGGTGTTTTGCTGTGCTCCAGAGCACCCAGATGCTCAGCAGCTGTGTCCCACACCCCAGGAGAAGAAAGAGAAAGGAGACCCAGTGCAAAGCCATGCTAACATGCTGCAGATACTCCTCCCCTCCTCCTCCTTTCAAAGCATCAGTGCCTGGAAACAGGAACGCATTTGCTTGGGTCAGGTGGGCTGGATTTTGTGATTTCACCACACAAGGATGGAATCTAATAGAAAAAAACTCTTCTTACTCTGTCCCTAGTTCCTCCACATAAAAAACTAACCCTCTGCAACCCTCCAACCAGTTCTGCTCAATTCTCAGTTTTTAAATGACATTGATTTTTATTTTTTTTTTAAGGAATTGCAATGATTTGGGGTTTCAAGAAGCCCCCTCCACCCCTGCCACCTGAGCTGCACAGGCTGGGTGGACAGAAGGCACCAAGAGCTCGGATCCTGGGTCCAGGGGTCCTCAGGTAGGGCAAGGTCAGTGCTGGAGCCAGACTGCACTTCCCAGCAGGCAACTAGGATTCTCCTTAAGGAACCAGCTGAGAGGAGGGGCGACAGGGGCAACTCCATTGTAAAACCTGTTGAGTGTTAGAAAACCATTGTGACTGGGCAGGCTCTCAGTACTCCCAGCTCTCTGCAGGCACTCAGTGTCACAGTGAGGGCTTTATCCTACCTGACAGCCACAGGCTGCTGTTCTGTGGCACAAATACCCCTTACACAAGCAGAAGGAAAATGCCTGAAGAACTGCAAATGCCTTTTGCTAAGGCCACAAAGCCTATTAAGGACACTTAACTTTCCTCCACAGTTCTTGACATCAGAACCAAGTGGGAAGAACAACTGAAGTGGTAGCGAGTGGGGTGGACACAATCTGGCCTCAGCCATGGTGGAGGGACAGATGGCTCGGTGGGCAGAGGCAGCACCCAAACATGAGCCAGCTAAATGTGGGGCTGCCATGCTTGAACAGCCCAGGGCAGCTCTGCCATGCTGGAGGAACCTCCTCCCTTTGGAGGGATAAACCCTGGAGCCCAGGAGCCTTAAGCCTAGAGGAGTCACCTGAGCTGGAAGCTCTGCCATGTGGTGACCACGGCCTGAGTTCAGCAGCAGAGCATCACAGCATCCACCTTACTGACAACACAGTTTGATCATATTTGAAAAGGCTCATGCCTGGTTTCCTCAATGTTCCCTACAATGGTTTGCCTATGCTTGTAGTCACTTCCAGCACCTTCTGAACCAGCTCATGGCGACACATATTGCTGGAGTGGTGAAACAAGGCAAAGGGCAGCAGGGGCCCTGCACGCACTCAGTAACAGGGTCATCTGGCACTGGGGCTCTGTTTTTACTGCTCCGTAAGTGAGCATTTGCCCTCTGAAGAAAAAACCAAACAGCAGCTGAACTCCTCCTCTCCATCCATTCAAAGGGATGGGTAGGGAGGTTTAAGGTTCTTTGTCCCCTGGATCCACCTCAAGGGAACTTTGTAGGTGGCACAGAGAGACAAGAGGCTTTATCCACTGACTCGCTCCTCATTTTGCACATTGGGCAAAATAGCTGCTTAAAAGCAACAAAGACGAACACAACAGGTTCATGGGGAGAGAGCCTCTCATTTCGTCAAGATTCCTTCCAATATGAGACAATTTCTGTTTATAGGAAAGTACCTTTTCTTACCACACAATGATGGAATCAAACGAAACGGCCCCAGAACTCCCTCCCGGGCAGGACCTGTGCCATCCCTGGCAAGGGGGTTTAGCTCTGGATGAAGCCTTCTGAAGAACTGGCAGGGCTCCAGAGCGAGCTGCCCCAGGCCCCCAGCCCCACTGTCTCCTGCAGTTCACAGTTCTCTGCTCCTGCTCTGCAAACCTCTGAAGTTACTCCCTGTCCATTATAGACACCAAGCAAATTATTCCTTCCCTTTTAATCACCAGTCGCCTCCTTTCTCAAAACACATTTGGAGATGATTGGCATATTTGATAGTCCTCAGTCCCAAAATGTCACTTCTTGGTTTATATTTAATCCAAGTATTAAATCACTCACTCCCAAGAGACAGAGTCTGTCACAGATCGCTAATTGCACCATCCCTGGAACTCCCAGCCTGTTAGCCTCCTGCACAACGGGAGCCAGAAGGACCTGCAACTCAAGGAGAAGTCCCTGTGGTCCTCCTGGGAGCAGAGACAAAGCCTGTTCTTCCTACAATGCCAAAGCCTCCACGGTCTGTGCCCTCTCACCGCCGTGCACAGAGGTCTGGCAGCAGGCCCGCACACCCTCGTGCCCCAGCCCCTGCAACGCAGCCCCACAGTGCTCCTCAACTCCACTCCCTGTGCTGGCCCCTTTGGCTCTGCAGCCTTGCTGTCTGGATCCCAGAGATGCTGTTTGGAATCAGCCAAAGCCGTCTCGTTCTCAGCTCAAAACATGGCCTGTGTTCACCAGCTCCCAGGAACCAGTCCTTCCTTCTCTTCCCAACAGGAGCGAAGCTGGAGTCTGGTCTGGCTCAAGGCTGAGGGCTTTGTCGCCGCTCTTGCTTGTACAGCCCTGGGTTAGGTGGGGGCCATTCTTTTGGGGAAGGGGCGCAGATGTGTTCATCTCCGGTCAGCCTTGTCTGTGATTGCTCACCCAGTACTGGGCACGAACTGGGATCCAGACTTCTCCTGCAGCCAGCTGAGCATCCACCGGGCAACGCACAGCCGGTCCCATCGGCAGCAGAAGGCAGACCCCGGGCGAAGCCCTCACCCCGCGAGCTGGTGGCTGTGTTTTGCCAGCCGTGCCTGCCAGCACTCCAGGAACTCGGCGGCAACAAAACCCACACGTTCCTGCAGCACAAAAATACCTCTGCGTGGGCTGAGCCGCGCCAGCGCTCCTTCCCCGCCGCACCCGTGCCATCACGACAGCCAGGAGAGATGTAAAAATAGCGTCCCCGTCTCCCACCACCACTCCCCAGGCTCGGAGCTCGGCCTGCCGGAGGGTTGCGTGTGCTGAGGGGATAATCCAGCGCTGCGAGAGGAGGGAATGCCAACACTCCTGCACCAACTCTGCGCACGGGGCCCGACTCGTCTGCTCCTGGTCAATGAAGAGCGTGCCAGGAGCTCTGCGCTGACCATGGAGCGACTGGCCAAGCCCTTGGGCTGTGCCCGTGCTCACCCAGGACTCTGGTCACAAGGGAGCCATGGAAATAGGATTTCACAGAGCCAGAGAAGTGAGCCTCACTGCCACATGCTCCTTCCTCGTGGTCATACACCTCTCCTCATGTGCCAGCAGGGTCAGCACACGTAGGTGACACTGATGCTGGTGCAGGAATTGGTTCACAAGCAGAAGAGGAATCCTTGTCCAAGAGGCCCAGCTAAAGATTGCACCAGTTTTTGTGAGATACCGACCTGTATTTTAGACCTAAGAATAGAGCATAGATCATAGAATCATGGAATGGTTTGGGTTGGAAGGGACTTTAAAGATCCTCTAATTCCAACCCCCTGCCACAGGCAGGAACAACTCACACCAGACCAGGCTGCTCAAGACTCCATCCAACCTGGCCTTGAACACCTCCAGGGATGGGGCAGGGATGATTGCATTCCTGGGCAACCTGGGCCAGGGCCTCCCCACCCTCCTTATGAAGAATTTCTTCCTAATGTCTCATCTAAATGTCTCCCCTTCCAATTCAAAGCTGTTCCCTCTCATCCTGCCACTCCAGACCCTTGGAAAAAGTTCCTCCCCAGCTGACAGGAGACAATTCCTCCATCTCAACACCCACTCGTGCACCATGAACCAAATTCCAGTTTTATAGCAGGTAGCATGAACAGAGGGGGCAGGTCTGGAGCTTGGCTGGTGCAGCACCGCCTGCATCCACCCCAGCTGCTGCCTTTACCCTATCACTCATCAGTCTAATTCTGTTTCCTGCATCTAAAGCCCTCAGTACTATGTTGCTCTACAGTGCCGTTAGGCAGCAGTTTTGGCCAATCGCTTACTTGGCAGGGAGAGGGGAATGGGACGTTGGGCACAGTCCCAGCACCACTGGAAGCTCAGGGAAAGGGGAAGGCTCGTGCCCTTGAGTGACACCAGTGTGTGATTAATAACCTCCCTCTATTTCCAAACGAGAAACAAACACAGCTTCAGCTCTTCTATATCTCACAGATTTTTTAAGTTCAGTTTATTGCAGCCTGTAAAAAACGTCCCTTGCGATTTGCACCTCGCTGCATCACCAGGAGGTAAAACCTGTGCCTCCCCACACCAGGTAGGCTGGTTATTTGTTCAGGTAATGGTTAGGAGCAGGAGGGACAGAAAAAGTACTTGTGCACTCCATTTATCTACTACATCAGCAAAAAATATACAAATACATCTCAACCCTGTATCTAAAGCAGCACTGATGTTCAGCAAAGCTGCAGACAGAAGTTCACCCAGCACAGGCACCACAAATTCTGAAATAACAGCCTTCACTGCTGCGCTTTATAGCACAATTATTCACCAGAGATTACTCCAGTTGTGGTGTTAGATACAGCCACTACTGAATGACTTCCAAGGCTTCACAGCACACGACTGGTGAGGCACTGCGGTGCATCCAGCCTCTAGATGCAGCTAACATTCTGTGTACAAGAGGAGGAATATGACACAGGAGTAAAGCAAGAGCAGGAAGAGATCAGACAAAGTCAAACACCAAGACAGACACAGGAGAGCAATCCTGCACACTCCTCTCCTACAGCTGAGGGGACAAAGACTCAGCAGGCTGTTTGCCTGGCAGAGGAAAGCATTAGACATCTGGAATCCTGCATTTCTAGAAGTGAACAGCACCCATAAAGAAAAGCTCAACAGCCTTAGACCATCCCCTCAAGGAAGGGAACTGAGCTCACCTGTGGGCACAACCCAGGCAGAGGTTTTGCTCTTGCATGGTGAGGTTTTCCTGTGCTGCACCTGAGTGAGGCACTGAACAGAGCCAGGATGCCCATGCGAGAAACGATACTGCCAGGGATCTTCAGCTTCCCACAATCTATTGACATTCAAAAATCCAGATGTTTTGTGAACTTCTGTGCATAACCCAAGCGACTGGCGGCAGGGCAGCTTTGACCACTGCCCTGGGCAGAGTACCAGTGCCATGGGGCTGCACGGTTGCCTCCGGGCAGGGCTCAGTTACACCTAGCTGCATGGCACGAGGAGTCACCAATGTGCTGGGACATCTGTGCCATGGCACAGATCCCAGCACCCACAGGGTCATGGGTGCACCCGCACCAGAACACTGGGAGGGAAGAGGCTGTTGGCAGGGGAGGACAGGGTGCAGCTGCAGAGCCTGCTCTGGACACCCTGGCAAGGAAGAGCAAGGCTGGAGACAGCTCTGCTGGCCAGAGCTGGGCCCCGGGGGTTAGAGAGCAGCTGGAAAGCTGCTGTGCACACAAACCCATCCCAAGCACCCACACTGAACTGCAATGGTTTTCCTGGCATGAGCCAGATCTGCTCTCGGGCTTCGGGGCTGCTTCCCTTCCCCCAGCACCAGCAGCAGCCGCGCAGGGCCCTCACTACCTGTCCCATGCATGCTCCAGGATGGCACCTCTTCCTTTACATAACTTGCCCTTTCAGCCCAGCAAAGCAGACAAACTGCTCACATGCGTTAAGCTGCTCCTGGGAAGCCCCTGCAGGTTCACCTCAGTGCTGCTGCCGGCCCAGCTCCACAGTTAGAATCACCAGCAGCCTCTTCCCAATTTCCCTCCCCAGCCCCAGCTGGGCCCCTTTTATCCCCAGCTCCTGTGCAGGTTGTCAGTGGAGCAGCTGCTTTCTGCCATCCTCACCCCTCCAGCTGTGATCAGCACCACTCGTTGGCTGGTGTTGGGCTCCAGTGCCCTGGGACACGGCACAGCTCCTGTGAAACCTGTGGAGAATGTGCAGCCCCACATTTGGGATTCTGGAGGTACTGTGGATGCAGGATGCATTTCCCCTTGCAGAGGGTCCGCTGGCACCCACACCTGCTCTAGAAGGGGGTGCCAACCTCCATGCCCCTGTCTGCTGCAGGCTAGATTAACTGAGAGGATGGGTTCTGTGCTGAGGTAGAGAGTGACAGAATGTGGCAGATGTCCTTGGAAAGCTGGCTGTCGGCTCACTGTATCCTAACAGTCTTGCCAGGCTCCCCTGGTACAAGCAGGGCCAGGAGAGGCAAGAGCAACACAAGGGAAGGGCCCTCTGGAGCAGGTGCTGCTCGTGATGCTGCTTTTGCATTACTCCTGATTCAGACCCAAATTCACACCTCACCTGGGCAGGACTGCAGGAGGTGAGGGAAGGACTTCTGAGAAATTCCCCAAGGCTGTGCCAGCTCGGGAGAGGCTCCCAGTCCCACACAAGTCCCATGTTTTGTGGTGGCTGTTGTGCTGCTGCTGGCAAAGGCTGCTGTTCTCCTTTGATGAGAGAATATGGTTTCAAGTTGCACCAGGACAGGTTCAGACTAGACATTAGGAAAAACATCTTCACCGAAAGAGTTCTCAGGCACTGGGGAGTGGTGGAGTCTCTATCCCTGGAGATGTTTAAAAGACAGGAAGATAAGGTGCTCAGGGATTGCTTTGTAGTGGACAGGTACAGTTGGATTCGATGGTCCCAAAGGTCTTTTCCAACCAGATGATTCTATGATTCTATGATTTGTCTTAACAAGACCCTCATCAAAGGTCCTGTGAAAGCCACCTGAGATGCATCAGCACTCATTTACAGCACAGAAAGATAGAGGGATCCTTCCTGGAAACTACATTCACCTGGACTCACCTGTTCTCTGTGAGCAAGCTGTGGGTGCATGCTGGGCACCACACAGAGATACCAAGCGGTGCCATCGACAAGCTGATGTGAGAAACCATCAGAGCTTTACTCGTCCTGTCAAGAACAGCGCAGAGCTGCAAGCTGGAATGTTGAAACAGCTCAGATGGACAGAGTGGAGGGAGCACTGCCAATGGCCGCTCCCCACGGGCAGCACCATCCCCTCCTCTGAAGGTGCCCCTGTAACGGCCCAGTCGGCACACCGCAGCGCAAACAGGAACAGCTGATCCCTGGGAAGCAGCTCAGAAGCAATGAGAACCCAACCAGGATAACTGTTACCCGTGGCTGAGCCCATCCCCTGGGTGCTGCGCTGACTCAAGGAATTGCCCAGCTGGGACGGGACCCCGGGGGTCTCTACCCCAGCCTCTGCCCCGCGTGGGGCTAGTCCTGGTCTCCATCCAGGGTGCTCTGTCCTTTGGCTCTCAGAAACCTCCACGGACAGAGATCCCATGGTCTTTACTCCAGGCTCCACTGCTGGTGGGGGAAGGTGTCTCCCCATGTCCAGCCCAAACCACTGGGTCAGCAGCTGGCAAGGCAGCACAGGACCAGGCCAGAACTACCCTTCCTGTGCCTCTTCTAGGCACCGAATGCTAACACACACCATCTTGTGTCTCTTAGTAATGTTCAGGAAAGTTTTGGTCCTGGCAGTGAATTTCCCACTGCCACCACATTTGTCTTCCAAGATGGTGATCAGAGAACAGCCCATACACAGAGTGGATTCCGTGTATTTTAAAATTCAGCAGGGTTTTAGGACCAAGGTTACAGCAGGGCACCTCGCGTGTCCCACAGCGCAGTGGGTCAGGGCCAGGCTGTCAGACTGCTCCACCACCAGGACACGGCCTCACGCTTGGAAGTGCGGTGTGAAGACGTTCCAGGGATCCTCAGTCCTGGGATGGCAGGGAAAGGGAATCCCAGCACAGCAGCCGAAGGGGCAGCAAGGGTCACCCGCAACGCATCAGCAATTCGCGGTGCATGAGCAGGACCAGAGCCCTTTGGTCACAGAAAGACAGCAATGAGGCAAATGCTTCCCACCAGGAGCAGAAAGGAGATGGAAAACTGCCCACACTGATTTGAGTTTACAG
Organism: Tapera naevia; assembly: GCA_033556795.1. Classification (NCBI taxonomy): domain Eukaryota; kingdom Metazoa; phylum Chordata; class Aves; order Cuculiformes; family Neomorphidae; genus Tapera; species Tapera naevia. Next base: position 757,908 of record JAUMJJ010000396.1, read on the forward strand.
TTTGGGTCCAATGTTGACTGATATTTGCATCAGGCATGGAAAATGGAGATTCAGACTCACACTGCACATCTATTCAAGTCTGGTTTTCTGCTTTGCAGGAACTGATTCTCTACAGGGTGCTCTATGCTTTAATTCGTCTCTGAACAGAGATTTGTTCTTCAATTAATCTTCCCCCCACTGAAAAAGAAAGAAAACAAACCCAAGAAACAGCAAAACCAGAACAAGACCATGATAAATCTGTACATTTCTGTGAAAACAAGGTTTACTCGGAAAACTCCTGGCTGCAGGATACAAGAGGTGAGCACATGCTGTGGTAACAAATGCTGGCAGGCTGTAACCTCCGGGCTTTCCTCCCTGCAGATGCCCTGGAATAGCACTACGACGTAACCCATCACCCCAACATCATCAGGGCCTGAGCAGCACGTGGTGCCTGGGAGCCTGAGCTGGAGCAGGGGATGCTGGGGCGGGGAGTGCTGCATCCCCATCTGCCTTCCCTGGACCACCGCCTCAGCCCCAGCTCTTCAGTGCCTACAGACGAGTTATCCTGACCTTTCCTAACCTGTTAAACAAAGCACTTCCCAACACTAATCCATTCATTCACTTCTTTGAGCACCAGTGGTAGCACTAAGATGTTGACCACTGAGAAAGAGAAAGCCTAGAGAAAGCCTTCAAAGCCTTACAGCCTGGTGAGAAATCCACCCCGCGTCCCCAGCTGGGCAGAGGATGCTGATGCTCGGCAGCGTCGGCGGGTGCAGTGCCCACTAGCAGTGGGAAAACACTGTTTGTGGGCCTGAATTTCCTTCAGCTTTATCAACCGGGCTGATGCACAGGATTCTTCAGTTAAGCATCCCATTTCTGTGCTCTGTAACAGGTCATTCTCACTGTTGAAATGACGGTATTCATCCAGTCCCTGAAAGTATGGATGCAATGCTCCTAAAGCCACCGCAGCAGGAGCGTGGCTGGCAGCTCACAGCCAGCACACCCCACCCACAGACCCACCAGGGGGCTGAGGCACAGCTGTGGCAGATTTTACCTCGGTTCCATGCTAAGGAACCCCGAGCTGACAGGTGGAACTTACCTTGACAATTAATTAAAGAAATACAGAAAGGAATTATCATGGGAAAAGCAGCTCTGCTATGTGCACAAAAGCTTGAAATCGGAGCCATCGAATGAGGGTAGTAACGTGATATCAATGTGAAATGTGATCCTGAGGGCTGTGCATCAGGAATTTCGGGCTAGGTGGTGTCACCAGGGTTTCCGTGGCGACACAGCTTGGCGTGGGGTGTTGAAGGGAAGCAGCAGCGTCCCAGTTCTTCTGGCTCACACTTCTGAGCCATGGATTCACGCTGACTAGCTCTTTCACAGCCCTGAGTGTCACCTGCTTGCTCTGGGAAAGGTCAGTTGTCCTGCAGTGGCACTAGGGAAGTCACCTTCGTCTGCATTAAGAGAGGTGATGAGTTTGTGCACTCAGTTTCCACCAAGCATTTTCTTGAAAAGATTATTTTAGGCCCATCTGCTTCCAGAATTCAAATCCCAATTATACTACACAGTGTGGAAAGGGAAGAGCAATACACGCTGCTATTATAATCCACATAAAATCCAGGCCATGTGCAGCATCAGAAAGATCCCTCATCATGTGGAGAACTAGAACAATGAGTCCAGCCCCTGCTCAAAGCCAATCTTTTTTCCACTTGAAACCTCCCTTTAACCATGGCATTCCTTGTGCGCTGGAGGAAGCACATCCCATGCATTCCCAGGGTCTGTAGCATCTAATCAGCACTGAGTTTCCTGGCCATGCGTGAGCCCTTGGGTGTTGGGTCCATGGAGAAGCTTGGGGCCCCATCACTGATGCCCTGGGACGAGCCCTGGCTGCTGCTCTCAGCTCCGCAGCCCTCGGCTCCACAGCTGTCAGAGGAGGAAGCGTCGGAGGAAAGTCCAATGGGGAATCTCCTGGGCTCTGCTCCCATGAACTGCCTTGTCCTGGGGAGATGCCGGTGTCTCTGCTGGCATGGGTGCTTTGCTCAGCCACCTGCCTGGGTGATGTCCCTCATCCGCACAGCGCGGCAGAAGCCACTGCTGGAGCATCCCCTGCTCGTGGGGAGCAACCGGGCCAGGAGAGCCACATCTGGGCAGCTTCATCTCTGCCCTTCACAGTCAGCCAACAATAAATATTTATACTCACTGTAATCTGTTCTCAGAAGTTCTGCTGAAGCTGGCTGATTCAGTGCGGCTTTCACAGAAACTATAATTATATCTACAAGCCATATGGGATTCTTCACGAGGGAGGAAAGGAAAAACAAAACCCCCTTGGGTCTAGTTTGAGAAGCAAGGCGTGACAGGGTGCCCCACCGTCCCACCAGGATGGATGGGTGCAGCCCCTGGCTGGTGCCCAGCGCTGTCCTCAGCCCAGGCTGTCCCTTGTTTGGGCTCCCATGGCCCAAGAGCCAGCGGCACCAGGGGCTCCATGCTTTGCCTGCTTGCGTTGCACCTCCGGTACCGGAGCCCGCAGTGCCATACAAGCCGCGTCCCAGCTCCCCTTGGGGCAGCAGCGCTGGTGCCCACAGCAGCAGGGGCAGACGGGGCTCCCTCGCTGCTCACACATAAACCCTCGCTCAACACCGAGACACAAAGCTGGGTGGCTTCTCCTGTCCCATCTCTGCCTGACCCTGCTATCGCCCCGGGCAGGCGGCACCACAGCCACGGGCTGGGGCTGGGCACAGCGCGATGCCTCCCGCCAAGCAGAAACCCAGTGGTGTGCCCACCTGCACTGCAGAGACACCACGGACCCCCGACACCGCCTGCGGGGTGCATGGACCGAGGGTGCCACAGGGCCACCTTCCACCAGGATAAACCCCCTCTGGATCAACCAACACACCCACAGCATCATAGTAAAACATTTATTGGTATGGGTGACGTAAGCTACCATGTTTACAGTTTGTGAACTCACCACTGGTGACGTTTACCACGAGGGGGACTGCAGCAGCTGCCACCAGATTGCTCATCACTATTTTTAGTTTTATAAAAACCTTGGACACCAGAAAAAAAGGGTATTTAGACTGAATGTGGGGGATGGGAGAAGGGCAACCTGTGAGCGGGGGAGGAAAGTTTATCCAATGTAGCCAACATCGATGGGCTCCTGGCTTCGGCTGCAGCTTCCAGTGGGGCCAGCGTGGTGCAACACATTAACCTTCAGTGATCTGGAATCGTATTGTTTTCTGCCGAGTGAGAACGTCGGTGGCAACATTTTCGGGGAGTGGAGGAGGGCAGGCGTCCTGCGGATCAGCCCCGGCTTCTGTGCAAAGAGACAAAACACAGACAGTGAGGGGAGAAGGCGCAGGATCCAGCCCTTCCCCACAGCCAAAGCCGACCCTGACAGGGGCTGCCAGTGCCAGGAGGTACTCGTCAAGCCCAGCCCGAGTGTGAATCTGCACCAATAGCCCTGGGAGCTGCTGGCAGAGCCACCAGGCAGGGCACAGGCAGAGGAGACAGCTTTTGTCCCTGGCACTCCACTGGCTCAGGGGTCACCAGCGCCTCGGGAGTGGGGGCACAGCAGGTGAAGCGTGGCAACTAAGGCAGAAAGGGTTAACAGCACCCAGCATCCCCAACCTGTGGCTCATGGAGCCACCACCAGCTTCCAGCTTTGGTCCCTGCTGGAAGTGCCAGCCCTGAGGTGCTGCGGCTACAGGGAAAACCAGCCAAACAAAAACACTCCCCCAAACCCAAGAAATAACCAGGAATGTTCCAGTGTCCGGATGTGCCTCTGCCCCCGCTGAGGCCAAAATTTTTTCCACAGCAGGGATTTCAGCTCTTTGCATGGTTCCAGAAGTTTGCAGGGACCTGAAAACACCAGCACGGAGCCGTGGATGGGTGCAAGTGAAGAACTCACTTTGTTGAGACTGTGCAGGTCTGAGCTCCCATCGCTTCCCAAAGGGATCCATGGGGCAGATGCCGAGTTTTCCCCGACGAGCATCGCGTCACCTGTGGTCCCACCATGCACCAGCAGCCCCAGCCACTCTCCCTGCCACCCCGGACGGCTCCACTTACCTCAGGGAACGCCCGGCTGTGGTCTGGAAATACAGACCAGACACCGTGTTCTAAGTTCCTCCGTGGTTTGCTGCAGCTCCCAGCTGCCCACAGAGTCGGGAAGGCAAGGCTCAGGTCTGCTGGTCCTGCATCCCACACCACGGTCAGGCTGGAGCTGCTCAACCCTCCACAGCTTTCCCAGGAAAACAAGGGGGGCGGGGCCACAGCCCTTAATGGGTCTCACTTCCCTCTGCCCAGTAGAGATTTCCTCACCTAGGGGACCGCACAGCTTCTATACAAACACAATAAGCATCTCTGGAGATGCAATCCGGCTCTTGCCCATAGGATTGCAAGTTAAGGAGCAAAACCAGCTTAGCACCAAGCTCAGTGCTCCAACTTGGTGTCAAATTCCAGATTTATGACAGGAATGCTTTTTAAGGTGCGCAGCTTGAAACAACCTGAGGTGACGCAGCTTGGTCTGGCACAACAAAACCAGGAGCATGTTCTGTTCATTTCCACACAGAGTTTCCAGCGTGGGCTCTCTCTCCCCAGCCAGTGACGTTTACTTTTTCCCTTTTCAGTTTCCTCCCTTCCAAGCTCTTCTTCCTTCTTTCTACAGAAGCAGCCTTCACGCCCAGCTCTGGTCAATAAATCAGTTAAGAGTCTACAGGCAGCAACAGCAGTAGGATTTGCCTTTTGTTGATGCTGTGCAAATGATGCTGGGCTGTGGGTGCTTCAGCCCCTCTAAGCTGCATGCTTTTGTTTCACGGACGCCTCCCCTATTGTGAAAGCCAGACCCCAGCTACATCCAAACAGTAAAAGTCAGTAGAGAGCACGTTTATTCTTATTTACAGAGCTGATTTCACTGGCATTCAGCACCTAAAGGGATGTGCCTGCCCACAGCCTGCACAGAAGGAAAGACAGCAACGCTGCCCGTGCGGGGTAGGCTGGCACTGGACAGAACCCTCTGTGGTACCTGATGCCCGGATTCAGCTCAGAGGACAACAGTGGCACTTGGTGGGGTGTAGCACTATGGAATGACCGGCAGAAGGAACCAGCAACTGGGTGGGGTGTAACACCATGGAAGAACTGGCAGAAGAACCAGCACTTGGCCACCAGGAAGCCCCAGCTGGGCAGAGGTGCTGTGATGGGCTATGTTCCCAGTACAGGCTGGAGCTCTGGCACCAGGTGCAAACACAGGGATGCAGAAATGCATTTGAAAAGGGAAAATACGGAATGCATGTTTTTTCCGCAAGCAGGGCCCTATTGACTTTGCCACAGTCTGCCTCCTCTACACCAGAACTTTGACCAACATCAAAACGAGCTCCCTTCACTCAGCGAAAGGCACTGTGTGATTTCATGGCTGCTTTCGGAGCTCAATCGCACAGCCCTGGCCACACGCAGCACCCTAGAAGAGCTCCTGCAGTGCTGAGAGATGCTGCCACGCTGCGAGCGGTACCTCCCGATTCATAGCAAGAGAAGCAGTGGTGACAGTGGCTGTGACCAACACTTCTGCTGGCTGCACCGGTTACTGAGGGACACAAAGCGCTCCCTCTCCGCGCGCGGTGCCTGCGCTGTGCCCTTCACAGAGACGCAGAAGGGTCACACTGTGCCTTCTCGAGGGCACAAAGGTAGCAAGCGCGGGCTGCCAGCACGGCTCGGCGTCGCTGCGCCAGCCCAGGATGCTCCATGCCTGGCTTAGTGACCGCGCTCAGATGCCCACAGTGTTACCAAGGAGATGCTCTGGGCAGTCCCGCAGCAGGGGCCAACAGGGCTCTCATGGTGCCCAGGAAGGCAGGAGCATCGCTGAGCTGCTGGCAGCAAGTCCCGTGCCTCCAGCAGCATTGTAACCGGTGGCAATCCCGTGACTGGGCCCAAGCGGTGCCTGCCCAGGAGCCGTGTCCCCTCTCCCAGGCACGGTACACACGGCCGTCACCCCCCTGTTCATTTTTACTTCAGGGCTGCCCGGGCATGGGGACAGATGCCACACACAGGGGCAGAAATAAACCCACAGGGGCACCCAGAGCAGAGCAGGACCATGTATTCACTGGAAAGATCATGCCCAGAAGACAAGCGCCGCAGAAAACAACTAACACAACACATGTTTCACCCAACACAACACATGTTTCACTCAACACAGCCCTGCTTCTCCATCCAGCACCACTGGTACCAACCCCCTTCAACATAACGCATATGCTCAGAGGAAAGGATTCCAAAAAGCTGCAAGAGGGGCCATGTGCCAGCAATTTCTAAAGTATTTTCTCCTCCTTCGGTTCTTGTGCAAAACAATCCCAATCACATGGCTGATACCTTGGTTCCTCTGTTTCCCAGCAGTACCACACAGTGCAGACACATCCTAGATGATGCCAGGGGCAGGCTTCTGGGGTCAGGTCCCTGCAAGCTCCAGTCCACAGCCAGGGTGAAGTCAGGACAGCAGCACCAGCCCAGCCAGAGGCGCAGCACACGCCGTGCCCCTACACCCATCACCTGCTGCAGGGAATGCCCTGCTCGGGTTTCCTGAACTCCGACTCTTGTTTCTGAAGCACCAGAAAGCACTGGAGACAGGCGTATCCATGTTATCCTGATCAAGGAGCATCACAGCACTCTCTGCTTCAAAGGGCTGGAACCCGCTGGTTTTGCAGAAGAGAAAGGACAGACAATTCCCCCCTCCAGGATGCTTTCCACACTCTGATGAAATTGAGACTGAATGAACTGTCCTGTTGCAGCTTGTCCAGTGGAAATGGCCAGTTCTGTGCCCAGTGTGATCCCAAGGGATGCTCCTCTCTGCCCAAGGGAGAAAGCTACATGAGGCAAACCCTCTGTTACCCAGGTCTCCTACATTATTAGCAGGGAATTAAACCAAACATAGGAACATATGGTCCTTGTAATCTGCTTACACAGACACACCGTGGACCCAACACACAGCTCCAGCGTTCAGAAAATGACTCCTTTGGGTAAAAAATTAAAAATATAAAAATAAAACTCCCTAAATCCCATGAAGCCATTAATATTTTAGCATTTCCATAAAGTATTAGACACATTTACGTCCAATTTTAGACAATTAATAAATCATTTTCATTTGATATTTTTAAAATACACCATCAAAACCAGCATCTCAGTAGAAAACCTTTAAAGCAATTCCTGCAGCCAGGCACAAAGGGAAGGCCTTTGCTGTCTGACCACCGGAACCAGGACAAAGCAGCGCTGCCTTGGACAGGGCACGGCCCAAGCAGCTGCTTTCTGCGCACGCAGCCCGCCGAGGAGAACTTCCAGAGGTAGCTTAGGAGGGATCCCTCTTTTTTTAACTTTCCAGCAGGGAGCGGGTGATCTAATTTTGAGGCTTCCTTTCTTTTTTGGTCTCTGCATTTCCCAAGGGAAGTAAAAGGGCTTTCTAAAAAAGAAACAGCCTCTTCTTTTAATGTCCTTTACACCACCCCCACCCAGACTCTGTTTTTCCATGACAAGAAGGGAAACTGCAGAGAGGAACCCAGCACCAGGGCTGTGTGGAGGCAGCAACCCAGGCTGCCAGGAGACAACATTCCCTGCTGTGAGACATTCCCTGCCTTGAGCCATTCCCTGCCATGATGGCTCTGGGCCGACCTGTGCCCTGGTGACAGCCAGGGTGTCTGCAGGCATCAGCCTGGGTTTCACTGCCCTCAGGCACACGGGGTGTAAAATTTAACTGTTCTGTTGCTTTAATGGCTGCAAAGCCCACATCAAACCTATTATTTGGCAGCTGAGAATGCACTAATGCAGCAGAGTTAAGCTGTCTCCAATTTAAACATGATGACCATACCAGATTAATTAATATTAATTTTTTTCTTCCAAATAGCAGTGGAAGCCGTGTCTGTCACCCTCGCGATGTGGGGTTTTCAGTTACTGTCAGGTGTTTCTGTCCTTACATAGCAGGAATCATACCTGGTCTGAAATTATCCCATCCCACAGAAACAGCAATCCAACAGCCGGTGAAGGATGGACCCATCTCCCAGTCTCTCCTTTGCGCACAGGGGTGAAAGAAAACTGGGGCAACAGCAGAGATCACAGAAACATGCCCTGAAACACCTCATAAAGAATCATAGAACAATTTGGGTTGGAAGGAACCTTAAAGATCATCCAGTTCCAAACCCTTGCCATGGGCAGGGACACCTCCCAAGGAGACAGCCACCACCATCATCCTTGACCATCACGGGGTCGAGTCGCCAGCCCTGCTCCTTGCCCCACTCCCTGACATGTCCGGGCTCGGCCAGGCCCCCTTTCCCTGCCCCAAAGCGGGTCTGCGGCTGCTCCTCTCTCCGTGCACCTGCCCTGCGGGGACGGTACAGCGCGTGTCACATCCGGAAACGCAGCAGCAAATCAGACCTTGCCCAGCAGCCACAACAGGCAGCACCCAACCTGGCCACGGGTGCCATGCGGCAGAAGGGGGACCCCTCACCCAGCACTCTCCTCCTGGCCCCATGGGCAGTCACCGTGAGGCCAGCTGGTGTACGGAGTGAATATTTTATTGTACACAACATAACAACACAGCGTTGTTGTTCCTGTACAGCATCTGCCTAAAAACAAAGGCAACACCATTGTCACGGAAAAGAAATGTACAGTCTGACCAGTTTAAAAAATATCACTTTACTGATTGATCCAGGAGTGGTTATTTGTTGGCTTGGAGGAAATTGCATTTCCTTTATAAAAGGCTTTTTCTGTGAAAACTCTCTCTTTCATTTTCTGCTGCTGCAGAACCAGGAAGCCAGTCCTAGAGTAGGGAAGGCACTGGTGCTGTTCCATGCTTTTTTTCACCCCTTAATCTTTTTTTTCCTTTTTTTTTTTTAAACCTCTGAATGTTGCCTTCGGTTTTGATACTAAAAAAAAATAAAACTAACTCAAACCCCGTGTGCACTGGGTGGCTTACACAAACCCCGCATAAACAAGCCATTAATCAGCGAGACAACAGTGAACTTCCAAATCCCAAATTCCCCCCACAGGAGGGGGAATTTCACACAACATTTGGTGGTTTGTTTGGCATTAAAATAAAAACTATTTTTTTTTAAAAAAAGAAAGAAAAAGAAAAAAAAAAGCAGGTCACACAGTGCTTTCCAATATCCACTCAGAACTGGAGAAAGTTGCTTTTCCGCTGTCCGCGTCAGAGCTGTCTGACCGGGCCAGCATCCCGTTCATGGACACGCTCCGCTTGGACCGCAGTCCTGCGGGCCAGGTGCCGCCGGGGCCACGGGGCTCCATCAGCTCGCCGCCCAGGGACAGCCTGCGCTTGGCACGCACCGCGTCAGCCGGCAGCGTGAGGAACTTACTTGGCTTTGATTGTGCTCTTTTGTAGGTGGGGGCGGCCCGGGGGGAGCAGGGGGGGCGGGGGGGCAGCTGCAGGGCAGTGGAGTTATTTCTGTTACTGTTCTGGGACTCGATGCTGCCGACAGCTTCACCCTGCGGCTCGCTGCCCGCCTTTGGCCCCGGCTTTCGCTTCTGCTTCTGGGGGGCAGAAGCGCTGGAAGTCCAGGCGGGAGGCAAAGCGGAGGTAGTGGTGGCCGAGTCCTGGCTGGAGACGGCTTCTGGCGACTGCGCCGCGCCGTCGGGGGTAGCCTTGCAGCACTGGATGCCCTCCTCGTGCCCGACGGCCTGCTTGGACATGGACTGCGACAGCACCCCGCTGCAGCCCTGGCTCTGAGCCCCGTTGGTCTGCGAGTAGACGTTGCTGACCTTGGTGGCCTTCTGCTGCCCGTTGTTGTTGCACACCTTGTAGCGGATCATGAGGATGATGATGAACACAAGCACGGAGGCCACAATGATCCCACCAATAATGATAATCATGGTCCCACCCAGGAACTGGGACTGCATGAAGTGGCAGCGCACATAGTCCTGCTCGGTGGTGAACTGTGTGCAGCCCACCACCCTTGTGGCAGTGAGCGAGGTGATCCCATCATCATAGATGGCCAGGACACACAGGTCGTACACAGTCCCGGCAGCCAGGTTGTTGACCAGGAAGGTTTTGCTTGTGGGAGGTATCATTCTGGGGGAGAAGAAACCAGCGTGAATGAACGCAGCAGACACGCAGACCCCTCCCATGGTGAGCCCCAGCAGGGCTCAGATCCTCTGGTCCTGCTGACACTCCAGCACGGCCGCTTACCCTCCTGCAGCAGCTCCTGCCCTTGTTTAGAATCACAGGATCATGAAGGCTGGAAAAGACCTCTAAGCTCATCCAGTCTAACCATCAGCCCAACCCCCACCATGCCCACTAAACCACGTCCCCAAGTCCCATGGCCACGTGGTTTTTGAAACCCTCCAGGGATGGAGACTCCCCCACTGCCCTGGACAGCCACTGTCAGGGCTTCATCACTCTGTCAGCAAAGACATTTTTCCTAATATCCAACCTAAACCTCCCCTGGCACAACTTGAGGCCACTTTCTTACATTTGTTACTTGGAAGGAGAGACCAACACCCACCCCACCACAACCTCCTTCCATGCAGGGATGAAGTCTCCCCTCAGCCTCCTCTTCTCCAGACTAAACAGCCCCAGGGCCCTCAGCTGCTTCTCATAACCCGTGTTCTCCAGCCCCTTCCCCAGCTCTGTTCCCTTTTCTGGATGTGCTGCAGCCCCTCAATGTCCTTCTTGTACTGAGGGGCCCAGAACTGACCCCAGAATTTGAAGTGTGGCTACAACAGCACCAAGTCCAGGGAGACGATCCCTTCCCTGCTCCTGCTGGCCACACCATGGCTGATCCAAGCCAGGATGCTGGTGGCCTTCTTAGCCCCTGGCCACTGCTGGCTCATGTTCAGCCCCTGTTGACCACCATCCCCAGGTGCTTTTCTGTTTCTGTTTGGTGTAGCAAAGCAGAGGCCCCCATGAGAGCAACCGCATCGAAGCATAAAAGCAGTGGCCAAACAAAGATAGGTTTGAAGGGCCTGAGTGCGACCCCGGCAGCTTGGAGCTCCTCTGCGCTCTGCCAGCACACAGACACTGCCAGGAAGCACCGCAACAAATACCCTCATGGACATCCTTCTCCTTGTGTTTTCATAAAACTGAGAGCATTAAGATCCATTTAACTCTTCTACCTTTACAACCTTCCTGCCCTTCAGATTAGTTCAGAGGATTAGAGGCCTGTTTGGATTATCTAAAAATAACACCGGTCAAGGTAATTTCCCTGTATGCGAGTATGAAATTGCCTGAGTCCTTCCCAAGGCTTCCACCATCTGCTGCCACGGGCAAGGCACTGCTCAGGAACTGGTTGCTCTGGCAGAGGGGGCTTCCCAGACCCGTGGGCATCACGTCAGCGCCAAGCAGGGCCCACGTGGGTGGCTAGGGCTGCCTTACCTGTAAACAAGGGAGTCATCGTAAGTGCCGTTGTACTGGATTTGGAACATACGGATCCCAGGGATATTCCTCTGGAAATTGAATTTCAGCAGAGCAGTAGAGGATGTTGCTTCCGCAACGACCACCTTCTTATCTTGGCTGACTTTAGTATCCCCGTTGCTACTGCTCGCATTGGAGCCTGACTTGGTGGAAGTGGAGATATCCGAAGACCCAGGGTCAGGCTCATGGATGTGGTTTGTGCTGTTCAGCAAGTGGGGGAGTTTGATTATGTGCAGGTCCACTGTCTGTGTGGCCTCCCCAGCTGGGTTGGAAGCGATGCAGGTGAAGGATCCTGTATCCTTCACCGTCGTTATAAGGATGTCGAGTGTCCCGTTATCGTACACCACGGACCTCGTCGCGTTTGAAATCAGTTTGCCCTCAGGTGAAATCCAATGGATTGCTGGTTCGGGGTCCCCCCGGGCCTTACACCGCAGCGCTGCCCGCTGGCCCTCCAGCACCCGCAGCTCGTGGGTGTGCCTGGTGATGAGAGGAGGCTCGCACAGGAACTCCTCCTCTGGGATTGACCAGAAGTACCGGCCGGACAAGAGTGTGGGAGAAGCACAGGTCTCAAGGTCGTCTTCCCTCGAAAGACGCCTTAGCCACAAAAGCTCACAGTTGCAATGCAAAGGGTTCCCACCAAAGCTCAATGCAAAGGTCGAGGGGCTGATAATTCCTGAGGTTGCCAGTACCTGAGCTCGCTGGAAGAGAGGATCAGGTGGTAGCTTCTGCAGTTTGTTAGATGTGACATCCAACCTGGTCATCTTGTGGAGGTGGGAGAAGGTCCCCTTAGGAATATGGTCAATCATGTTGTGGTCTAGACTGAGCGTGTGCAAACTCACCATCTTCTCCACTGCATCCCACGGGATGGTTTCCAGATTGTTGTAAGACAAATCCAGTTCCTCAAGAGCTAAAACATCATCAAAAGCTGTGGAAGAAATTAAAGTCAGCTGGTTGTTGTTAAGTATCAAGTGGTGAAGGTTGGAGAGTCCACTGAACATGTCATTTGTGATTTTAGTCAATCTGTTGCTGTTCAAATGCAAAGCCCGCAAATTGCGCAAATCGGCAAATGCATGAGGCGTAATAAAACTGATTGTATTCCTGGACAGTGTCAGGTCCACCAGGCTGGTCATGTTGGCAAAGTCTTTCCTTTTAATGTTTGTAACAAAGTTGTCTGCCAGCCGTAACTCCACGGTCCTCCTGTCGATGTTGGGAGGAACAAACAAGAGCCCTTTCTTGGCACAAAGGGTGGCAAGGTTAGGAGACAGGATCTGACAGACACAGCGCTTTGGGCAGATCTGAGCTCTCACCGTTACGCCAATGAACAGCAGAAACAAAAGCAGTTTTTCCATTGTAGAGCAGGTTCAAGAGCCTGTAAGGAAGAGGAAATACTTGTTAAGTCTCTGCAGGAAGAGCAAAGTGTGTAATAAAAAAGCAAAGAAATATCTACAGTTAAATAATGAAACTGAGGTTCATGTGTGCCGTCCTATCCATGTTACCTGATGTCCTCATCATTCTCTGCATCCCAACAAAAGAGCTTCTATGCCATCTTCCAGAAAAAACAATGCAGACAGAGATACGTTTGCATGCACATAGATTCTTAAACACAAATAATAAAGCAACCTGGAAGCAGTCAGTGGAACCGCATGTGGTATCAGCAGCACCTTTTGTGACCTGACAGCTCATTCCCACCGCACAGCACAGCTCCATTCCAGGCTCTCAGTTTTCTGACAAATGCTCCTGACCTCACGATCTGGAGTTACTTTGCCATGATGTCAACAAAGACAGGATGAGATAGCTGAGGTTGATCAGCCTAGAAAAGAGAAGGCTCTGGGGAAACCTTAGAGCAGCCTCCCAGGACTGAAAGGGGCTCCAGGAAAGCTGGGGAGGGGCTCTTGATCAGGGAGTGCAGGGATAGGATGAGGGGGAACAGTTTTGAGCTGAAAGAGGGGAGATCGAGATGAGATCTTAGGAAGAAATGTTTTTCTGTGAGGGTGGGGAGGCCCTGGCCCAGGTTGCCCAGAGAAGTGGTGGCTGCCTCATCCCTGAAGGCCAGGCTGGATGGGGTTTTGAGCCCCCTGATCCAGTGGGAGGTGTCCCTGCCCACAGCAGGGGGTTGGGCTTTGATGGGCTTTGATGTCCCTTCCAACCAAAACCATTCCATGAATCTATGAAAATGAGGGATGTTTCATGTGCTTTACTTGCTAAGCTAAGACTCTCAGCAGCTTCTAAACCATGACAATTAAAAGAGATTGTAGCCATCTCTACCAAACAACTAAGTTCTTAATACTATTTTCAGAATAAACTCAGGAACTATTTTTATGTCATTCAAAATCCAAATATGCAAATAAAACAAACAACAAAAAAAACCCAAGAAAAGCCCCCACGATGACAGTAATCTAAATAAAAAAGGAACATGGGCTAATTTTAGATCATCGCTGTTTCCCAGCAGCCAGCAGCGATGTGCTCTTCTCCCAGAATGCCTGACAGTTCAATTAGCCTTATCTCCCACATTGCCAGATCCAGGATCCTCACAGCGCATGGAAACAAGGACGACAACAGCAGTGCCCACACCAGCTAAATGAAATCATCCATCAGCGACTACGCCCAGCGCTCCAGGAGCTGGCAGGCAGGCAGGAAGCACAGCCCAACGTGTCCGAGAGGAACTTGTGCCGCCCTGAGCCATGGACCCCAGTGGGACTCTGCATCAGAAATTAAACACTCGGCTCCCTGCGGGACTGATAATATTGTACACTCGCAGATCGGGTTACTCGGATGCACCGTCATCCCAGGAATGCACTAATGAAGCTCATCTACAATAAAATGAAGTTTCACAGCTAGCCATGAGCAGGAGGCTTGAATCACCGTGGATATTTAAAGACATTTAACGTCAGTCCAATAATTACTGCTCCCATTGTCCAGTCTGTCCATAATCCACTTGCAGCGCCACGCAAACTATGTGGAGCCAACACACTACAAACAGGATGAGTGAAAATCCCAGCCTCCAAACCCTGTGCTACCAATTGATTTGCTCCTGATAACTGGGTGCTGTAGGATTTCATGACTCCCAATTCCAACTCTTGAGTCCTCACTGGAAAAAACACCTTCAGCAGAGCAGGCTGCGGCAGGCACGGCTACCGCTGCTGTCGCTGGGAACTGTCACCACCATCATGACCAGTGCTGGTGTTGCTCCCAGTAAAACTGCAGAAAGCAAACTTTCTTTTTCCTGAGCAGCATCCAAACATGTTTTGTGGATTCAGTGGATCCAGTGCTAGCAACTGCAGGTTGAGGTGATCCTGCAGGTGAGATGGACTGTGAGGAGAACAGTGATCCCAGTAGCGGAGGAGGACATACGGCAGAGCAAAGCACATGCTCCAACACCAAACCTCTCTGACGATGCCGAGCCAATACCTCCTGATGCTGTGGCCACAGGCACCCACCCTTCCCCAGGCCAGGTTTTCCTCTTTTAGCCGATATCCAGCACATTCTGGATTCCCACAGACTCAGCAGCTCTGGGCATCGGCAGTGCAACCGCCAGGCTCCCAGGAGCTCCTGGCTGGGGACACCGCGCTCATTTGGATTCGCTGACTTAATACTGCTAATTCAGATTTGTGGCTGTGATTACAGCAATGTGCTTGGCTCCAGCTGAGTTCGTCTGAAGAGCTGTGCAAGATGAAAACCAGACCAGCGAGGTGCATTTAAAGTCTGGAAATACTGTTACAAGACAAAAAGGCGACATAAGAAGACGCAGCTTTAAACAACATTGAAGGACAGGGCCATGTCGAGGGGATTTGGGGGATTTTAGCAGAGCTTTGGATACTTTTTTTTATCCACCCGTAGCAATTTTTTTCAGAGTCACCTAAGATGTAATAGAAACATGAGCAAAGGTTTAAAAAAGCTGAGTGTTTGCAGATGCACTGACAGGCGTGTCAAGATCGGAACACCATGGGAAGCTGCGCTGGCATTCACAGCTGAGGAACAGTACTGGACACTTCAATTGATGGAAACAGCATACGCACACCTGGATCCAGCTGAAGGGGCCGGTGTCCCAGCCTCCGCAGCACCCAGACAGGGAGAGCCCATCCTCCCCAGGCTGGACGTCGCCCCTGCCTGCAGGGACAGCCAGAACAATCCCGCGCCTGGCTGGGAGAACATGGAGCATCTCCTCACAGGGTGTTCAGCACAGTGTGGCAATGGCCAACCACAGGGATGTTCCAGAAGACAGCAGGAACTGCAGGATATGGTGGCTTGGAAGAACAGCCGCTGTGAGGAGGCACTGACAGCCAGGCTGGCCAAACGTCCTCTCCCTTCCCAGCACACTTTGTCCTTTGTCCCTTGCTCAAATAACTTACAGCGACAACAGTGCTGACACAGCTTACAGCTCGTGACAGAAAACACCTTTTCAGCAAAGCAAAGCATTATCTGATTCTCATTACTTGCTTAAAAATAAGAGCAAAGAAAGAGAAAGCACATCATAAAATTAAAGCAAACAGAGAAACAACAAGGTGCACACTGCTTCCGTTTAGGACTTGGTGTCTGCAAAAAGGCAGGGATAGCCGAGCTCCTCATGTGACAGTTGTGATTCACCCAAAAAAAAGGCTCTTCTGTACTGTTTTTTATATCAATTTTAGTGGTGCATTTGGTAATGCGACTTATTCACCCTCTCTGACAACTGATATGCAGGTGGCACAGCCCATTGCCACACAGAGGCTCCGACGGGGGAGCTGTCCTGCCACCCACGGGAGCTCACTGCTCCAGAGCTGGGCACACCTGCGGCTGCACTCCCGTCACCTGAGATGACTGAACAGGGGCTGACGGCTGCTTCTGGTCCAGAGAACACAAGTTCTTCCCTGCTACAGAGCAGGACCAGCAGCGGTTTGACAGAGCCTAGGCTTCTGGGTACAGGGCCCCCCTTGTCACCACCTTCCCTCCTCTGCCCTGGAAACTGGGGTATCCCGAGTGACAGGCAACAACTCAGCACTTCTTCCCCTGACTCGTGCTCCTCTTGTGGCTACTGGGCTCATTTCAGCTGTGCTCCCCAGGGCACATCTGGGGCTCCTGCCACCCCAGTCCCACAGGCTGTAAAGCTGCCGTCCAGGAAGGGAGGATGTGGTGGGATGGAGCCTCGGCTGTGATGGAGCCCTTGCTCAGGCAGGGTATGGAGAGAGTCAGGACAGACGCTCACAGCAGCACCCACCAGAGTGTGATGGCTCACAGGCACCAAGCCAGGCACGGGCACCATCCACACTGCCGCAGCCAGAAGCTACCTCCCGTGGAGGATGCCAGGCTCCAGCATCCCCCTGCGCTCCCCATGGTGCACATAGACCAGAATCAGAAGCATCTGCAAGGTTTGGCCAGGTGAGGTCTGACGCAGGGCATGGCCTCAGTGAATCCTGCCCGTACGGGCAGCGCTGCTTCAACACTGCTCCTGCGGCATCGCCCACACACGGCACCAAGGGCCCAGATCGGGCTGTAAAAATAAACAAGCACCCACTGTTTCTCCCACAAACAGGGGTCATGTAAGGAGCTGATGAATCTGAAATTCCTGCCTGGAATTGATCCACCGGACACAGGAATGAAATGCCAGGCTGAGATTGCTTCTTTTTCCCAAAGCGTGGCTTGCTGGGGTTGCTTCCCCACCTTCTTTGGGAGCGATGGGTTTTGACACTCCGTGCAGCACCTGCCGCCCTGCCCAGTGCCACATGGGCCTTGTGCTCACGGGGAATTGCACAGCAGGCAAAAAGCAGCAGGATCCAGGAGACAGTAATTAATTAGCAAACCATTTCCACTGCATCCGATTCCGTTCAGACGGTGGGTGCTACACCAAGCCCACATGCCAGGGCAGCCCAGCACGACACACTGGCAGCGCCAGCTGCCAATGCGGTGCCAGGGCTCAGGCATGACCAGGCATCACAGAGGTGATGGCAGGAGCTGTGGATTCCCTCTCCCAGCCCTCTGGGCCACAGCAGAAGCTGTGATTTTCAAGGTCTTTGCAAATGCAGTTTTGCGGTGAGGAAAACAAAAAGTCCAGAGGTCAACAGCTATTGACCTGCTGGGTTGTGGGATGGGGAAGGAGGTGGCACCAAAGGAACCCTGCGGCCATGCTGGGATGGGTGCATGTGAATGAGGATGCTGGAATACAGGGCACAGCAGTGGCTCAGACTGCTCGGGTAGAGAGAAAGGAGCTCTGGTTTCACAGGGGTCAATGATTCCTACACAAGCCTGGGTGTTCTGCTGACTCGGAAGCAAAGTACCAGACAAACCAGAACCACGCGGATCAAAGAACCACTCCCAGTGGTTTCCCTGGGGCTCTGACAGCTGTCCAGCACTGCACAGACCAGGAGCCTGGCCAGGACCCCAAGACAGGACCATGGGCCAGGACCCCCGGCCAGGACCTCCAGCCAGGACTGTAGTCTCTTGCCCCGCACACAAACGCTGTCAAGGAGCAACACCGCTGGGTACAGGCAGCAAGGAGCCCTCAGCTGCAAGGCAGTTCCTTTGTGGTCCATCCGCCTCTGTGCTCCACGGGGAGGAGGTGCTGGTTTCATTCTTCAACATTTGCAATCCTTACTGTAGGACTGAGCAGGTTCCTCACCATGGGGAGGGATACTGCAGAGGAAATACTGCATCCCACTCTTTGTTAAAGGGCTTCAAACACAGCAACAAACACAGCTGCACCCACTCCAACCCCTGGGAATTCTAACAGCTACAGAACATCACACTGTGCTTGCTCCAGGCTTCCTCTGGCACACCCGATGCTGCCCCAGAGGTGGTCAGGAGCGCTCCAGAGGTTACATCCCTCTGTACATAACGAGGAGCAGCCCGGCAGTAGCTGCTCTCATTTTCTCCCAGCCCTGCGCCGCAAAGGGCACGCATGCAGAGCAAGGCATTCTGGGAGGCAATTTTTCTCCCCATAATGAGGTCTAAACTGGCAGGATTAAAGTGAACAATAACAATTATTTTAATTAAGCAGATTTCTAGAGAAAGCAGAACCGGTATCAGTAAGCCCTAGACCGTGCCGCGCGCCTGGCTGACATGGGAGGGCAAAGCTCCTGCTGTTTCCACAGCCAGTACCAGGGCACGGTGCTGGAAATAAGGGGTGAGGCAGCCCCTGCCCAGGAGCTCAGGGGCCTGCAGACCTTTCCAGGGGAGGTGGAAAAGGGGGGATGCAACCAGAGCAGCATCCTGTGGCCAAGCTCGCAGCGCATGGCACCAGCGCAGTGCCCGGCAGCAGCGTTGGGCATCCTTTGTCTGCTGCCAGCACATGCTGGGAAATTGTGTGCACCCTGAGAAGGTCTCCTGAGGAAGGACCACTCAGCACACCCCACCCACCAGGACCTTCCTTAGGCATCCGCAGAGCCGGAGCCAAGACGTGGATCAGACTGACCTCTCATCTGAGCCACAAAGCTCTCCCCGGTTCAGCCGGAGCCAGAAAATCAACTGTTTCTATCCAGGAAGAAATACGATGACCACAATGCTGTGGTGTGGACAGCAAAGCTGCAAACCAGAGCTTCCAAGAGGATGCTTAAATCAGCAAGGAACAGCAGTCAGGACAGCAAGACAGGAGAGGGGCGGTGCAGGTGAGTCTCCCCACACCATCCGACCCAGCCGAGGGCCAGGGCAGGGAACGCCTTGGCCTTTGACACTTTGGGTGCCCAGCCTTTTTCCTCTGCATGGGGCTGCACAGAGGAGGAGGATGGGTGGATCCCTGACAGTCTAATATGGCACACGGTGCATCGTACCCCAACCTTGGCTACCCTCAGCTTCAGTTTGGGTCCACATCAGGTGAACACATGCGAGAACAGAACAGGCACCACTTTACAGCAGGACAAAGGGTCCATCCTGGCAGTATATCAACTTCTTAATCAATGGTTAATCAATTAACCATTTTCTAATCTGGCACAGCTAAATTTCTGAGGAGGAGCACAAGTACTAACCTGCTAGAAAAAATATCAGCTGCTGTGTAACAGCAAAAGGAGTGCGTGCCAGCCTGCCTGCTGCCCTGGTGCTCCTGGCATCACACTCAGACCAAAGGGTTTGCACGAGCAAGTATCAACCATGAGAACAGTGAAAATCATCACCCAGGGCACTGAGCACAGAGAGTAGCATGAAACCTCGGCATGCAGCACACACAGACACCAACCCATGGAACATGGCTCCCTCCAAGTGATTAAGGCTTCAATTATCAAACACAGCATGGTTTCTGGCAATCCCATGAGCACAGCAAGCCTCTCCATGAAGGAAGGAGAGCTGGTGACTGTGAAGGAGCCCTTCACTCAAGCCATGCCAATGTCCCAAAGACACCCTGTACAGAAACCTGTATAGTGAGATCAGGAGGTTCTCGAGGCAGTGCCGGCTGCGCCTGCAGCAATCACCGGTCGAGGCATGGACATCCAGGGACAACACACACGGGCACCCAAATAATTTGTCTGGCACAGGGAAAACCCCAACCAGACCGAGCCGTTACCCAGGAAAACAGCATTCCCATGGGAAGGATCAGAGTGGGAAGGTAAGGAACACAGAACAAACAGTGGCCAACTAGATTGAGGATCTTGTGCAGGAGCCAGCAGACACTGGGCACAACCCCTAAGCCAGAGGTTCTTCCTGCAACCGGAGATCGGCTCCACAGCTCACAGAATCCCACAATGGAGGGGTTGGAAGGTCCCTCTGGAGCTCATCCAGTCCAACCCCCTGCTAAAGCAGGGTCACCTCCAGCAGCTGCACAAGTACATCCAGGCAGGTCTTGAATATCTCCGGAGAAGGAGATTCCACGCCTCCCTGGGCAGCCAGTTCTAGGGCTCCATCACCCGCACTGGAAAGCTTTCCCTCACACTCAAGTGGAAATTCTTGTGCTCCAGTTTGTGTTCAGTGTCCCTTGTCCCGTCACCAGCCACCACCAAACAGAGTCTGTCCCTCTCCTCCCACCCCATGCCCATCAGACATTGATCAGCATTAATGGGATCCCCTATCAGCCCTCTCTTTGCCAGGCTGGACAGACCCGGGTCTCTCAGTCTCTCCTTATATGAGAGATGCTCCATGTCATGTGGGACTAATGGGAACAAGAGGGACCAGCAGGACCCCCACAGTGCCCAACTCTCACTGCCACAGCCAGCACAGCCCCCAGAGCAGCCACGCTCTCTCGCACAGCACCGAGGAGCCCCACAGCAGGTCCTGGTCCTGGCACCCCCTTCCATCTCCAGCACCTGAATCGTCACCCGCTGTGCTGAGTGATAGCATGGAGGGGTCCCAGCCCCCCTCACTGCACCCTCTGTCACATCCAGTGGTGCTGGGGCATGCAGAACAGCAGGGACCTCCCCATCCCTATCGCCTGGTCTGGCACTGGACACAGTAAAGCCCACAATTCATGTCCAATGTCCCCGATTCCATGTAGCTCAGAAAGTTGGTAGTGGGTTTCAAGCCCATGGCCAGCAAAACTTTTCCATGGAGCTGGGGAACAGTTTCAGATATTTCCACTATAATCATGCACACAGCCACAATCACCTACCGGTCCTCATGACCCAAGTCTCCCAACTTAATTTCCTGTGACTATCATCAGCCGATCCTTTTAGACCTGTGCCAGAGGTGTCTGGAGCCTCTGCTGAAGGACCACCAGCAGGATGGACCAGTGCAGACAGGGGGCTGACACAGACAAAAGGGGAAGCACTGGCTGTTCCGGGCGTGCAGCTTCTCACCCACCCAGAAAAAAACTTGATAGCCCACAGCAGGCTTGGGGTTGGCTGACGGAGAAGGAAGGCTGTGTCTTGGACACTCAACCCGTTATTGCTGTTAACTCCACACATTCCTCTCTGTCCCTGGAGACAGCCAAGCAGCAGGAGCTCTCACCTGCCAGAAGGGAACTGAAGAGCACCAGTTTGGCTTTTCATTCCCCACAACTCCATTGTTTTCAACTGTTTGTAATTTTCAACATAATTCACAAGTTCTTGCTCGCGCTTCGTTTGCCTGCTGATTTCATTACCAACCAGCAGAGGAGGGTGTCCCAACCCAACACTTTGTTTCAAAGTCTCACTGGTGTCAAACAGACCAGTGATGCATCACAGGCAGCAACTCCACGGCCAGTCCTTGCTGCCTCGGTGTCCTGGTCTGTGATCCACGGTGCCCGCCGCTCACTGGGAAAGCGGCTGCTCCACCTCCTTCTATGCCCATCTCAGACAGCAGCAAAGGTAAGTGCACACCTGTCTCTGCTTTAATCCATGGCATCAGTTCCTGATGCCAGTCTCAACACAGGGGGCACAGCCAGGCAGCAGGACGCCTGGGCACAGTTCCTGGGAGCACAGCCCTGCCCAGGGCACTGGCTGGCACTTGGAGCAGCAAGAGGGAGAGCTGCAGCCCCTGCCACTGCCTGTGCCTTGGGCTCAGGGCCAGCTCCTTCAGCATCCCCTTCCAGCACTCCTCCTGCATGCCTGCTGCTGGCAGGGCCCCGAGCCCACAGGCACACACAAGAGCTGTGCCCACTCCGCCCAGCCACCACCACTGCTGCTGAAAGGAATGCACTTGAAATGGAATGGATCAAATGCTGAACAAGTCCTGGAGGAAGGAGAGCTCCGACCGCGGGGCTGCGGCAATGGCAGCTCATTATGCACCTGTACCACAGCTGGGGAGCCGAGAGTGATACTGGGATGACTCAATGCGGCCGTGAGGAACACAACGGCAGCTCCATAATTTATTAATAGCTGTGCCGTGAGAAAAACGAGCCAGCAATCCCCCACAGCCCCCTGACACGTGAGGGTCGGTGAGCACCTTTTCCCAGCTCCCCCACAGCTTGGGATGGATATTGAAACAAGCACAAACCAGAGTGGCTTCCAAGAAAAGCTGTGGTTCAAAGGCTGTGATGAAGCCCCAGACTCAGGAGAACGGTCAGACATGGAGCTCAGTGACAGGTGGGCTCCACCTGCAAGGTCATCCCTGAACAAACACAACATTCCAAAGCCAGCAATGCCAAGGGATTGTGTTTTCCAGCTCCTGAGGTGTTGCCATATGAAAATATAAATATGTTAAATGCTGCCTGTAATATCAGCACTAATTGTGGAGCTTAAAATTGCGAGAAAGCCTAACTGAATAAAGTGAATAATTGTTTAAACAGAACAATTTTTAACTTATCAAAACATTTTCATTGAATGGGAATATCGTGGCATTTCCAAAACAAAGTGGTTTTGCAGCATCAAAACACAACACAAACGGGAAGGGATTTGTTTTGACACTCCTCCATCACCACGTTTGCCAAGTCTGCGTGTTCCTAGGCGGCACTGGGACGCGGCTGTGCTCGCCCCTGCGAAATCCACCCGCACTGCCCAGCCAGGTTGTTTGATGGGAGCATGCACGCTCCCCACAGCCATGTGCCAGGAGGGGAAGGGGGAAGTAAGAACTTTCCTAGGACCACCACTGCTCTGGACTCATTCCCAGGCAGAGACACCTGACACAGGTGGCACCAGCCATGGATGCAGCCCCAGCATCAGGCTCGTGCGTCCCGTGCACTGTCTGAGCATCCTGTGCACCGCCCGGGCATCCCACGCCCCCAGTCCCGGGGAGCAGAACCGGATCGCTGGCCAACGGTTGCGAAAGGATGTGGAGAGTCAAGAGACTCACCCGAAACAGAGCATTTCGCGCTGGCAGGAAGCCAGGGAGAAGGGAGACTGCCACAGCGTGGGATTCCTGGCCAAGGAGCTGCCGCTCTCTGAACCCAGCGCGCAGCTCTCAGATGTGGCTCCTCGACGGCTGCCCTGGCTGGGCACCAGCTGGGCACTGCCTGAGCACCGGCTCCCCTGATGCTGCCGCACAGCACAACCCCCAGGGTGACTCCAGAACACACACTTCCAGCTTTCCCTTTTGTTTTAAAGGAAACACCTGCCCAGGTGCCAGAGCTGAGACACCACAGGTTGAAACAAGGGTGCCAGGATCTGATGCACAATCCTGGGAATGCCAGGCTGGAGCTGGTGCCACTCAGCTCCCTCCTGCCCATGCAGCACCACATGTGTGCTCAGAACTCGCTGGAGGACTCTATTCTGTCAAGATTCCACAACGGGTGGTGCCTGCCTGGTAATTAGCTGGTTTATCTGAATTGTTCACTCATGGCATCAGGATTTATTTCCTGCTCACTGCTCCAGTCTTGCTCTGAAGAGGTATCTTCTCCTTCGATACCCGGGGCTTCAGCCCAAACTAGCCTGGGCAGTTGATGTGTAACATCAGAATTAACCAGTGAACATAAGGGAAAGATGTGGAGAAGCCCGACAGCCCCACTCATAAATACAGTCATGAGGTGCTTCTTCCAGGTATGGAGTTTCTGAAATCAAGATGTTAAAACTGTTCTTCAAGAGAGCAGAGTTTGGCCAAAGCTACAGGTCCTTTGCTAGAGGTTTAATCTCAGATTCCAAGATTCCACAGAATATTTAATGAAAAAAACCTCAACGTAAATGACTCCAGTTTGCTTTCACAGTATCACAGTATCACAAGGTTGGAAAAGACCTCTGAGATCATCTAGTCCAACCTATGACCCAACACTAGCACCCACTCATCATTTAAAACATGGCACTAAGCTCCTCATCCAATCTTTTTTTAAACACCTCCAGGGATGATGACTCCACCCCCTCCCTGGGCAGTGCATTCCAAAGGCCAATCACCCTTTCAGTGAAAAATTTTTCCTAATGTCAAGCCTAAACCTCCCCTGACAAAGCTTGAGACCACGTCCTCTTGTTCTGTCACTGATCGCCCGAGAGGAGAGACCAACCTCTGCCTGCCTACAGCCTCCTTTTAGGGAGTTATATAGTTATATAGATTTTTCAGAAGCAGTCTTTTACATGGGAGCCCTTGGGATGCCACCACCCAGCCTGCCACCGCCTCTGCCCTCCGGCCTCTGCAGCTCACTGGGCACTTTCCACCTCCAGGACTCTTGACATCAAATTGTGTTTCCCAAATCCAACTGTCTCACGAGGGAAATCTCATTGTTTCTGTAAAAAAAAGGGAGCATGGCTCTGGGGTGCAGCAGTGTGCGGATGGGTGGGAAGGGCAGTAGATGCTCCAGGAACTTCAAACCATCCCCTGGCCACATCCTGGTTCTGCCCTTGCACCCATCCCCACTGCCAGGGCTCCAACTAAGCAGTCTTCCCATCAGACTGGGCTGCTCCCAGTGCTGAGCAGGCAGTCGTGGCCAGGACCATCCCAGTGGTGCCTCGCAGGGCTGACACAAGGGCAGAGCAGCCATCTCCACCTCACCGCCAGGGCCAACATCTGCATCTCCATCCCCATCTCGGGGTGGGAAAGGACGCGACAGCACATACTACTCTGTGGGACGGAGACGCACAGGCAGAAAGGTTTGAAGAGTTCAAAACAACATCTCTTAGTTTGACTCAGATAATTTGAAATTAAACTTTACATTGAATTGAACAGAGACCAAGAAAAAGCCTTGGCATCTCCCCGACACAGCGCTCTGTGCCCACCCAATCCACGAGCAGATCCACCAGGAGACCCCAAAAGCAGAGGGAACAGCACTGCCAAGGGGAGTGTCATCACTCCAACACACCAACATAGAAATGGAGAGCTTCAGCACACACAGATTTATTTACAAACCTGAACAGTGTTCAGCTTTTAGTAAGCATTGTGAAACTGAGTCCTTCCACTTCTGCACATCCACAAAACCAAATGAAAAGTAAACTCACAAAGATTTACTCCAGATGGACATTTATTATCCTTGCAATAATACCCTGCAATCGCTGCGGGATTAACTGCAGCCAATTCTTCTCTTATTCACAGCTCTCCTACACAAACATATAGTAAATTAAACGATCTAAAACCAGACGGGTGGTGAACAGAGCTGGCTCTACACGTGCCTGAACATGACTGGTGGATGTGAGTCATAAAACATAAGCTGGATCCTCAGTTCTAAAAGTTTCATTTAACGTTAAGTAAGAGCGGGTACGGAGCATCGATCTCCCTCGTGGAAGAACACCCACCGAGTGTGGAGGTCTGGGCCACTGACTGGTAAATCAAAACCGAGGGGGCCAAATTAGCTCCTGGAATGACAGAAGACGCACCACATCTACAGCAGCCTCCACACTTCAAAGGCAGAACCAGGGAATCTCAAGGAGATAAAACATTTTCATCACCATCACGAACGATGCGCTCTGGCAGGATACATGAAATAAAAGAGGGACAACAAGCTGAAATGGAAATCTGTTTTGCAGAAGCCAAGAATAGTAAATGATTTATATGCACTTATTTTAATTTATTTTCAAGTTGAGTGCAATTTATCTAAAGTCATCAAAAATTAATAGGCCATACAGAAAGGAGTTTTAATAAATTCAAACTTGGGGGCATACAGCGAGTACATCTCTTCTCAATTGCTGTTAGCACTTAACTATCTAATTAATCCACCGCGTTATCTTGCCTGGAAGCCCAAGCAATGGAAGGAGACTGATGGCCATGGCCCGGGCTCGATCCCTGGCACGGGGCGGTTGGAGGGCCAGGGTGAGGATCCTGCTGGGTGCTCTTCCCACCGGCAGCACTCAGCGGAGCTGTGGGCAGGGCTGTGCTCTGCCTGCCCTGTCCCCAGAGCGGTGTCTCCAGCACTGCTCCTTCCTCCATCCCGCTGCAGCTCTGGGACAGCCCCACCTCCTCACTGTGCTGGACACAACATCAACCCAAATGCCGTGCAAAGCTGAGGGAAAGTGCTTCAGAGCACTAAGGAGACCGAGATGGAGAGCAAGGTGATGCTGTCCCAAGAGGCGAGTCCATGGCAAAGGATTTCACTGACCCTGGAGCAAATTCTGAGCATTTTCAGGACATGGGAAATTCCTGAGATGCAGGAGCACCCCAAGACTCAGCCAACACCCAACAACTGAAAACCGCAGATGGTCTAATTCCAGCACCAGTGGGGCCATGCCATGCCACGGTAGCCCCAGACTCCAGGACAGGCTCTTGCACACAGGTGATGCAGTCGGGGCAGGAGCAGTGCCCATCCCAACCCAGCACCCACCAGACTGGGATGTGGGGGGAGACTGAGAGCAGGGGCTGCCTCCTCTCAGTCAAAGGGCAGGGCAGGAACTGCTCACTGGTGGCCCACACAGAGCCATGGCAAGGAACCAGCAGATCTGGGTCTGTGTTTAGATTGAAAGGAAATCAATGGACCTTTTCCTTCACCTACCAAGGATGACAGCTTCAGCAAAATACTGGGACCTTTATTTTTTAAAACTTCAGATACATCTGTCAGGGTTGGGTAATTTTCCCTAAAAGAGAAACTTTCTGTGCGCCATAAGGGAGAAACTATTTCTGCAGTCTTCCCTTTGGCTCAAAATCTGCTGCTGGGATTTTTTCAGGAAGTTGTGCTCTGTGTGCTTGAAGAAACTGACGGCTCTGAAATACATATTTATGGTTTCCTGATACAGGGAGAAAACCAACAGAAGAAAGCAATGATAAGGGCTGCTTGGTCACAAGAACGCTCGGACACGGGGGTGCTCAATTGCAGGGGTGCTCGGCCGCAGGGGTGCTCAGTTGGAGAGGCGCTTGGCCACGTCCGGTAACACACAACATAACTCATTTTGCCTCTGCTGGATTCAAAACCTGGGAGCTGACCCTCCCAGAAAGAGTGAAGAGTGAATCTGCAGCAGACACCACAGGAGATAACGCACTGCAGAAAGCCATTAAGCCAATCTCTGTGGTGCAATAGGGAAATTACAAGCCAAGCCCGTGCTATCAGTTCATATCCATTCTATCCATGACTGCTGGCTGACTATTTAGAGGCAACAGAATAATCATAGAATCATGGAATGGTTTGAGTTGTAAGGGACCTCAAAGCCCATCCAGTCCCACCTAGGCCTCCCCACCCTCACAGGAGAATATTTCTTCCTAAAATCTCATTGTCCCCTCTCTCACCTGGAAACTGTTCCACCTCATCCCTGCACTCCCTGACCAAGAGCCACTCCCAGCTTTGCTGTACACAAACCATTGAATCAGACTCAGTTGTGCTTAGAGACAGTGATTGTGGGGATTATGGGACTACAGACCCATTCATCACACAGCCTCCACCACCACCAGAGAAACAACTGTCAATCAATCCAATACAAAGCTCTCCCAAAAGCTACAGCAGCAAGGAGCTTGCTGGGAAGGTGACCAGGTCTGGAGCAGCTTCCCCTTGCTGACCCAGATGGGAGCTCAAGGGGTCCCCTGCCACAGGGTGGGATTTTGTGTAATTGGCAGCTGGAAATCTTCCTTCCTACATTTGTCAAGACACAGTAAAATCTACCTGTACATACCAAAGAGAAGACAAAATGATGAGAGATGCGTGCCAGTTAAAGCCTGTGAGCCCTGAGAGCACTGAGGGCACCAGAGGGGTGATCTCACCCCTGGAGATACAGAGATGGGCTTTGGGAAGAGCTGGGAGAGGAGATGATTGAACATCTGTTTCTGGTGTGGAAAGAGAAGCCACGAGACTGCAGTCTCAGGGATAACCCCAGATGAAACGGGAGCTGGACATGAGAATGAGAGACCTCGAGTCCCTGTAAAACTGGGAAGGCTCCCCAGAGAGCAGTGCAAAACTCAGAGCACCCTGAAAGCATTCCCAGTCCCCAAGAGTGCACTCGCCAGGAGCAGGCGCTCACACTGGAAGAGACGAGCTCCAGCAAAATAGGGCAGTTTGAGCTGTAGAGGGTGCCTTGGGGAAAGGAAGTGCTGGAAAAGTTCAGAAATCCCAAGCCACCAGCAGAAGAGGGCAGGGATGAGCAGGCAGAGGAGCCAGGGAAGGCAGAGGATCCAGACAGGATGGGACTGTGTGCGACACAGCGGGCTGAGCAGGGCTGCATCATCCCAGCAGCGCATCCCAACAGATGGATCTCCAGGAGCAGGAAGGGCTGGAGATCCCACAGCTCCGCATCACTGGGTCTGTGGGAAGAGTGTGTGCTGGAAATAGCGAGGGTATGTGAGTGGGAGGAGAGCAAAGGCAGCAAGAAGGCTGGCAGAGGAGCAGCAGGATCCAGCCCCGGAGGAGCTGACAGCACAATTCCCCCTGGACACAATCATATTTAATTTTTCTATCAATTTTCATTAGGCTTTTCCTGTTCCTCTGGCTCGTCCACACTCTGCCAGGGTTTGTTAAAAATAAACCATTACTGTCTCGGGGAGCACCTTGGCCAATTATTTCAATACTCCTGGGTACCAGTTACCCAGCGCTGCCACTTTTAAAATGCCTCACTTAAACTGTCACTTTTTAACCTTTTTCCCAGTTCCTGTAGAAAATATCTCCTTGTCTCCATGAGTTTGCATTTCTCAGCTGCCTTGCAAAAGGTGAGCAGTAATAATCACTGAAAACCCCTTTTTCCTCTACATCCCCATGATGACATTCCTCCCTTTGCCTGTAGTCGGGTCAGGTCCTACAAAGACTCCTATCTGTATCCAAAATGTAATTCTCCTCCTGCAGCCGTTCCTGACCCCAGGACACGCCACAGTTTAATTAGAGAACTGCCACTGACCTCAGAAGACAGAAAGCCCCTTGGCATGTGGGAATTCTGGGGAGCAGAGCAGGGGACTGAACGGGAGGGCTGGTAGAGACAAGGTTCATGTAACACTGGTGAGAAGGGTGGTTCCTGCAGCCCCTGCTGCCCACACCCCACAGGAGAGCCTGTGCCCACCGGCCTGGCACTGCTCCGCTGTACCCCAGAAGCATCCACTCTGCTGCACCCCAAAAGCATCCCATCTCTGCTGGCACACTGAACACACTCTGGCTCCCAGACAGCTGTTTGCAGTTTCAAAGACACCATCACCTATGCAAGTGCATCATTATCATTACTCCATGTGTTAATTGGCTATTCCTCCATCCTCTGTTGCTTCACATTAATAAACCACGCTGTCTGGGACACTCCAGGCAGTGTCAAAACAAGTGATGGGCATTAAGCACTGAGCTTTGCTCATAGGTAAAGCCTATGACTTAACACAAGGCTCCTTCTTCTAATACACCACAACTTAGAACCTGCAAGGACACCAGGCCACTGGTGAGCATCACCACTGAGACATGGAGAAGCTGCACGGTCAATATTTTTATGATGTTACCTCATCTCTGAGTTAGTTTTGAACAGTTTCTGAATCCAGTGATCACAGATCATTTCAACTGACCAGTTGACAGAGCAGTGCTTGTTCAGCCTGGAGATCAGAGGCTCTGGGGGACCTTATAGTGGCCTTCCAGTACCTGAAAGGTGCTACGGGAAAGCTGGGGAGGGACTTTTTACAAGGGCCTGGATTGATACGATGAAGGGGAATGGCTTTAAACTGGAAGGCGGGATATTTGGATGAGACATTAGGAAGAAATTCTTCACAATGAGGGTGGAGAGGCCCTGGCCCAGGTTGCCCAGAGAAGTGGTGGCTGCCCCATCCCTGGAGGTGTTCAAGGCCAGGTTGGATGGGGCTTGGAGCCCCTTGATCCAGTGGGAGGTGTCCCTGCCCATGGCAGGGGGCATTGGAACTGGATGGGCTTTAAGGTCCCTTCCAACCCAAACCATTCTAAATTTTTATGATTCTTGTCTTTTTTCCAGAGACAGAGCAAACATCTTGTAGGACAGAAAAAGTAAAGATAAGCAAACAAAGCAAGCTTCCCTCAGGTGGGCAAGATCAAAAATATCTTACACAGATTTTTGGGAAAAGAATAGGAAGTCCTTAGCCACTTTCCAAACTTCTAGCCTAGAGGAATTATTCTGAAAAGTTTTTTCCATCCTGCTCTACATCTTCACATATAAAGAAGACACTATCAAATCTGCAGGGTGAGATGCCGTCAGTTTGCAGGTTTTATAGCTCTCTCTTCTGTGCCAGATAATTTAATGGGTCTCCTGGTCTTAATGTTCTTAACTCAGCAAAGTGTCAGCATGGCAGATAAGAGACAGACTTAAGGCTTTGGCAAAGAAGTTTAGATTTTAATTGCTGCTTCAAAAACTGATCAGCCTGCTGTTGACCTTGTAAAATGGACACCCATAGAGGACCACCTACACCCCGCCTCAAATCCAACCGTATGGCAGGGAGTATATGCAGATCCCAAGGTGCTCCAGACCCTGCACCCCTGTCTGTGTCACTGTATCCACTGACTGCGGAACCCTTGCTGCTTGGAATGCCAGGGCTCAATCAGGGACCACGCTGGTGATTCCAATCTGGCATGGTTTAAACATATTTTTCCATTCAACACATTTAGGTATAATTTACTCTTATCTTAATTAATATCAGGAAATTACACAGTTCACTTTTCACAAAAGGAGAAAGAGCCATATTATGAGGGGAAATACTTGTAGAAACAAGGAACCTCAAACTCTTACCCCAGGTAAATCAGCGTGACTTCACCACCGTTAATTGAGTTATTCTTAAATGAGGCACAGAAATCAAAGGAGGCACTTAGCTGTCCCCATAATGTACTCTTTAAAAATGCACTGCTTTTCTTTATTCCAAGGCTTCTAGGCACAGGAATGCACCTTTCTATGATGAGGTGCAGGTCACATCCTCCCACGGACCCCAGTAAGCCTATCAGGAAGGAGTTCAAGGAGAGGAGGATGGGGCAGATGCAGAGGAGAGCCCATCACCTGGCCTTGGTTGGCTGGGTGCAGCCCCAGGTTCACCAGCACAGGGAGCAGCACCAGCCACAATTCCCATTTACTCTAAGTCTCCCACACATCACACAGGGAGAGATGAACCCAGGTGGGACTGCTCCTGCCAGTGCAGCACCCACAGCACCCAAACTGTCACTGCTGAGGGACCGCGTGGGAGCGGCGTCTGGGATACAGCATCAGCTCTTCTCATCCTTGGCTGTTGCAGGGATTGAGGGGTGAGGGGACACTCCATGCTTGGAGATATGGCAGATTTTCCATAGTTTTTCAACTGTTTTGTTTGCTGCAGCTAAAAAAGAGAGCTGGGTATCCCATTCCCAGACCAGCACAGCTGAGACAGAGACAACTGGGGGTTTGCTGGGAGTTTCTGACTTTTGTTTCCCTCTGAACTGAACAAGAATCAATCATTTTTTTTGAAAATTATTACTAGGGAGCCTGAACACCTCAGACTGAGTGGGGCTGGTGTCACCAGCCATCTCCACAGTGGCAGTGGCAGCCATGGAACACTGCAATTGTCCAGAGCATCCGCAGTGGGCTGCCAGCACCCCGGCTCCGACAACGCCACAGACAGAATCACAGAATCATCCAGGTTAGAAAAGGCCTTTAATATCATCAACCCTTAATCCAACACTGCCATGTCCACACCTAGAGCATGTCCCTAAGCACCACTTCCACAGGGCTTTAAATCTCTCCAGTGATGAGGACTCCACACTGCCCTGGGCAGCCTCTGGCAGCACTTGACAAACATTTCCATGAAGGAATTTTTCCCAATGTCCAGTCTAAACCTGGTGCAACTTGAGGCTGTTTCCTCTTGTCATATCAATAGTTACTTGGGAGAAGAGACCAGCACCCACCTCACCACAACCCCCTTTCAGGGAGTTGTGGAGAGCGATGAGGTCTCCCCTCAGCCTCCTCTTCTCCAGGCACTGAAGAACAACCACGCACTGACTACCGAGCCGCAGCGGCGCGGGAAACACGCTGTGGAAGAGGTGAACTGGTACCAAGCAGCACAAGCACCATCTCAACCCACCAGGCTCTGGCGTTGAGAGGTGACACAGGGGAGAGGGGCTCCTCTCCCAGCAGAGCCCCCACGTGAGGCAGCCCATGCCACCAGAAAGGCACACTGCAATCCCTCACTCTGCTTTACCCACTTAAATTAGAGGAATGTGCTACTTCGGCATTTGCAATCAGTTAAACTCTCATTAACATATGCACACAGAAAAACAAACAAACAAATCCCCAAAGCACTGAGCAATATCTCGAAGCGATCCCGCGGCAGCCTGCCTTTCACACCATCTCTGAATGAGATCCGACTGTCCCCACTGCATCTTCTCGCTGTAAAGAGCTGCCTTTATACGCCATTTGCTTCCGACATACTGGCACTCGGCAGGAGTGCCCACCACAGCACAGCTGGAAACACATTGGAAAAGGCTTTTTGCAGAGCAAAGTGATTCCATTTTGAAGCCTGGTGCCCCTCAGTGCTCGACTCTAATGAAACCACAGAGCATCCCATACTCTCAGTGGAAGGGTTCAGCCATCGGCTCTGCCCTGTGGTGAAATCAGGTATCACAGAATCATGGATTGGGTTGGGTTGGAAGTGACCTCAAAGCCCACCCAGTTCCACCCCCCTGCCATGGGCAGGGACACCTCCCACTGGATCAGGGGGCTCAAAGCCCCATGCAACCTGGCCTTGAACACCTCCAGGGATGAGGCAGCCACCATTGCTTTGGGAAACCTGGGCCAGGGTCTCCCCACTCTCACAAGAAAATATTTCTTCCCAAGATCTCATCTCGATCTCCCCTCTTTCAGCTTCAAACTGTTCCTGCTTGGTCCATCCCTGCACTCCCTGATCAAGAGCCTCTCCCCAGCTTTCCTGAAGCCCCTTTCAGTACTGGGAGGCTGCTCTGTGGTCTCTGCAGAGCCTTCAGGGCATAGCATGAGACACAAGCATTGTCGTCTCCACAGAAGTGACGCCACGTTGTGGCCTGACAAGCGGGAGTGTTCCTGCAGAAGGACACACCCTGCGCCCAGCTGCCTGCACCAGCAGGACAGGGACACAGGAATGAATTACACAAACCCAAACATGCGGCCACACAGAAGCCCCAGCCCTGAAGGCTTGGCTCAGCACAGCGGGCACGGGGAGCAAGGGGCCAGGGAAACAGGGACCCAGCACACCCAGACATTACAAATATTGTATTGGAAGGCATCAGTCCCAGAAGAATCAGGCTGGGGTGAAGGGTGTCAAGTACCCTGGGCAAATGTACTGCAGGTGCCCACCACATCGGTGCCACTGCCATCACCCTCCCCACTCCCCCAAACTCACATCTCTGGGGGAACAGGGATGGAAAGGACGGCTCCTCTGCTGGTACCAAAGTTGGGAAATCTGTGCTTTAACCCCTCATCTTTGAAGCCCAGTTGTCATGGTTACCACAGACCGGCAAGCAGGAAATCGGCATCGATCCCCCCTGCGTCCAAAAAAGTACAGACTCTCCTCTGGTGATGGGCTTCCTACCAGAAGAGCTGGGATTTTACAATCCAATATCTCACAAATGGTCAGGGAGGAAATAAAGGCTCAGTTCCCCCAGGGAAAGCAGGAAGGTGAGCCGAGGGCCCCCGTATTCTGTGCCCTGTGGTGGGCGAGGGCGGCTCCTCCTCTGCAGCATCCCCAGCCGCTCAGCCCTGCTCCACACCTGCAGCCAGGGCCGCCCTCTGCCCTCCTCTCCCTTCTCATTTTTCTGGCCAGAGGAACAGTTCCTGCCAGGCCCTTATTTACCATCCCCTGTGCTTTGGAATGCCAGCTGCCAGCAGCTCAGAGATTCCTCCAGAGGAGCAGCAAACCAACTCCCTGCAAAGTGCATCCCACAAAGCCAGGGCTACAGAACAGGAGCAACTCATCCCAGGGCTTCCACACCAGTCTTTGTCTTCAGGGATCATTCTCTTGCCCAGTCAGGCCCTCGTGTCACTCCAGGCTACACGAGCTGCTCTCAACCTGTATTTGCACACTGTGTGTAGACAGCGTGGTCCTCAAAGTACAGAACCCCTGGGGCCTGGGTAACAAAGAAGGAGCCTTTAGACTTGATGTTAGGAAAAAGTTCTTCACTGAAAGAGTGATTGGCCATTGGAATGGGCTGCCCAGGGAGGTGGTGGAGTTGCAGACCCTGGAGGTGTTTAAGGGGAGACTGGATGAGGCACTGAGTGCCATGGTTTAGATGATGGTTGGTGTTAGTGTTGGGTTATAGGTTGGACTTGATGATCTCAGAGGTCCTTTCCAACCTTGTGATACTGTGAGCCAACGTAAGGAGGGTGGCATTGCCTGATCCGCACTGCAAACTGAGCACCGTTCGGTCAGGGGGATTGTGTGGAAAACCAGAGCACAATTCCAACCAGTGTTCCCTATTCCAGACAGTGAAACCAACTGGTTTTTTTTCTGGAAAGTTCTGGTAGTCTAGAAATGACTTTTCTGCCCACCCAGTCCTTGCTGCGTGTTGGAGTCGGGCTGGCCGAGCTCCATGGGATATGTCTCTCTCACTGAGATTCAAAACTTAATTCAACCCCCAAAACCATGGAATTGGCCACATTCTGTTCCTGTTTTACTCCTGTGCAGCCTTGCCAATGTAAAGGAGTTTTCACACCTCTGTGCCAGCAGAGCTGTGTCCAGGCCGAGCACTGTGCTGATGCCAAGGCATCACAAGCCACGAACACCTCTGAGCTCCCCTCTTCAGAGCCGGGCCAGGCGGTCACTGCAGAAAACAGCACAGCATCCACAGCAGAGCCTGGCACGGGACAGGGAGGGGATCGTGGTCACCCAGGGCCACTCGTGTCAGGGTAGAGGCACAGGCCCTGCCCTCAGACGGCCATGCTTTGGATGTTGTTTGGTGAAACAGTGCTTTCTGAGCCATGCTGAACATTGAACACCAACCAAGTCTGCAACCGTTCCATAAAGCAACACAGAAGTAAAGGCCTTGATGGAATCTCATGCTGTAACCAGTGCTCACCAGCAAACCAGAGCAGCTATTCCAGAAGCTGGGCAAGCGCACATCTGTACTCTGGAGGCCCAGCAAGCCATATCTTCCTCTCCTTGCTGCCATCCAATGCACAGAATTACAGAATCACAGAATCATTGAGGTTGGAAAAGACCTCTCAGCTCATCCAGTCCAACCATCAGCCCAACCCCATTATGCCTGCTGAACCATGCCCTGAAATGCCACATCCACACATTTTTGAACCCCTCCAGGGATGGAGACTCCACCATTGCCCTGGGCAGCCTCTGCCAAAGCTTCACGACTCCCTGCTCCGTGCCTGGAAGGAGTCTCATCTGTAGCCCCTCAGCCCCGCGAAGGTGCCAGTGCCGTTGGGAGGCCCTGGGCTTCACCTCCCTGCAGGCAGCATCAGCAGCCACAGAGGTTGGCATTGTCACAGTGGGCACCACTGCTGCCAGAGAAGGGCACCTGGCCAAGTGCCTCCTCCCCAGGGTTCCCCCAGCTCTGGCCACCAGCTCCCACCCTTCTGGTTCCAAGGGCAGGCAGGAGAGAGCCGCCGCGCTGCGAAGGAGAGCTCAAGGCTCTGACCTGGCTGACATCCACATCTTGACATCAGCAGGTCAGCTTGTCACTAATTGAATTATACCTGCATTACTTAGAAAACAAAGAACACTCTCCACGTTATAACGCTGTAATCCTTTAATTGGTTTATGAGCACAGAGTCCCACGGGGAGCGTCACAAATCCATCAGGATGCCCTGAGCACTGCGTTCCTGAGCTGGAGAGATAAGGAGCGTCACAGGCTGGTGTTGGGCTCTGGGCTGAGCTGGCACAGGAGCCCAGCCAGTGCTCTTCTCCACACTGCCAGGCACCGGCACCACTCCCGCTGCGGAGCCCCATTACCGGCAGAAGCAGCGAGTCAGACCCTGTCCCCCAGCACTGCGGCCTCATCCAGGTGAATCACAAGGCGAAGACGAGCACTGCAGCCCCCCGGGGGCACTCCAGCCCCAGATGCACATCCAGACCCTCAGACAACACCAATACAAGTCCCATCTGACTCTGTAGACACACGCGGTGGGGACATCAGGCCCTCATCTGACCCTAGAAATCCTCTTCTGATGCACCACAGCGTGCTAACGTTGGTGTAAACCCAGACTATGTCCATGAAGCTCAGCGTGCTTTGAAAAGGCCGCAGAGCCTTGGCAGGGGGAGATGACGTTTCACAGAACTCCGACATCCTGCTCCATGGCACCCTGTGCATCCAAATGTCAGTTCTCGGCCAAGCCTCAACTGTGAAAATCGCACTTTCAGATCTCAATACTCAGCTCTAGTCCCAAAGTTCGCACTGCTGGCCAAACCAGAGGCTGAGGAGGTCACAGAGTAATGCAGCTGCAGCTGGAACCACGTGCTCCCACACGGCAGCTGTCCTCCCTGCCACACTCCCTGCGCTGTGTCGTGCAGTGCCGTGCTGTGCCATGCCGTGCAGTGCCATGCCGTGCAGCAACATGCCGTGCTGTGCCATGCTGCGCTGTGCAGTGCCGTGCAGCGCCATGCCGTTCAGCGCCAAGCCGTGCTGTGCCGTGCTGTGCCGTGCCATGCCGTGCTGTGCCGTGTCATGCTGTGCAGCGCCATGCTGTGCAGTGCCGTGCTGTGCCATGCTGCACTGTGCCATGCCGTGCAGTGCTGTGCAGTGCTGTGCAGTGCCATGCCGTGCAGCGCCATGCCGTGCAGTGCCGTGCTGTGCCATGCCATGCCGTGCCGTGCCATTCCGTGCTGTGCCATGCCGTGCTGTGCCGTGCCGTGCAGCGCCATGCCGTGCCATGCCGTGCTGTGCCGTGCTGCATGGGTGCTGTGCCGTGCTACGCCATGTTGTGTTGTGCCGTGTCATGCTGTGCTGTGCCGTGTTGCATGGGTGCTGTGCTGCATACGGTGCTGTGCTGCTCTGTGCTGCACTGTACCAGGCTGCACAGTTGCCATCTGCTCACAGGCGGACAGGCGCTGCTCTACAGAGATGTTTAGATTTTCTGTGTCCAGCACTACAGGAGAAACACCGCATGCTCAGAGTAGGAGTGATTCTTCTGATCTCCAGAGCACCTGTAATGCTGCTGCCCTTCACTCTCCTCTTTTATCTTTCACCGCTCTTCACATTCTGAGTATCAATCAAGGATGCATTACTGACCATCAGGGAACCATCTGGGCATCCAATGTCATCTATGACCTGAATTGCAGCTGGCAAGGAGTGAGTCCAGCTTCTCCACAGCATTCAGAGCCTCGCATCCTGCTGGTCACAATTTTGCTCCTTGTTATTGTTATTTATTATTATTTTTACTTTCCAGGTGCAATTTAAATACCTTCACGTGGTCTGTACACAGATTTCTTTACTGCCTCTTAGAAGAAATTAAGCTTATTCAGTGCAGCTTTTGCACTCTTTGGTGACCCTGCAGAAGACAATTCTGCAGCCATACGGGAGCAGCGAGGGGCTGCGATGCTCGAGCAGAGCTGTCACAGACCACACGGCTGAACCAGGCAAGCAATCAAAGGGCATCTACGGATGCAGTTCATCTTTTACTCATTTTACACACTACACACTGCTATGCCAGTAAAGCTCATTTAAAAACTATGTTCCTGATTTGCTCCCTTTGAAATTAGTATAATCTTCATTTGGAACTAGCAGACAGCTGTAACCATCCATCCTGACCTACTGTGTCTCCTTCCATGGTATTATCATGTTTTCCTTCTCTGAACAAGGAAGGAGCTGGGGATTCCTTCAATCTGCAGAAGGTGTTTGTTTGCTGAATGTCCACCCGCCTTTTAAACCCCTCCAGGGATGGGGACTCCACCACTGCACTGGGCAGCTGTTCTAATGCCTGACCACCCTTTCAGTGAAGAAATTTTTCCTGATGTCTAATCTGAACCTGCCCTGGTGCTACTTGAGGCCATTTCCTCTTGTCCCATCCCCTGACTGGGGAGAAGAGTCCAACACCCACCTCACCACAACCTGTCGCAATGAGGTCTCCTCTCAGCCTCCTCTTCTCCAGGCTAAACAACCCGAGTTCCTTCAACTGCTCCTCATAGGACTTGTCCTCCAGCCCCTTCTCCAGCCTTGTTAACTTTCTCTGGACGTGCTCCAGCCCCACAATGTCCTTCTTGTACTGAGGGGCCCATCCACACACCACAACGCACGCCGCCCTCCCCACATGGCGACCCATGCTCCTGACCCCACTCTGTGACACAGGCTGTTGTCCCCACACCACAACGCATGCTGCTTTCCTGTGCCTGAGCAGGGACACCCCAAGACCCAGCACCCACAGCAAGGCGACCTCAGCCCCAGGCAGCCTGACACCCCACAGCCGGGTCTGAAGGCACTCTGGGGACGGGGAAAGCAGGAGACAGGCAGTGGCCAGCCCTGCTCTCCAGGTTCCTGGACGTTCCCCCTCTGACACTCACCCAGCAGTGGTGTCCCTGGGTCCATCCACACAGCCCCAGGACTGTGGCAGCGGGGGAGCAAAGCCCTGGCTGGCGGAGCCCCATGGGTGACCACCACATGCAGCCCACCAAGCCACCTGTGTGTCACCACTTGGGACACCCTGCTTGGCCCAGCAACACCCTGCCGGGCTGGGGACCACGTCAGGACTCCAAAGGGTCCATACAGAAGCCCACTCACTGACAAGCGCCACGTCACGCAAAGAAATGCAAACCTCCCCTAAGGAGGATGTGGCCCTTGTAGATGTGGCACCTGCGGACATGGTTCCGTGGTAGACTTGCCAGTGTGCGTTTACAGTTGGACTTGACGATCTTAAAGGTCTTTAAAAAGTGAGGCCTTGGCACAGGTTGCCCAGAGAAGTTGTGGATGTCCCGGGGCAGGACGACAGGGAGGGAAATGGGCAACATGGCTGGTGAAGGGGCTGGAGAACAAGTCTTATGATGAGCAGCTGAGGGAACTGGGGTTTTTCAGCCTGGAGAAGAGGAGGCAGAGGGGAGGCCTCATCACTGTCTACAACTGCCTGAAAGGAGGTGGTGAGGAGGTTGTTGGTCTCTTCTCCCAAGTGACAGGTGATGGGACAAGAGGAAATGGTCTCAAGTTGCACCAGGGCAGGTTCAGATTGGACATAGAATCATAGAATCTTCCGGTTGGAAAATATCTTTGAGATCATAGAGTCCAACATCATCCGCTAAACTATTTCCCTCAAAAACTCATCTA
This sequence comes from Tapera naevia, assembly GCA_033556795.1. Classification (NCBI taxonomy): domain Eukaryota; kingdom Metazoa; phylum Chordata; class Aves; order Cuculiformes; family Neomorphidae; genus Tapera; species Tapera naevia. The sequence goes on from JAUMJJ010000396.1 coordinate 797,042, forward strand.
CCGATCTTTTAAACACCTCCAGGGATGGTGACTCAACCACCTCCCTGGGAAGCTGTTCCAGTCCCTGACGACCCTTTTGGTGAAGAAATTCTTCCTAATATCCAGTCTGAACTTCCCCTGGCGCAACTTATGGCCATTTCCTCTTGCCCCATCACCTGTAACTTGAGAGAAGAGATCAACACTCACTCTGCTACAGCCTCCTTTCAGGCAGTTGTAGACAGCAATGAGGTCTCCCCTCAGCCTCCTCTTCTCCAAGCCAGTTCTCTCAGCATTTTTCATAGGACTTGTTCTTCAGCCCCTTCTCCGGCCTTGTTGCACTTCTCTGGACATGCCTCAACACCTCAATGTCCTTCTTGTACTGAGGGGCCCAGAACTGAACACAGTACTCAAGGTGTGGCCTCACCAGTGCCGAGTACAGGGGCACAATCCCTACGCTGGTTCTGCTGGCCACACTGTTTCTGACATAGGCCAAGATGCCATTGGCCCTCTTGACAACTGCATGTTCAGCCGGCTGTCAAGCAACACCCCCAGGTCCTTCTCCTCCAGGCAGCTCTCCAGCTATTCTTCCCCAAGACTGTAACACTGCACGGGGTTGTTGTGTCCCAAGTGCACGATTCAGCATTTGGTCTTGTTAAATCCCATCCTTTTGGTTTCTGCCCATTGATCCAGCCTGGTCAGATTTCTTTGCAGAGTCTCCCTTCCTTCAAGCAGATCAACACAGATCAACATCAGGTAACATTTGATCCCTGAAAGGCTTCTCAGGCCCTGGCAGAGGCTGCCAGGGGGTGGTGGAGTCCCCATCCCTGGATGGGTTTAAAAGACAGGTAAATGAGTTTCTGAGGCACAGGGTTTAGTAAGCGGACAGGTACAATTGGACTCGATGATCTCAGAGTTTTTTTCCGAACAGATGATTCTATGAGTCTATGATTCCTGAAGGTGTTCATGGCCAGGCTGGATGGGGCTTTGAGCCCCCTGATCCAGTGGGAGGTGTCCCTGCCCATGGCAGGGGGTAGAACTGGATGGGCTTTGAGGTCCCTTCCAACCCAAACCATTCTGTGATTCTAAGCCAGCAGCCTCTGCAGAGATTTACGTCACTGCAAACCTCCCGCCCCACACAGAACAGCAAGGCACAGTGATTCCTTACGGCTTTCCGCTCACTCAATGTTTAAAAGCCAGTGGTTTACAGCATGCACCGCCTCACCACTACTTCAGGAGCTTCTCCTGGAAGCCCAGGAGTTTCAGAGTACACCTCGTACTCAGCAGGAACACGGCTGCATGGCCATCACGCATTCCACACCCATGGCCTGCCCCACACTGACACTACCTATTCACTGGCTGTAACAAGGGTAACAGCACAACACAGAGGGCCCAGAGCCAGCAACACCTCGTGGCGTGTGGTCAGCCCTACTGCCTGCAGGATTACTCACACGCAGGGCTAAGCCTCCAGAAGTATGTTAAGTGCCAGTTTGGAAGAAGGACTACACTGCCCATGCACTGGCCCCAGCCAAGGAAGAAGCTATGCTCAGGTCCTCACCAGCACAGCCTTGAAATGCTTCCAGTGGAAGTGCTCCAGTCCAACAGTGCTGGAGCTACGAGTCACACCTTGGAGAGCCAAAGTTTCCTGAAGAAACTGTTAAAAAAAAAATTAAACTGCTTAATAGCACCAGGGTAAGACAAAAGCATTGCTCTGTGACTTTTATCACAAAAAGAGTGAGCATCTCTCATACGAGAACAGGCTGAGAGAGTTGGGATTTTTCAGGGTCCAGGGAGACCTTAGAGCAGCCTCCCAGTACTGAAAGGGGCTCCAGGAAAGCTGGGGAGGGGCTCTTGATCAGGGAGTGCAGCAATAGGATGAGGGGGAAGGGTTTCGAGCTGAAAGAGGGGAGATTGAGATGAGATCTTGGGAAGAAATGTTTTCCTGTGAGGGTGGGGAGGCCCTGGCCCAGGTTTCCCAGAGCAGTGGTGGCTGCCCCATCCCCGGAGGTGTTCAAGGCCAGGCTGGATGGGGTTTTGAGCCCCCTGATTGAGTGGGAGATGTCCCAGCCTGTGGCAGGGGGTGGAACTGGATGGGCTTTGAGGCCCTTTCCACCCCAACCCATTCCATCATTCTATGCTCCCCAGTCCCCCCGGCCATGCCACAGGGTCCCTGCACAGTGCCTGTTAGGGTACCCTGCCCTTGTGCACTGCCAAGCACCACTGGAGCCTGAACTTGTGCCCTTCTGGTCTCACCTCCCTGCACCGTGGCAGCAGATGGTCATTTTCTGTGTCAGCTCCCCTGGGTTTGGCAGCAGCGCCCAGGTCCCGCTGCTCTCCCCACTAGGCTCCACCAGCTCTGCAGAGCCCTCTCTCAGAGACGGGGCTCTATTGGCAGGAGAAGAGCAGTGGTCACTGCTCTGGAGCTGCAGTTTGGAGCCTGATCCCGACCCACAAGAGCAGCATTGTAGCAACCAGGCTCCGGCAGGGCTGAAATGCAATGCTGACGTGTCGGGAGGAGCCCCAGGCACAGCAAATCTGCCCACAGCGCAGCAAAAACAGCTTCGCACAGCGCAGCAGAGCTGAATCACGGTCCCGAATAGAAGGCTCTCTTGTGAAACGCCACGTTCCCGGCAGAACCACTGAGTCAGAGCTGACAAGGCGACAAATCCTGCCCGCCTTACTCAGACCTGCTCCCACGGAGCCGTGCAAGGGGGTCTTTACATCAAGTATTTTAAATGTGCGTTGGTGAAAACAAAAACAACGCAGCTACTACAGCATCCACCGTGCTGGCAGCTGTACCTGCCCTTCTTTGCTGGGGCAGCAACTTCACCTAAAAGGGGGAAAGTCTTAACCCTGGCTAAAATCCAGAGAAGTCTAACCCACACCTCAGCATGTGCAGTACAACATCCCTGCATCACTTCTCTGTGTTGCCAAAGGAATCCTATTCCAAAGCCTGGGACCAGTAGCACTGTCACCGGGGTACTGGAAACAGACTTTGGAGCTTCCTTTCGGTGTGACTTTTTCTTGTCTTCCCTGCACTTGTTTTCCTCATTCACCTGCTGTATTACAGCCCGTGGTCCTTCTGCTACACGGGGCACGCAGCTGGTTCACCTCACTGCTTCAAGCATCGATGTCAAGCCCAGGTCTCCTGCTTCTCCATCCTCCTTGGCCAAGCACAGTTGCTGGGTAGCACAGAGAATCAGAACTAAATACCCAGGGAATATCAGCCATCTGGCAACACAACGATGCTGATGCAATGGAACCTAAAGGGTTTTGTCTGTCTCCAATCCAAAAGAAGTCCAACATTACCCTGACAGAGAAGCCTGAACAAAAACTTTAAGGGAAAAAAACCCTATTCCACCTCAAAGCAAGGCTAGCTAGTCGTGTTTTCAGGGAAACGGTTTGCTAAGAAACAGCTCCTGGTGAGAAACCTCATCCAGAAGAGCCACCTCAAAAGCAAGGTTTTGGACATGGGTTTTGCAGCTTCCAACACTCAGAGCTACCGCTGGCCACATGCTTTGCAATTAGAAAGGCATTCACCCAGGTGCCCATTATCATCTGAATTAGCCACTTGACAAATCACCTTTTGATTGTACAGCTTGCTCGGGGCAAACATTATTTTTAGAGTGATTTGTTCAATGGGCACATGAGAGTTGACACCCACTGGAGCCACAGGCACCCAGCCTGTGCCCAGGCAGCTGCCCCGAGGCCGGAGGCGATGGCCAGCCAGGAAGGGGCACGTTGTTGGCACGGAACCTTTCAGACACCACAGACTATTACTGACCTCTCTAGAGAATGGGACACTTGGGCAGCTGCCACGTAAAAATAAATGCAAGCCCGACAGTCCTTGGCAGGGCACAGTTTAGGGCACTGCACCATTCCACCGCACCTCTGAGCAGTGTTGCCTGGATACTGGATTGAGGGGCCAGAGCCATGCCGGGGGGCACAGCACCTGCTCTCGGGTTATCCTGGGCATGCAGTGGCCTCGGCCAAGGGGCTGTGAGCCAGGACCCCCTCCCAAGAGCCCTCATCCCACCTCCTCCCTATGAGTACCAATCCCTCTCTCTCCCTTTGGAGCTTCTCGTGTTCTCCAAGAGCTGTCAGTGAGTGCTGCCACAGCAGCACTGGTTGGTACTATTCACAGTGGCTGCAGGCCAGCCAGCCACCACTACCACCATCACAACCCAACATGCAATCCTGTCTGACATCTGGAATGCAGCAAAGGTGTCCAGCCCTCCTCAGGAGCCCCCCAAGACCTTCACTAGCTCCAAAGAAACATATATATGGGCACAAAATCACCTCTTTGAAGCAGGGGTATGTGGGAATCTTTATGATAGCCTGGAATTAGGGCACTATCTTTCACCTAAACACATCTGGACGGTAGCCACCATCCATCCTCATCCAGCAGGCAGTGGAGCACTGCTGGGACCAACTCCTCTGCCAGTGGCTCCACGCTGTGCCGCCACAGAGGGTGCAGCAGCAGCAGTCTCTGGCTCCAGGCACTGGAACGGCAGCTGCCACACACCAAGACCACGGCTCCATGGAACTGACTATCAAGTGCATCCGTGAAGGCGAATCCTGCTCCTCCTCTCTGAACCCCTCCATTTTCCATCAGGATATGGGCCATGACCCAGAGCTCCTACAGGATGGGGATGGGGCCACCCAACAGGAGCGCCAACATCAAAGGCACCCAGCAAAGAAGTTACTTCTTCAAGATTTGTCCTTTCATTTCCAAAATGGCGTCCCAAGCTTTGGAGTACCAGAAGGTGGATCTCACTAATGAGAAGCTGAAGCTCTACTTCATTGCAAAGTCCATGATTATTTGATACACAGTTCTAGAAAGAATGGTTCACTCCTAAGCAATAAAATCTTAGTCTGGTTTGGATTTGGCTTTTCAGGCTTGAGCAGGTCTCCAGCACTACTGTTGTTCAACCACAGTTCTTTCTGCTGTCCATCTACCTGGACAACGGGCTTTTACTCCCAAAGCACGCCAAGACACTGCCTCCAGAAGAGTTTTTATTTAAAAAACACACAGGCACATACAGACCCCGCTCTCTTAGCACAAACCTCATCAAACGGTGTCAGCAGGCACATTTTAATAGTGCAATATTGAAAAGTAATTTTACTACTAGCTAGAAAAGTCTGAGGACTGCAGAGGATATATTTAGCTGTGTATAAATAGACAACACTCAGTGATGTCTGGTCAAAGGAGTACAAATCTTCCCTAATGCATGGAATATGCCTGGCCCCAAACGCTTCAATAGCACTTAGACAAGCCTTTTATACTCGGCTCAAGATCTGCAGGCCCGTTAATAGCAAAGCTATTAGAATGATTTTCTGGACCTGCAGCTTGCTCAGAGAATATTTGAAAGATGGCTCTGGACAACCAAACCTGTTACCACATCTGCAAGCACAGGCGCATCGATCAGCAATGGAAAGCCATTAGACCTCCAGCATCTAAAATACTTCCACGTGCCCAGTGGACAGACAAGCCCTCCAGACACCTCAGGATGCTCCACCTTTCCAAGGTGCTCCCAGCCCGCAGGTACGCTGGCCTGCCAAGCCCATCCCTGGCACAGCTGCCTTCACATCCTCTCCACACTGGGGGAGGAACCGCAGGCTCGGCCACCGCAGCGGCTGGAGCCCACGGGAGGTCAACTTGGGGAAGGTCTGGCTCCCTCCTGCCATGCTGCTCTGCCACATTTCTTCTCCAGTTCCAGTTCCCCTTCTTCTACCCCGCCAGCCTCCATACTTCTGCCCTGTCACCAGTCACAACTCTGGTGGGAAACAGGAGTCTCCAGACGACAAAGGTTGTATGAAAACTTCAAACCAAGCACCTAGTAAACCATCCTGACCAGCGCTGCACCGGAGCCCGGCCCTTCTCCTGGTCACAAGCAAGCCAGGAGCACCCAGCGCACCAGCTGGAACAGGGCATCTGGGACCCAGCCAGAGATGACATGACTTGCTCAGCTTTGAACTTGTATGAGGTGCCTGAAACACCACAGGTTTATTCCATTGACTGCACTGCCACGATGAAGCCAGCAATGACTCTTCGTGAAAGCAGAAAGGCGAACAAATGTGCCAGGAGCAGCTTCTCAGTGAGGCTTGTGACTTCAGGCCTAACCGGCGAGCTCTGCCGTGCATTCTGATCCAGCCTTACGCATCCAAATGCATTTATTATGCATTTAAACAAATGCGTAATCCCTTGAGCACAGAATATATTTAGAAACGTAGATCGGGAAGGTGTTTGGGCACCGAGGACGCTCAGGCTCTGGTGTGGCTGTTTGTGCAGAATCGAACCCGACTCCCAGGCCTTGCCGGCACACATCCATCCGCCAGAAGAGACGATGGCACCGCCAAGAGCCCGGGACAGACACGCAAGTGAAGCCTTTGCCCAGCCCACCACGCCTGGGGAATGTCTCCACAGTGCCAGGGACCCAGCCAGAGCCCCCGAGATAGCACAAGGCCCGCAAAACTGGTCCCATGGCCAGCTTGGGCATAACCACACCATGCTCCTGGACACATCCATGACCAGAATGGGCAAAACCATGGCAGAACCGGTCCCAGCATGCTTGGTCAGCTTGGGCCTCACGGCACCACATTCAACAACACATCTACAGCCAGGATGGGCAGAGCTGGTCCCAACACGCGTGTTCAGTTTGGACATCACCAGACTGCGCTCGCAAACACATCCGTGGCCAGGATGGGCAGAACCATGGCAGAACTGGTCCTGGGACACATGGTCAGCTTGGGCATCACCACACCACATTCCTGGGTACATCCAGAGCCAGCATGGGAAGAACCATGGCAGAACTGGTGGCAGCAAGCGTGGTCAGCTTAGGCATCACTGCACCGCACTCCTGAACACATTCATGGCCAGGAGGGGTGCTGCCAGCACCAGCCAGGGCCCTGCCATGGACAAGCAGCCACCACAGACACACAGTGGTCACCAAGAGGGCTCTAATGACCGAGGATGGATCCATCCCGCCTCACTGGTTTGTCATCTGGCCCCACGGACCTGAACAGGCCTGGGCACACCAGCCCTTACCCAAGGATGCTCCAAAGGAATGAACCAACACTGTATTGCTTTGAGAACACATGAAATGTAAGCAAGTAGGGGAAAGACTAGTACCAAGACAGCACGATGGCCAAGGCATAGGGAACCCCAGCCCACCCAGCTCCATGATCAGCTAGGCTGGAGGCACCCAGCTTTCCCATCCAGACTGGGGGATTGGTGAGGTCAAGCTCACGCCCACAACTGAGACCAGCACATCCTTCTGCTCCAGACACTCAATGGGAAACCATCCCTGCCCCGGAGACTCGACGGACCAGACAAGAGGGAGCAGCCAAAGGAGCAGGAGGGGAAGCACTGGCATGCCACGCCACGGATGGAGTCGTGGGCAGTGGCTTGGTTAACCCCGTGGCAGAGCTCAGTGGCTGCAGACCCTGTGCTCCAACCTCACTGGCAAGCAGCAGTGCTGGAAGGGCTCGTAGCTCTGCTGTGCCCCCCGCACCGTGACGGACCTAACGCAGGCGCCCCATCCGCGGGCCTCTCCTCGTCCCGGTGCTGCAGGGAGCCAGGACGTGCACTCCCGACATCAACATGGCTGCAAGGTCTGCGCGGCTCCTCCAGCGCAGCTCCACCAGCTCCCTAACGGGAACCTTCCAGCATGAAAAATACCTTTATCTCGTCCTACATTCGCTTCCCTGCAGGCGAGCTGTGTTGGCCGCACCGGGGACCGCGGTGAGGGAAGGAGAGCAGCACACGCACACCCTGGGGTGCTGGGGCATCGCTGCTGGGGAGCAGGGATGGGATGGGGGTGCGGGGCTGAGGACCGGGGTGCGGGGCTGGGGACGAGGGAGCGGGGATGGGACGGGGGTGCGGGATGGGGGTAGGAGCGTAGGGATGGGGGGCTGGGAAAGGGCAGGGAGTGCAGGGTTGGGATGGGGGTGCGGAGCTGGGACGAGGCAGGGGGTGCAGGGCTGGGATGGGAGTGCAGGGATGGGAACGGGGGTGCACTGATAGGCAGGGGGTGCCAGGCAGAGGGGACCGCGGCGCCGCTTCTCCCACATCTCCCGCCGGCCGAGCCCGCATCCCCTGGGATGGCTCCGCGCAGGGTGGGGGCCCCTGCCCCCCGCGCCCCGGCAGCGCTCCCCGGACCCGCAACGGATCCGAACCGGTGCTCCCCGTCCACGCAGCACCCCTGGCCACCGGCGCCGTCCTGTGGCTCAGCCCGGCACAGCCCGGTCCGGCTCGGTACATCCCAAACCGGCTCAGCCCAGCACAGCTCGGCTGGGCACGGCTCGGTTTGGCTCGGAACGGCATGGATCGGCTCAGCACAACCATCGCGCTGTTTGGCACGGATCGGCGAGGCACAGCCCGGCACCCGCCCCGCCGCACATCCTCCTGCTCCTTGTCCCGGTGCCGCCTCGGGCTCGCCCGGGACCCTCCGCTCCCTCTCCCCCCCCCCCCGTCATCGCAGGCTCGCCCGGGACCTCTCTGTCCCCGCCCCTTCAAAACCGCGGGACCCCCCACTTCATCCCCCCGACCGGAAAACACCGCTCTATTCCCCCCCCCCGCCCCGGGTTCACCCAGGACTCGCCGCTCCATCCTCCCACACACACATCGGGTTCGCCCGGTACCCGCCGCTCCTTCTACCCCAGCCTGGCCTCGCCCGGGGCACCCCCCACCCCCTTCCCGGGGCTCGCCTAGGACCCCGCCGGTGCATCCCCCCCCCCCAGCATCCCCCGTGCCGAGCCCCCGCGGGCTGCAATGCAGATGCTGCGGGTGCGGCGCCCCCCACGATTACCTGTGGCGCGGCGGGGCAGCGCGGGGTCCGGGGCGCCCGGCGCGGCTCGGGGCGGGCGGGGCGCCTCTCCGCGCTCAGCAGCCGCATCCTAGAGCGGCGCGGCCCGCGGCCGGGGCGGGCAGGGCGGCCGGCGCGGCGGCAGCGCTCATGCACGCGCGCGGGGGGCGGGGGGACCGCGCGCCGCCCAGCCCCGCGCCCGCTGACCTTGCCGCGTACCTGCGCCGCCGCGGTCCTCGCGCCCGGGGTCCTCGACGGGAGGCGGGGGGTGAGCTCCGCGGAGAGCTCCGCGGAGGGGGGCGGGGGGCGGCCGCGGGCAGCGCCGTGCAGCTCCGTGCCGGGCGCTCAGGCGGAGCAGCCGCTGCGGCGGGGCAGCGCGCGGAGCTCCGCGCCCGCCGGCCGCCCCTCCGCGGCTGCGCCCGTGCTCGGCGCCGCCCGCTGCCCCCCGGCCCCGGCGCCGGGCGCGGGCCGGCGCGCCGCTCGCCGCAGCATGGAGGCAGCCGCCGCCTGGCCGCGCCGGGGCTGGGCTGGGCTGGGCTGCGGGAGCCCGGCGCTCCCCGCCCGCCGCACGCACGGCGGAGCCGCAGCCGCCGCGCAGACGTGGAGACGGGCAACCCCCCCACACACACACCTCCCGCACCGGGTGCGCTGCGCGGGGCGGGCGCGGGGGAGCGCCAGCGGCACCGGCATCCAGAGAGAAACATCCTGTGCCCACCCCGCCGCACAGGCATCGGGGCGCGGCACCGGCACCGGGACCGAGCCTGTGCCCGCCCCACCGGTACCGGGGAGCGACACGGGCACCGAGGCTGAGCCTGACGCGCCACCGCTGGTGAGCGACACCGGGAGCGGGGAGGCACCGCGAATGGTACCGGCACTGAGCTTTTGTCTGCCCCGCTGTGCCGGGCAACGGCACCGGCAGCGGGAACGGCACAGAGCCTTTGCCTGCCCCGCCGGGCACCGAGAACGGCACTGTTAGTGATGCTGAGCCTCTGCGTGCCGCGCTGCGGGACCGGGTGCGCTGCACCGGGAGAAGCACCGAGCCTGAGTGCGCAGCACCGGGAGCAGATGGAGGGTACGGGAGCGGCGGGGAGAGGCGGGTCCTGGCTTGTCCTGTCCCTGCCTGTCCTGTCTATCCCTCCGGTGCCTCCTGTGCCTGGCTCTCCCTTCCTGTCCCTGTCTCTGCCCTGTCTGTCCCTGCCCCTGCCCAGCAGAGCTTCCAAGCGCCAGGGCTGGGGACACAGGTGATGACATTTGACTCATAGGAGGGAATGATCCCAGCAGGAAAGGAACGGCTGGGTTATCTCTAGGGACAGTAACTTTGGGAGCTTTTAGGGATGGTTATCTGTCCTCAGGGATGTTTCAGAGGGAGGAGAGCGTGTTTCTTGCTACGGAATGCTGACGCCTGTCTCTTATGCTCTCTCATGAGAACATGTCAGTGATGTTGCAGGGCTGAAGCAGAGGAACGAGAGGAGCTGAGCCTGCAGAGCTGGCACGAGGAGCTGCACCCCATCAGCTGCCAGCACCCCGGCACCTCCCGGGCTCCTCTCCTGGGACACCGTCCCACGGGGGTGTGGGCAGCTGCCTGCTCGGCTGCAGCTGCCCAGGTCTGCTCAGCTTCTCCAGCAGGCAGGATGCTGCCTGCGGCCCGACCAGCATGCAGTACGCTCAGAGGCAACCGGAGCAGTGCTGCTGGGACACGCTGGTGTTCTGCTGAGGGGGTGTGTGCGGGGAGCCCCATCCCAAAAAAAGAAAGGTGCAGTGATAGTCCTCATGCCTCTCTGCTGATGCTGTGCAAGAAGAGATGTTCGTGCCCTGGGATGCAACGTCTGGCGCCAGCCCAGGTGAGAAAAGAAAACCAAGCAGTGTTCCCTGGCTCCAGTCCATCCATGCGACCTGAGAAAATTGCTCTCCTTGCAAACTCTGGGGTGGAAAGGGAGTCTGGTTTTGTGGTCTCCACGCAGCAGGTGACCCTGCTCCAGGGAGGAGCACCCTCCAGAGCAGCAGCGATCCTCTGCCCTCCCGGCAGCCTCTGAAGCTGCCCAGGGCCTGGCAGCCACGCTGGGTCTCACAAGGTAGCATTTGTCTCCACACCCCAGTTCTGCTCAGTGGAGCTGGTTCCAGTTGTTACAGGGACACAGGGGCTGATTTTGCTGGCGTTGGCCCTGCAGTTGCTCTCACATGTCCTTCAGAGCTGGAGATATTTGCATCCTCAGCCGTGGTTCAGCTTTCACGATGTGCTCTCCTCGGGAGAGAGCAGAAACAAGAGGATGCTCCATGCTATAACGTCTGCTGTCTTGGCCGGCGTCTGCCAGAGCAGACAGCCTTCCTGGGCTCTGTGTTCCAGCACTGGCACTGTCAGTTCTCTGCTGCCCCGGGAGCAGGATTGCTGGCGTCACGGCGGTGCCAGCTGTGCAGATGGCATCGGGAACGGAAGAAAGTGTCTGGGAACAGCTTTTCTGGCAAAGGGAAATGAAAAAGCCCAGTGGGAACTCAGTGGAAGCTTGTGCTCAGAACTTGTGAATTCTGGAGGGCGCATCAGTTTGCCACTGTCCAGCACAAAAACACCGTGAGGACTGGACCAGGACTGCTCGGAACTGGTAACATTATAGCAGAGTCCAGAAACTCTGCGTCCTTGCAGGCAACTATGGGAACACGGGAACAGCCTGAATGCTCTGGCCTCTGCGGGCTGGGCAAGGGGTCCTGCAGCTCCTTCACCAACCTGGAATCCGTGTTGGGCATGGGATTGAAATGGCACTGATGCCTTGTTAATGTACCCGGTGGAGAATCTGCTCTTCCCTGGCATGTCTGGGAGTCCGGGGAGCTGTGGATGTGCTGGGGAGGTTCACTCCCTGCTGGGCAACATGGACAGTCTGTTGGTCACTGGATGTGTTTACAGAGATGGCTCTGACCTCATGTGCTCACAACATGCCTCTTACAGCAACCTTGGCCTGGTCGTGGGTTGCTGTCCCACAAGCAACAAGCAGATGCTGGGGGTCTTGGTTTGAAAGCATAGTACCCTCGAAGGCATTGGGATGCCCCTGGCTGTGTTCTGCTTGCAGAAGGCCACCCACTGCAGCTGCAGGAGATGGTGTGTGTCCCCTCCTGGGAGCACAGTGGCAATGACAAGCACGCACTCTGGATGTGAGGGACTTGTGGTTGTAAAGGGGGCTTCTCTTCAGCTCAGCTGCTTGGTGGATGATGCTGCTGGGCAGTCCAGCTCCTTAAGCTGCATCTATCCTGGAGGCTCTTTGTGCTGGCATAACTGGATGCTTACCCACCGCCAAGCACAGCTCCATGGCTAGTTAGAACTAAGAGAAACCCTGGCAGCTTTTAAACAGGAGCAGTCAATGGTGCATTTTAATCCATGTCAGAGCAAATAAGAAAATCCTGAACCTAGACCTCAGTGACTGTGTGTGACTGTTGCGCCACTGCAGGTTGTACCCTGAAACTGTTCCCTCCCTCTGGTTCACCCCCTGTGGTCTCCCCCTGGTGCTACCGGCTGGTTGGGGTGATACTGGAGTGGGTGTTTGTGCCTGCAGACTCCCTTCAATGCCCACAGGTGGGCTGTTTGCAAAAAACCTGCTCATAAGCACTTACTGTCAGTTTTGCTTTATTCCAGCCTCCAAGGATAATATTAATGCCTTTTTCCTGGTAAAGCGAGTAATCCCTTCACCTGAAATCTTTCCCCCTCTCGGGGGTAAGGTTTTAAAATAATTTCATCCTTTCTTTTTCTGGCTGAATTAGTGCTTTGTATAAATAATTGATAGGGCTGCTTTTATGCACTCTTTCTAACCCTTAGTGCCTCACAAAGCAGGGACCCAGGACCTGGGCACTCTGTCACTTCACTGCAGCTGGGTGCTGTGCCCACCAGGCTGGCTCCCCTCGCCTTCCAGACCTACACACTTGCCCTCCACAGGGGGCTGCTTGTCCATCATCACTTGAGACCTCCTCCCCAGCCCCACCTGATAACCCGGAGCCTTGAGCTATGGCTGGAGGAGGGAGCATCCTCGGTTGTCACTGCCCAGCTGCTAGGCAAGCAGAACTGCGCAACTTCCGCTGGGGCCAGAGAGCAGAAATTCCTCTTTTCCATAGAGGCAGGTGCTGTGCAGAGGTCACTCTGCACCAAGCAAAGTGCTTTACCTTGGCACAAGCAGTCCTTTCTCCCTCAGTACCCGGGAGCATCCATAGAGCAGGCTGCGTGTACACCCTAAAGGAGGGCGGCAGCAGCACAGCTCTTGGCAGCCGCGTTGAAGTGCTATGGCAAGAGGCAGGAAATCTTGCTCTTTAAGAAGACAGACTGTAGTACCTCATCAGAAAGTATTTGGACACAGCAGTGTTTACTCATCCTTACAAGAAGAAAATTCCACGCCTTAATCAGGGAAACGCCAAGTGCTGCACTGTGCGGAGTGGATCTCCCTCCTCTGGAGCACCTGGGAAATGGGGAACGCCGCAGCACCGCCAGCCTCTCCCTCCAGAAGCAGCAGCAGCAGCAGCAGCCACGTGCATTGCATTTCCCTGGAACTCATTTCCCAGGGAGTTTTCCCATTTTAAGTTCTTTAGTCTGTAAGATGGGGGAGCTGTTGCATTGTACAAAAAATGGCAGAGCGTGTTCCTGTGAGCTCTAGGCCGTGTGTCTCCTCCTAACCCATCTGCAACAGGAGACAGAAGCTGCAACACTGCGAGATGAGGCTGCAATAGGTGCCTTCCAGAGCCATGGAGCACCCAGGCATCGCCCTCGGCAGCTGGGAGGGCACAGGACGTGCCAGGCATAATCCTGGCCCCAGCAAAGAGGGGTTGGAGAGGTCCCTTCCTCATCATCACTTCTAATTTCATTTGAGGTGATCTGGCTTGGTGTTGCTACCCAGGGAACACTGGCAGGTGGCACAGCAGCAGCACAGGTGGAGTCGTGGCTCTCCAGGTGTCTCTGCCCCACACTCCCTGTCCCTGCCGAGGAATTGGTCTTCGCACCCAGAACCACCGTGGGGAGCGGGCATTGGTGACACTAGGTTTCTCCTCAGATGGGTTCCTTTCAACCCTTGAAACCAAAGCAAGTAAAGAGATGCTTCAGAGCTGAAGTGCATCCTTTTTTACATGTTTTCATCTATTAAAAAGACCCAATTGAACTTAGATTTAAATTCATGACTATGGTAATTACACTGGCTGTTTGCTTGATCTTTTAACAGGTAGACTGAGGAATAAGATAAAGCACTGACGTATTTTGGATTGTTTTGAAATCTCCTCCATCTTTATATGAAAATTTCTACCAGGTGGTACCTGGCTTTCAAAAAAGTGGTTCCCATCTTTCAGTTCTTTTTAGTCTGTAGGGAGAAGCTGGAAGCTGGAAGACTAATGCCAATTAACACTGGGTGTCCCATAGGGATCTGGCACATGCAGTGATTTCGTGTTGCACGAGCACATTTTTGCCTGGGAAGGTACTCAAGATACCATTGAGGAAAGTTTTCTGTGCCAGCCAGGAGCCTTTTCCTCAGCCCTAGACCTGGTGGGCCCTGCACTGCCCGCCCTGCACCAGCACAGGAGCTCTGGGCACCAGGCAGCGCTGGTCTCAGTGCCGCATCCCCTTGGGAGCTGCGCACTCCTGCGAGGCTTTGCTCTCCCCGTTGGCCGTGCGGCCACATCCAGTATCCAACAGGCAGCTCCATGGCTGGAGCCACAGCTCCTCGAGTACATGCTCCCCTAGCACTCACAGTCTCTTCACATTGGGTTTTTGGGCTTTGGTCTTTTAAAATTCTTATTCACATTTCTTTCTTATGAAGATTATTCCTCTCTGTTGAGGTGACTTCTCAGTAGAAAATAGCAAAATCAACATCACCAGCCTGCTCAAATTCCTGCAGCAGCCTTGCTGCTCTGCAAGAGCCCTGTGGAGAGCTCCTTTCCATAATAGACTGAAAAATTATTTGCTTTTCTACCAGTTGCTGATTCAAGTGTTTTCCTTAAGCCAAATCTTGCATTGAAAAGAGTGTCAAATAATTCAAGCCTTTTGCACTGCCCTCCCTCTTCTGCATGTCCCATCTCCTCTCTTCTGTCCAAGCAACAAGCTGAGGGCTTCTGTTTGACTGGGATGGGAGAATGAAGAAGTGATAGAAGCTTCATTTATGCACACAAGGAAAAAAGAAAAGCAGTTATTTCATTTACAGTCTTTATGGTCACGTTTTAAAGCCTACAGCAGCTCACCTCTGCCATAACCATACTGAAGGTAAAAAGCTACACCAAAAATGAGTCAATTGCCACTGCAAAATGTCACTCCTGAATGCAGGCAAGGTCTGATTTTGTCTGATGGTTTGCTGCCCAGGCAAGGAATGCAATATTCCATTGGAACAGGAGGAGAAAGCAGATTTAATGATTATTAGGCATAAGCACCCGAAACAAGCAATACTGGAAAAATAATAAGGTAACTAATATTTTTGGGAAGTTGCTAATTGGAAAAAAATAGAGACACATGGGCAAAAGAAGCCTTGTAATCACTCTTCAACAGAGAGTGAGCTGGAGTCTGGCATGGATCCCCGAAGCTTCTGAGCTTGTTCAATTAAAATCAACACTGAATGGGGTTTCTTTCACTTCCATTACTCAAGCTGCATTCTTCAAAGGGATAGCAAATGAGCGATATACATATGAAAGAGCCATAGAGTATAAAATTACAAAATGATACAGGGTTTGGATATTTGCACTTTGAGATATTAAATCTTCTGAAGGAAAATATTTGAGCAAATTCTGAATAAAGAACCCTACAGAGGAGGAAGGGAGAGCTGCGAGATAAATCTAATAAGGAAAGGACTAAGCAATTTCCAAGTGCTCTTCAATGAACTGGGTTTAACCATGACATGGTATTTCCAGTCTAGGATTTACTCTTCTGTCCGGTTGGGGCAGCGAGCACATTGTGACACCCTCCAGACCCATCTTCCTGTGTTCAGCTGCTGGGGGACACTCTGAGGGGAGCACTCATGTCCTGCCCAGGCCGTTTCTCCCACCCCCGTGGTGCAACCAAGGCAGAGACCTCCCAGCTGACCTGCTGGGACTCCGAGCTGTGCTCTGGGGCTCTGCAGCTGAGGTTGTAATGGGCGCTCAGGATCTTTCAGTGCCCCCTGCACCCCTTCAGCCCAGCAGCACGCGGCCCTTTGGCCACTGCCCACATCAGCAGCGATGCCCAGGCACCACGCACGGAGAGGGGGTCCTCTACACATGGGCACTGTTTTGGTACAGGCTTGTCTGCCGTAGTTGCAGTAGTTGGCTTTCACTGTGTGGGTCTTGATTATGTTCATGACACAAACTGGGTTCAGGGTCCTGAGTCAGAGCTGGATGTATCCCTTCCCAGAAATTTAGATTCCCTGCTCCCTGGTGCCCACCCTCCCTCCCTTTTTGCAGACATGGCATTGCTGCAACACCTCTCCAACCAGGTGACACATCCGTGCCACCAGTCAGCCCTGCACGGCTCCGCAGAGTGGGACAGGCTGGTGGCAGCGTCCTTCCCGGCTGCCCTGTGGAGTTCACCTCTGCTTTGCCTTCCCAGGTCTGCCCTGTGTGGCCACAGACATAGACATGGACATGCTTCCCTATAGCTGGTAAGGAGACGGCACAGAGGTCTTGGATCTCTCAAGTTTATGGGACAAAGTAGTCTGTGTATTAAACATTATTTTATGAGCTAATTAACTAATATAACAAAACAACACAACAATCAAGCGCTCAGTTCCCTTTGCCCAGACCAGTTTTTCACATAAATTCACTTATTCACCACTCAAGTCATGAGATTTCATAACTTAAAACCCGTAACTCTTCGCTCATGCACCCATGAGTTGCCTGGCTGAGGGGAGAGTGCCTATTGTCCCTCTCCCGTTGCAGTGTCCCCGTCGCAGTGTCCCCATCGCCCTTCTCCATCACCGTGTGGGCACCCCCTGTGTCACACGGCAGCCTCAGCAGCTGAGAGCTCTGTGGGTGCGTTGACGTTTCAGGCCTTCCAGCTTGACAGTTCAGTCTGTACCATTTCATAGAATCATAGAATGGTCTGGGTCAGAAGGGACATCAAAGCCCATCCAGTCCCACCCCCTGCCATGGGCAGGGACACCTCCCACTGGGTCAGGGCGCTCCAAGCTCCATCCAACCTGGCCTTGAACAGCTCCAGGGAGGGGGCAGCCTGGGCCAGTGCCTTACCTCCCTCATTGTGAATAATTCCTTCCTAATGTTAAGGGCAAGCAGCTTGTGAGGGAGCTGCCCAGGATGTGCCATGCGGAGATGCCGTGGGGCAGAGTGGCTGTGGCGATGCTGTGGCTCCTCCCCACACCTCCCACCTCTCCTGCGCGCCCAGTGCTCTCGCATGTCAGGCCGTGGCATGAGCCGTGCCAGCCAACATATGAGGGAGAGCCACATGAACAGGCACGAGGTGCCAACCATTCCCATCGTGCCTCCTCTCGAGAGTGCACGAGGGGAGGGCTCAGGCTGTTGGGCTGCCCCTTCTTGGCCCGAGCCTGCCTTATTTTTGATAACATGGACAGATTAAAATCAACTGATTGGCACCAAATCATCTCCTATTTTCAGGAATGTGCTGCATGGAAAACACTCAGATAGCTGCCTTAGAAAACTCCTAGCCCTGACAGCCTTTCTAATCATGCAAGACTTCCATGCTGTGTTTAAAAATCTCAGAATACCATGACTTGATGGTAATTAGTGATAATTGTTTCACACATAGGCTCTCTATTTGACTAATAACTTCCCTTACAAGAGTCAGGGAGATCAGGGACACCTGGGCCAAGAGCCATCACTGCTAATTACCCTTTTACTCCTCTTGTTGCTAATGAAAGCTTCTCCACAGCTACTGTGAGTATTGGCTTTCCAAGGAGCAGAGGCTCAGTCCTGTGAGGTCCTGAGCCCCACAGCTCTGTGCTCAGACAGCCCTGGGCTGCAGGAGTGGGTTTGAGGTCTGCATCCCAGGTCCTCGTCAAAGGTGGCAAGCATGGTTTTTTAATTCTTAAGGAAAAGTGGCAGGATGAACCCCAGTCTGATCCACCATAGAGCACAGGCCAAAAGCTGTTGGCTTCTGCTGCTGTTTGAAGTTCTTCTGGAGAGGAACCCAGACTGGGTTAAAGAAAAACAGCTTGAACAGAGAAAACTCAAACGGCCCCTTGGGTAAGATGCTCCTATGGCTTACAATTCTTATTGCTGAAAATGTGCATCTTACTCCTACCTTTAAGGTCCAACTGTAGCTTCCAGTCATGTTTTGTTTTTTTTTTTTTTCTTTTTTTAATGTCTAGCTCTGAAGAGAAATGTTCCTTGGGCACTGGTAACATTTGCTGGTGTGCTGTGAGTGCCCGTAGGGTTACAGAAAGGCGCCGGGAGATACAAGAACTGTGCTGCCATCTCCAGCCAAAAATCCCTCTCTTCCCACTCTCGAGCTGTCAGCTCTTGAAATTCCCCCAACAAGAGCTGGAGAACAAAGGTGTTGCTGCCACACACACTTGGGAGGATGTGGCTGCAGAAAAAAAGGGGTTGGTCACATCCAAGAGTTTTTAAACTCCGTAGACGAGGGGAATTTTGTTCTGAGGTGGTTTTCCCCGTGTGTCAGAACTGGGCTGCTGGAGGGCCGCACTGTCATCCCCTCTGGGTGATGGGTCTTCCCCACTCCAGCGGGTCACCCCAGTCCTCCCGAAGGGTCACCAAGTCTTCTTGGAGGAGGCTACTTGGGAACTGCTGCCCCGGTGCAGGAAGAAGGCAGGGGTTTGCAGGCTTTGCCTCGCTGCAATTGAGTGAACCTTGCAGGGCACAGCGAACACCGAGCCCCACCACCAGCTGCCTCCCGGTCCAGCCTGGCCCACAGCCCCTGCCCTGGCCAGTGCTCGGGGCGGCGGGGTCCCAAGTCAGAGCCCAAGAGCCAGGCACCCCATGGGCACTCCATCCTGCTGGCCACGGAGCCAGGCACTTCTTGCATCCCTGGATGGGGGCAGCCTCTTCCACCTGCCACCAGGGTCTGGTTCCCACAGCCAGCTGCTCACACTGGCCTGAGTCTGGCTCCCAGTGGGGTCCGGAGTCACTGCCATCATCCTTGCTCCTGAACAACACCTTCCTCTGCTTACACTCCTGTGTTCCTGCCTGCCTCTGCTCCCCAGAAGGAACTGTGGGAATGTCCAACAGTCGGTCAGGTACTCCGAATTCTAAAAAAAACATAGCCTCTACCTCTGTTGATTTACAGGCTCAGAAGGGAAGACTGCAGAATGCTGAAGCCAGTGAGCAGTACGAGTATGGGATGTGCGTCTGCATTCAGTGCATACAGGAACATGAAATTATCCAGGAAATGGGAATCATATCTCCAGAAATTGTCCTTTATGCAGCAATGACCAAGCACTTCAGAGAGCTGCGTGGAACAGCAGTTGTCCGGATGCACTGCCTAAAAGGCAATTCAGGAAACACTCCCCTCTTCACTGAAGATACTGCCCTTCAGAAATGCCTTTCCCACCACAGAGGGACTGCCCTGCGGCAGCAGAGCCTCCCGCCTCAGCCTCTCGGCTCGCAGGGATCTGTGTGTGTCTCTGCAGCTCGGTGTGAGCTCTGCCGGTAGCAGATGTATAATGAAAAGCGTCTTCCGACAGCAGCGGCTCCAGCCCGCCCTCAGCACACCCGATGAGCCCACGTGGGAGCCCGGGCTTGGTGTGACTTGAGAAGATGCTTACCTGGTTCCTGGGTAGGAGGGAGCACAGGGCTGCTGGTGGCTGAGAGGAGACCTCTCGGCACAGAAACGTCTTCTCAGCTCGGCGCCTCGTGCCCTCTGGCAGCCCTGGCAGCCCTGGCCATTGAGGTACTGGCAGCAGGGGTGTGTTCACACGCATTTCAGACGTGGCGGATGCATCTCGGGGCATTCTGGTTTCTTCTGCTTTGAGAAGATGCATTCTTGGATTTCCCCTGGATTTCTCTTCTAAATAAAGCCTCAGAGATGCTCACTGTGCTCAGGTTTCCAGGCACTACAGAGAAATGCCGCAGGAGCATCCAAGGCAGGCTCTTTTTTTTCCTGTCGTAGTCTGTGTTTACCTCCAGGAGACTCCTGGTCCTCACCTGTTTGATCCCTCAGTGTAATAGATAAATAAAAGTTTTGCTTCAACCAGATTATGATAGTTGAAATCAGTAGGGGGTCGGGAAGAATGTAAGTTTCCAAATATCCAATTAAGGGAAGAGGAGACAGATATTTACATGTGAAGGGTGGGACGTAGCAAGGTGTCAATCAAGAAGGAGACAAGGAGGCGCCGGGTGGGGGGGAGGTTGCCTGTCAGCTTATGGTAAAAGGATGCAGGCAAAGGAACAATGGAGGGGGGTCAAATGCTCAGTACTGAGGAAGAGTGCCTGCCTTCCTTCTGCAGCTCCCCCAGAAGACCCTCCGCGGGGTTGATGTTCATGTACGGGTGAGGGGGGGAAGTAACAAATGTAAATGAATTGCGGGAACCCAGTTGAACATGTATAAGTACCCTAAATAAATGTACATGAGTGGGGCCAAACGGTGTGCATAGAAGAGGATCCATCCCCTTGTGCACCCAGCACTGTAAATCTCTTTGCTTCTAAGACTTTGTCCTCTCTAAAATTCTATCTGTGAGCTGGCATTTCTCACACTCAGCAATAATATCTGCAGGTGCTTTTTCCATGTCAGTGGCTGAAGCAGTGGGATGTGGAGGTGCCAGCAAGCACCCCCGTCCCACTGAGTGGGTGCTGAGCAGGCACAGGGGAGAAGTCACCGAGTGTGACTCCTGGTCTGTCAGACAAGGCTGCTGGGGAGCAGGAAAGTACCAAGGCTGGGAGCTGCATTTACAGCACGGCTCACGCCTGCTCACTCTGTTATTCCCTAGTGGAAACAGAGACTGTTTTTCCACGTTAGGACCTTTGTGAGTTACTCCCTGCCACAGTTCTCTCCAAGCCTTGTTCACGTTTCAGCTCTTTACAGTCTGAGCATGGTGGCCCCACGGTCCCCCAGGAGCATCCCACCAACCCTTCCCAGGCCAGCTTCCCCAACTCCTCTTCTGCCCAGCTCTTACCAGATGTGTCTCCCTCCTGTCAAGCTGGAATCATGTTGGGTCCATAGGTCACTCAGTCCATGGCAATCTTGCCTGGGGAGTCAGTCATTAAGCAAATGTTCCTGGCTCGGGAACTCTACAGTTCATCTCTCTGAATCCTGAGTTGTCTGAACCTGAAATCACCGGCATTCACTTGTCTTTGTCTGCTATTCCTTCTCAATTTGTCTTTCAACTTTGCACACTGCTGAGGTCTAACCTAAAGATTCCTTTTTTTTTCACATCTCACTTCAGCCTCTTAAAATATCAGAGCAATGATTTTCACAGTCAATGATACCATTCCTGATGTGAAAGTTATTAAAATCATTTTTTCTGGTCTGTCACAAGAGTGCCCTGGGATGAAGGACTGGTTTATGTGCATATGAAACTCAGTGGTCTGAGCTGCTCTTCATCCATTCCTACAGCCTCTCTCTCCAGCAACACTTTTCCTTTCCCCATCACATCTTTGCATCGGTGTCCGATGTGGCAGCCTCACCAAAACCATCACCGTGGAGTGAATCAGCCCCTCAGTTTGTGTGCTGTGCAAAGATTTCCTTTACTCCTCACCCATCACACAGAGCAGACACCTTGCTCACCCCTGCGCTGCCGACACCTTTTGAATGGTTTCCCTTGTGCTTTGCAAAGGCGTCTTCTCACCTTTTTCCTGAAACTCTGAGATTTTCACTGTCTCCAAGATGTAGTTCCCTTTGATGGAAAACCTTTTCTCCCCTACTCTTTGCAAGTGTTTTCACTCCTTGTGTTCTCTTCAGAACTGTTCATCCATTTGGGGCAACTTCACTCAAATTCTCCCTTATAGAGAGGAACCTAAAGTTAACAGCACACAGCTGTGTTTCAGAAAGGCATTTTTTGATATTCAAGTGGGATTTTTATCTTTATTCATTGCAGTAAAAGATTTTGAATGCAGTTATGAACTACGTGCTGTTGTCTCTATTCAGCTTTCTGCATGGTCACTCCCCTCTCCAATTTCAAACTCCATAGTGAAAGGAGCTGCTGCCAGAAAATATATTTACAGTCTGGGAAATGGCAGATACTCATGGATAAGATGTTCTCAATCAGTAAAACCAAAAATCTGCTCCATGTATGACCATCAAATACCTCTTCATTTCTGAGACCAGTTTGTTGAACCACTGGCTACTCCAGGACAGGATTGGATTCCTGGTCACGTCAGAGCACGCTGCACTTCAAGGAGAGCTCTGACCCTGAAACAAAAACAGTGAAATAATTTTCTTTGTCAAAAAACACAAGAAGAAAAAAAATAATCTTTTACCTTGTTTATCTGACTGGTAAACCACTTCTGGAGATGTTATTAACTCTATCTGATTTCAGATTAGTTTTTAAAACAAATTGATCATGGCAGTTCAGTAAACCTGAGTGTGTTTCCAGCAGAAATCCAGAAGAGAGTTTTGTCAATCCTAGTTTTATCTCCAAATACGAGGAACACAAACGTGCAAAAGAGCTCACACGTTTAATATCAAGTCTCATTCCTGCAGTATTTCCATATTTAACATAGGTTTAATGAAAAACATGTTAAACTGTGGCTTTGCTGCTTCCTTGGTGCATGTCAAGGCAGGTGTGGTGGAGACTGTGTGCTCCTGCGAGGGCACCGACAGCTCCCAGCTGGGTCGAGGGCTGCCCGGGCCCCCTCCGGCTCACCCCCACCAGCAGGGACGAGTTCTGACTGGCGGGGAAAGGAGCCACCAGATTCAGGGACCCCAGGACATGGGGATGCAGGTGCAGTAGTCTCAGGGCAGTGACAGGATCAGTGAGCTGTAAATAGCTGTAATCAGCTTGTGCTGTGGCACGGAGCTGGCGCGGGCGGGTGGGCAGCCTTGATGCACCCAGCTGTCATGGTTCCTTCCCTTGGGCAGCCCACCCCACACAGCCACTCGCTCACTCACCCCTGAGGGATGAGGGACCGGGAGAGAATTGGGAGGTAAATGTGCAATGGCTCGTGAACAGTTTAACAGGGAAAGCAAAAGCTGCTCATCCAGGCAAAGCCAAACTGCTTCCCAATGTGGGCAGGCACTCAGCATCCCCAGCACAGCCAGGATCCATCGCATGTGACAGTGACTTGGGAGGGCAAATGCCATCACTCCCAATGTCCCCCCTCCTTCCCCAGCTTTTATGGCCGAGCACGACATCCAACGGTCTGGGACATCCCACGGTCTGGGACATCCCTTGGGTCGGTTGTGGTCAGCTGTCCCAGCTGTGCCACCTTGCAGCTCCTTGTGCCCCTCAGGTGTGCAGGCACTGCTCAGCAGTAATGGAAACATCCCTGGGTTATCAGGGCTGGGTTCAGCACAGGTCCCAAACACAGCACCAGACAGCCTCCTAAGAACTCCCTCCTAGCCCAGAGCAGCCGCACTGAGTAATTCACACATGACTACTCCATAATCTTCAACACTGCTCCCATGTGATTAGTAAAAAACATAGGCTAGGCTTGGATTTATGTTGAAGTTAAGCCTTGCATTCATTTTCAAGTTAAGCTCGAATTAAGGACAGAAAAAGGCACAAACAAATGTTCTCATCCGGTGAGGGGATAGGAGACTTAAGTCTGTTATTTCTCCCTACTTCGAAATGCGGTGAAAAATCCTTATGAAAAAGGTCCATAAACACAAAACAATTTCTTGCTAAGGTGAGCCCACTCAATTACACAGACAAGACGTGCGGCCTCAAACCCGGCAGCCCCTCCCCTTTGTCCTTATCTCTGGCCACTAAGCACCCCCTCAGGGCTCATCCTCTCCTTTTGATCCCTCCTTTGTCTCAGGGGATCAAAGGCTGACAGGGCCCCCAGAGTCCCTTAGCTGTTCTGGAATCCTGGCACCTCCTTCAGTCCTTCCCCAGGGAACGAACAAGCAGAAATGGGGGAGAAGGAGGAGGCTGAGCAAGATTTTCCCTCTCAGTGGCAACAGGCTGGTGGATCCACTTAGCCTTGGCTTGTCACTCCCTCTGCAAAGGCTGTGAGGATGCTGAGCTTTAACAGCACAGGGCTAGTTTCAAACTCGATTTCTGTCAAAAGCCAGTGATTGGATGCGATCTTTAAGTCATTGAAACGTTTGTGTAGTAAGCAGTTACCATATTCTACATTACAAAGCTACAATTAGCAGTTCTACATTGGTAACAATGAAGTTAAAACTTGTGTAACAACTCTCAAGGGCTTCCATTCCTCCTGGAAAGATCGCATTCACAATATAAAAGCGAGTCCCTGCACTGCCCAGCCGGTTGTTGACTTTGTCTGGGTCTGAAAGGGGTTGGCACTTCAGGAGTAAAGTCAGATTCAAAGGCCAATATCTGTTCATTAGTAGGGAAACAGCAGCTGAGAGAGATGATTGTGATGGGGAAGACTCCTAGGAGAATGTAGCAGCACGCGGAGTGAGCCCGGCGAGGCTGGGAGCAGCCCTGCTCCTGGGCAGGAATCCTCTAAGGGAGGGAGTGGCACCTCCTTCTCCGGAGATATCCAAACCCTCCTGGACGTGTTCCTGGGCAGCTGCTCTGGGAGATCCTGCCCTAGCAGGAGGTTGGACTGGGTGAGCTCCAGAAGGACCTTCCAGCTCCACCGTTCTGGGATTTTGGCATGAGGCCGTTATGTCTGATGAAAAAAATACTTCTGGAGCATGGAGAAAGTTTTTTGGGAGAAGTGGGGGCAGTGGTTTCTCGAGAGCTATCCAGTTCTACTGAAACCTGACATCTTCACTTTCCATTCTCTCCATTCTTTATTTAATGTTTTTTTTTTTTCCAGTGGAGAAAGCTGGAAGTTAAATGGGAGGCGTAGGGAAGGGAGACCAGAAACTGCAAGTAGAAAGGACCTGGAACTAAAAGCAGTTTCTGGAAAAGAGGAAAATCTTCCCAAATGGTTGATTCTTATTTATTTGAAAGTGTAGAAAAATATTGAAGTATGTATTTACACGTTATTTGTGTGTTTGTTTTGCAGAATTATGTATTTATCCTGCAGAAAAGCAGAGTGCATTGCTGAGCAGTCGGGATGGCGGTGAGTTATGGTCAAGGCAAATGCAAGACAAATGTACCTCCAGACAGCTGAACGCCAGCCAAGCCGGCTCTCTGCCACAGGATCCAGAGATAAAAAATCACCACTGCTCGGTACTGACAGAATAAATGCATGAAAATCAGGGGAAATAAATAAATCATGAAGAGGACACCTGAAGAGGCGAAACAGCACAATGTTGCAGCTCATAAACTGGAAGGTGAGGTCGGGAAAAATGTAGAGGACGAGTCTACAGTAAGGAATAATTTCTGTGATGTGTGTAATGCATCAGGTCTGGTCTGATGTGCTGTTTGAGAGGAGGCATGCTTTGTGTGCCATTAATTATATCAACAGTCAAAAGCTTAAAATAACATGTGTATCATGATAAATGCCAGATTCTGGAAGGCGAGGCTCCCTGTCAAGGGCTGCCTGTGCTTCACCTCCTTCAGCATCCAGACCTGGCAGTTCCCAGAAGGACACCCTGCCAACCTCTTGGGGGAAACCATGGCCCTGGTACCACCCTGATCACAGACACTCATTTGAACCCCGCAGTCCCTGAAATGATAATTCCTCACCATGTGCTCCTGTGGAGCCACACAGCCCTGCCCCACATCCCAAGAGTATAACTGCCTGTGCTGAGCTGGGGTGCCGGACCACAGGGATAGGCTGCAGAGATGTGCTCTGGGGATGCACCATGTATGCTCAGGGCATGTTCCACTGGGATGTGGCACGGGTGCTGCTCCACGGGGATGTGCCATGCAGATGCTCTGCACAGGGATGTGCCGTGAGAATGTGCCCTGAGGATGTGCCAGGGGGACATTCAACAGGGAGATTCCATGGGGATGTTTCACAGGCATATGCTCCAGCTGCTGCCCACAGCCAGCTTTCTCTCCCCGTGAAGCCTCTCAGCCCCGACAGGCAGGCACCTGCCTGGTGAGTCCCGTGGGCTGTCCCTTCCCACCTGCAGAAATCACCAGGTTCAGGCTGCTGCTTTCCCATTTTTCATAGCAAGCTGTGGAAGTGCTGCTCTGTGGGTCAGATTTGACAAACTGAAGCTGCGCCTCCTCACAGATTTCCAGCCCTCCCTATTCCCTTGACTTCTGCATCATCTGACAACTCTGAGGGATAGCGGAGCCTTCTCCTGGGAAGTGGCCAGGGGCAGCCGTGTGGGCAGGGAACAGCATCACCCTGGGATCTGCGAGAGCCGCCTTGTGTCCTTCCATGGGCAATCCAGCAAACTGTGCATCCAGCAGATCCCATTAGAGGCAAACAAAACACTGCTCCTGCAAATATTAGGAAATATTTCATTTCAAGGGTTGGGAAACCCCTGAAACACCATATATTTATGTTTTTTCAACTTTTTATCCTTGTTTGCAATTAAAAAGAGCGTGCGGCATGTAGTTAGCTGAAGTAACCCTTGATATGTTATAGGCATTATCAACAGCTCAGTGCAGCACCAAATGTAAAAGGGGCTTCTCTTGCATGTGCTGTGATGTGAATCTGAACAAAGGGAATACAAACGTGTATATCTTGTAGGGGATTTTTTTATCAAATTAACATTCACATAAGCAGCTTCATGGAACTATTTTTAAAATCATTGATTGGGATTCCAAGCCTGCCATGATTTTCCTCAGAGAATAGGAATGATGTCACTTGTCTTATGTGGTGCAGCCATAGGGCTGCTGCAGCCGTGAGGCTGCAAGGATGTGAGCAAGAATAGCGGAGACAGCATCTTTTATCTTCCCGTCTGATACAGCTGGGAGAAAACAGGAAATATTTCAGAATCAAAAGCTCTTCAAGTCTGAAATTTCACCTCTCCTATCAGTGGTTCAATTAAAAAAAAATACATCTCTCTACAGATTTTACCTTACTTATATGTTTAGATTATCCAGGGAACAAGTTTATTTTTTCTGCAACTTGGAAAGAATCACATTTTCTACTGCAAGAGATACCATAGAGACACAAACAGCCACTGGCTCCAACCAAAAGCCCATATAACCATTTATCCAGCACGAGCTGTGTCAGAAAGCAATTCACTTCCCAATCCCAGATCCTAAAATTCTATGCAAACCAGTGCATTCTATCATGACAAGAACAAAGCCTAACTGGGGATAACGGAATGCAGGTCTGGAAAACACGTGCTGACTTTGCTGATGAAAAGCCAGAAAACTTAGAAGTCTTGTGTCATCGCACGACACAGGGAGGTCCCAGACAACCTTACTGGTGTGCCTGGAATGCTCAGGGTCTCACCTGTGTCAGTGCAAAGGAAGGAGCAGCACACGCAGGTGCTGCAGCTGAAGCTGTTACGGGCACATGGGGTTTCTAACCTTGTCCCCAGCCTCCTGCTCCCCAGACCCTGCAGGTTCTGCAGCTGCTCTGGGGCTGACCTGGGGTTGTCACAGCGTATGTTGGCGTTGGGCATCCTGCCTTGAGAGGAACATGATATCCATGCAGGTAGTTTCTTCCTCCTCACCCCAGAACCAGCCTGAGGTCTTTTCTGTCTCTTTGCTAATGCTCTTTACAGTTTTTCTCCCTCCTCAGTGCTCTGCAGCTCCAGGTCAGCTCCAGCTGCACTATGAGCAGTGCCTCAGCAGGAGGCTGATGCCACTGTCTCTGGCCACTCCCATTCTCTCTGCTGCCCCAAAACCCATTATGTCAGACCCCAGATATGCCTTTCTGAGGGCAAGTCCAGGTGGAGCCGAGCCCTGGGCTGAGGTCTGGCAAACTCAGCGCAGAGATCCCAACCATGGTGATACTCTGCAGCTGAGCCTCACAGCTCCAAGGTGTCACATTAGTGATGGCATTGCCACTGGGTTTCCTTCGTCACTTCTTTCTTTAGTTACTCAGCTTTCTGAGATCTTGCTTCAGGCCTTTGTATCAGCTTTAGATTTAAATAACCAGGCAATAAATGAACTAGTTGAGTTTGATACTGACAGAAGGCAAAGCAGAGGCATGAATGGATTTGCTCACTGTGCATAACTGGAAACTACCTATTTCTGTTTAGGAATAGAGGAAAACATAGTCCCTGTGGATACCTGGCATCAGTTCTGCTCTTTGGGACAGCAGAAGGGTAAGGGCCTGTTTGAACCAGGACACAGAAGTCACATCAAACAGCATTGTTTACTGCTCTCCTTGTATCCCATGGTGGGCTCCATGCAGCTGTGGTTCCTCAGGGATGGATGTCTGGGAGTTAGGGAACCTGCAGAGCAGAGCACCAGAGGTGGCCACAGACTTCCAAGTAAGGTGTAACCACGGATACTGAGACTGCAGCATGAGGAGGGGCTGTCTGTGTAAAAGGTGTGATGGCATCCAACCATGGGATGAGGAAGATGCATGAGGAATTATTCCCTGCTGTTCCTCACAGTGCACAGACTTGGCAGCACACCAAGAAAAGATCAGAGCAGCGGCAGCTTCCAACATTGACCACCTCAGTGCACTCAGTTACTTGGTCACAGTCATCACAGCCATCCCGGGGCAGGGAAGTTGCAGCATCCCGGGCTGAACTGTGGATTGTTGTGATTCCATGCATGTTGAAGGAGAACATGTGTGGCTGGAGAGGCTTTGCTCTCCCTCACTGAGTACCTATGGTGACCCTAGGCGCAGCAGCGTTGGGAGGGAGGGAGGGAAGGAGGGAGGAGGACCCCGGGGCCTGCAGGCTCGGTGAGGGCAGATTCACAGCAGGAGCCCTTGCAGGCCCCGCTGTCTTGAACCTCACTCTGCATCCAAAGCCAGGGGCTGGTTTATTCCGAGGAGAATGTCCTATCTTTGCACTGCCTCTACACTCCAATGGGTGGTGGGCTGGGTGCTGGCCACACTCAGGGCTTCAGGAGTTTCTAAAGCCTTCTGATCAGCCTTTAATATTCACACATTTAAATCACACAGCTATGGAGATACAGTCACCTGGCGGAATGTCTTTGCATGAAGGAGGAATATATAGAATTATTTCAGCTGGAGTTAGCAGTTATATCTTAAACATATATATTTTTTAAGTCATAAACTCAATTTGCCACAGCTTGCCATCAGCAGGAGACTCGTTGCTCTCACGAGCAAGTGGAAAATTGAAGAGGTGAAAATGAGGGCAGGTTTTGATGTTATAAAATTAAGGGAGAAATTTACAGTGATTTTTGGAAAAGTCTGATGTTATGCAAAATATTTGATCTTCTCACTGGCGACCGGAGAAGATCTTACAGGTCACCTGTCAGGGCACGGCTGGGATTCACTGCCAGCTCCACCTTCTCAGCAAAGCTCAGAGGACTCTGGGATTTGCCCAGCAGCTGAAGTTTTCAGATGAAGTTTTATCACCTCAGTGAAATGTCACAGATGTCAGGAAGGACATTTTATACGTGACAAGGTTTGCAGTTCTACATAAACCGTACACTTGTGGAATTATTTAACAATGCAGATGAGATAGTCTCATTATGAAATTCGTTAAGATAGATCTGCTGGAAAACAATGAGAAAGGCAATTATTTTTCCTCCTCTTTCAAGACAAAATGAGACACTAGTTTGAAATCCTGAACTTTTTCTATCAGGTAATTTTCTTTACTGGTTTTTTTTTTTCCTCATTCATCCATTTTTTTATCCTGTTGCTTCAAAAATTGAGAAAAGAAAACCTGTGAGCAGGCTGAGTTTCTCCATTACTGAGGGAATTTAGGACTGCAAGAGCCCAGGGCTCTGCTGGTGCTGCTGGTGCCCAGCATGGATGCCCTCCTGCCCTCAGGAACGGCTTTTCCAGACTGGCTGAGGGATGAGGCAGTTTCTTGGAAGCTATTCCTGCCAGACCCTGACAGCCATGAGGCACAGGAGATCGTTTCCCTCTCACAGAGAAGAGCTGCAGCTCCTGAAGTGGAGCAAGGTCGGCCTGGCCAGGGCTCTCCTTCCAGTGACGCCAGCAGCTCGCACGGAACCAATCCATCGCATTTGGGCATTGGATGTTGTAAAGCCCCTGAGCCAAATTCCCCTGAGCAGGGGGACCAGAGCAGCCCAGGACAGTGCCTACTGCAGCACCTCAGGTAGAGCTGGCAAACAGAAGTGACATGGATCCCTTTCCTCTCCTCAGGGCCCTTTCTGCTGCTGCATTATTTATGGCTTGTCAGAAATAATAATAATAGCAGGA
Organism: Tapera naevia; assembly: GCA_033556795.1. Lineage (NCBI taxonomy): Eukaryota > Metazoa > Chordata > Aves > Cuculiformes > Neomorphidae > Tapera > Tapera naevia. The sequence continues at coordinate 826,978 of JAUMJJ010000396.1, forward strand.
CTGTTGGGTGAATTCTGTGTCATGAGGAATGCACTTTTACTGTTTCCTCAGTGTTTCCATCCTGCTTCACTGGGAAGAGCAGTTTGCTGCTTGCGTTTACAATGGCAGGGCTGATTTAAGGGGCATATTTCAGTCTTTTTGCTCAAGCCCTTCCCGTTGTTATTGCCTGGCAGTAGCCCACAGCCTCCTACAGCCCATTTATACACCAGAAACCCCTGGGGGGCATCTGAAAGGACAGTGAACTTAAGCAAGTTTTCCCTGGAGAGGGCAGGACCACAGAAAGAAAGGAAGGCGCAGACCACCAGCCTCATGGCATAATAGGGCTGTCTGAGGGCCTTGCCTTGTTAAGTTTGCCCGGGATGCTCTGACATCGCTGCATCTTCACCTTGGAGTCAATGGAATTTTCCAGAGCCACTGAGCCCAGAGGGTGGGAGAACTCAATGTGGGAGCAGCTCCAGCCATGTCACAGCTGAACAAATCTGCAGCACCAGCCCCATGCCAGGTTTGGAGACTCCTGGTTTGTGTTTGGGTCTCTGGCAGTGATCACAAGAAAGGAGCAGTGGCAGCATGCTCTGAGGGTCCCAGGTGGGTATGTGAGCCCCACGCCTGCAGAGGTGTGGCTGATGGATACTGACCGCACACCTTAAAGAGATGTGCCCGTGGCCATTTGCTCCGCACAGATTCCAAGCCCACATCTAAGCCCACAAAAAACAAATATGTCCTGTGGAGGAGAGCAGCAGCAGGGGCTGTTCCTCCCTGGGCTCCCTGCGCCTGATGGACAACGCTCACTGCCAATGGGGTCATCCCATGGGTGAATACAGCGCTCTCTCTTGATGACACCCTGCTACAGTCAGCCAAATGCCTTCTGCACTGCAAACTGCCATCAAAGTCACACTGTAAAATTGATCACAGGACACTCCTGTAAGGCACTGCCAGCTCTGGCAGATGGGATGGAGCTGAGTGAGGCTAGGCCGGGCAGGGTGGTCACAAGTCGGAATGAGAGAATCTGCAAAGAACATGGCTTGAGGCAACCTCCAAGGAGCAGCACAGTCCAGGCTTTCCTCCTGCAGAAGCTCCGAGATATTTTGCAGTCATAACTCCATGTGGATGCTGATAATTTAATGCTGCATCAGATTTTTGCATGAATATTGGATTAGGCTGAATTTTTGTCAGTCTTGTGGCTCTGCTTAGAAGTATCACAGTTCTGCACAGAACTGAGACCTCTAGTTTGAAAACACTCCCTACAGGCAGCTTACCTAGAATAGGTGGAAATCTAGGAAATTAGCAACTCTGTCTCCTCTCTGAAAAATATAACTTTTAGTTTTTATGGAAGGTTTTAATGGTAATTAATTTCATGGGTCTTTTTCTGTGAGAAATTTCCATGGAAGAAAGCACAATTCCCAGTTGGCTCTAGAGACTCACCTGCTTTGTTGGGGATATAAAACCTAACATTGCCATGCAGGGTCTGACCTCATTGATGTTTTTCCTGCAGCGGTTCCTCTACCTCTGGCGCTGCAGGAAGGTCTGATGGAGCCAGGCAGCAGCCGATCCACTCTGTAGAGCGCAGGAGGCTCCTCCCAGACAGTGGATCCTGGTGCAGCCTTGCCTGGACACAAACCCAGCACCCCTTGGCCTCCCAGTGCCTGGCTCCTTGCTGACCTGAAGTTCTTGACCAGAGCAGCCTCACGATGAGCTCTGCAATGTGCAAGAAAAGCTCTTTTTCACTGATTGCTACATTCGATTATTTCTACTTTCTAATATTGCAATCACACTCAAGCTCTTGTGTTATAAAACAAAGAAAACAGGAGTTGTCTCCTCTCTAAGGAGATTACACATCTGTGTTACACATGTTCTGATTCCTGTTTCTTGCACTGTTAATGCTCCCCGTTATTCCCTGGCTCGGTGTTTGCTGTGTCCATTCAGGCAGGGAGGGAGAAATGGCAGCACCACACAGGGCCCTGCAGGTAAGGACAGGCTATTGATTTGTATAATATTGATTAATTATCACCCTACACTCTGCACACCCCCAAAATCTATTCTTTTCCTGGAAGACAGTTACACAGTGATCTTTAATGAGAGCGTAAGAAGAGCTTCATGCTGTTTTTCTTGACTTGCTGCTTGGAGAGGCAGAAGGGGCACCAGGAGTGGTTTCTGCCCCGTGCAGGGTAAGGGGTGCCTTGGCTGAGGTGGCTGGCAATCGCCACGGTGCTGCCATCAGCACAGCTCTGCCTGCTCCCTGCAGGATGCTTCTCAGCCCCCTCAGCCCCAGCTGACTGGAACAGCTCTGCAGCCCCTGTTGGTCCCAGCACCACCTGCCCTTGCTGCCAACTTGTCACAGCTCTGCTGCCCCTTGCCCCATTCCCATCCGTGTGCTCCCGCTGTCCCTGCAGGTTCCCGGGTCCCTGGGATGAGCAGCTGGATTCGGCAGAGGAACCTTTCCCAGTTCATGGGAACGGACACCTGCCATTATTACTTTTTTTAATCTTCTTTTATCTCCCGGCCCTTTCTGGCTCTGCTGCCTCAAGCGCTGGGCCCCAGCTGGGAGCTGCATTCCAGCCAGCAGGACTCTGCAGCCCCACTGTGGCTCCCAGTAACCCCCAGCCCTTCTCCGCTAGGCCCCAGCAAGACTTTTAAGTTTCTCACAGGTCACCTTCCCAGCTTGGTGTTGCTTCCCCAGAGAGTTTCTGACTGCTGAAGTATCCCCTTGAGAACTTTTGCATTCTAGAGATTTTGTGGAGATTACTGGAGACTTTTGTAACAAAGAGAAAAAAGGAAGTATAGCTTACACATGGGAACAGGAACCTGGGAACAGAAAGGTCTTGGAGTTTAACAGATGGTGAGAAAAATGAAATTTAAATTGAGACTATGTGAACAAAGTCTCAGGCTCAGAGTGAGTTATTTTGCAACCAAATTCAGTTTTGCTGAAAAAGAAAGGCAAAAATTGATGTATTTTATTGGTGCAACGTCACTAACGCTTAAATGTTACAACAATCTAAATCAAAGCATAACCCAGTGATACAGCTTTTAGATCCTTGTAACAATGCAGGAAGCTTCCTGTGATGTGAGAAATGGGTCCTTTGCCTTCGTTCTATCATTCTCAGCAGAGCTGTGCTTTGCCCAACATGGGAGGACAGGCAAGAAGAGGCTCGAGGGCTACAAATGAGCAGGAGGCGCTGCACCTGCAGCATCTGGGGGAGCAGGGGACCGGCAGCGGAGCAGCTGCCGGCCTGCAGGCAGCTGAGCCAGGAGAGCAAGGACCAAGAGCCCAGTCACCCCTGGGTGCCAGCGCAGCCGTGACTTTGCCGGGCTGTGCCTGCAGCAGCTGGGGCTCAGCTGCACCCTGCCAGGGGCTTCCCCAGGGTGAGCAGGTGGTACCACCCTCATGGCGGTGACAGGCAAGATTCAGCCACGGTTGCCTTTACTCCTGCAGGGAGTCCAACGAATTTCTGCCCCAGTGTTTTGGGCTTACGTATTCCGCCATCAATGAGGCCAGGCAAGCCTGCTCGTGCGGCTCCTTAAAGCCCCAGCAGCCGGGTCGCACACCTGTGCTGTCCATGATTGGCTCCCCCCCGCAACCGAAGGAGTGGTGATGGATCACCACATCATCTTGAGGGTACTTCAAAGGTTACTGGCTTGTTTGAAGTCACAAGGTCACCTACACAGAATGCAATTGGTTTTCATAAACATTGTTCATTATGCAAATTCATTATTTACAGATACCATTAGGTGACAGTGGATGTGAGGAACAGAGTAATAGGAGCTGCGCTTTTGACACAAGGCAAAAATATTTGACAGAAGATGAATCAGGGATTGGCCAAAAGCATAAAAAGTAATTTAGAGAATGGGAATGCAGAACCTTTTTGGCGAAGAAGCTACAGAATGCCCTTGGCAGGAGTCAAAACTGGAAGAGGGGTTGGAGTTGAGAGCTTGGGCTTGCCTGCAGATCCACTGCTGCTGTACCAGCCAGCGACAGCACTGGTCCCCATGGAAGCCCCTCTTTGGGCCTCTGGCCCCCACCTGCTCACAACAGCCTGGCAAGGTCTGCTGGGCAGGTGTGCTGCTCCGCCAGCAGGGCCAGAGCCAGAGGCTGCTGGTGCTGGGCACTGCTCGGAGCTGCCATCCCTTTCCCAGCTATCCCTGGTGCAGATGTGGCACTTGTACCACGCTGGGGGGTGGCAGAAGCATCCTCCAGATCCTCCTACACTCTTCTGGAGATGTACATTTCGATATCCACAGCTTCACAGAGGAAATGTATAAACCATTATATTAATTTGATTTGAGGAAGTCTGTAGCTTCATGGTCCAGAAACTTAAACCATGGTCCACTCCTTAAAACAAACACGTTTATGGTTTTGTAGTGAAAGTACTGATATTTTGGTCTGTCACTGGTGTGAGAGACAATGTTTTAGCAGATCATGGGCTGAAAGAAGACAGCACCACTATTCAATGTGATGCTTTAATACCCTGGCCTTGTCTCTGCCATCTTTCTTGTCATGGAGGCTGATCCTCAATGTCACAGTTCTGCATCCTCTTCCCTTCAGATGCTGGTTCTCACGTGAAGGCTGTCACAGCTGCTGGCAGGCATATACAGATAGCCAAGGCTACCTGTTTGCCTAATTCTGTGCCCAAGACACAGGCAATTAGCGTTAGCTGGGCTGGTGCCAGTCAATGCCTCCCCTGGGCAATGTACAAAGCATCCATCAGCAAGGTGCGCTGGCTGCCGGTGCCACTGCCCTGCTGGGCAGAGCCAGCCCCCCCTGCACCAGCACAGTCCACAAGCAGAGCTGTGGCTCATGGGCAGGAGTGTAGATGAAGGAATTTTTGATAATTGCTTGTTATTAAATCCATAATTAACCCCAGAGTATTTTTGTCTTGCTGGGTGCTAATGGCATGACTAGAAGCACTCCCTTCACCTGTGCTGGCAGTACCAATGTGGTAATCGGCTACAGGAAACTGCAGGCTTTTAATCTCCAAGGGAAAATAAAATCTCCTCTTTAGATGAATGTCAGTGTTTTTCTGAAAACTTTGCCAACAAAGGAAAAATATCTCTTCCCCAGAAAATCCCCAGCAACCATTACAGAACCATTTTGCATCTTCTCACTTTTCCCTCCTCCTGTGTGCCTTGGAAGTGTTGATTCCAACAGTGCTCCAAAGCTTGTTTTGATCTCTTCTTTAGGATTCACTAGAGAAAAAGGCAGGCTTTGCATCTGCATGTGCAGGTGTGTTTGTGTGCTCAGCTGAAGAGCTCAGAGACAAATCACTTGTTCACAAGGTCGTTCTTGACCCACAGAGGCGAATAGCGCCTGCTCAGCGTGGCACCTGTGTTTCCAGCTAAACCAGTAATCCCAGCGTCAGTGGGCTGCCAGCCATGATGTCACAGAAAGGAGCAGGTTTTCTAGGAGCCCCGGGGGCTGCCAGGCTGGAGGCACAGCTCACCCCAGCCTGTGTCAGCACTGGAAGGCTTGGGGAGCACATGCAGCCAGAACGGCTTTCCATGGGAATTTGTGATGAAAGAAGCCGGCTGAGAAAGTGATGTGGCTCGTCACGGTTTATGAGTCCCTGTTCTAGCACAAAAGAAATGGGTAATTCCCAAGCAAGCCTCAAGTCCCAGAGGGAAGACAGAAGACATTTACCCATGCTTTTGTTCTAACCAAAATGTGCTCTTCTGTTAAAAATAAGAGTATGGAAACCAGAAGGTGGCATTTATAGGAGCTCTTCTCTCCTTGGGACACATGGATGACCAGACAGCCCTTGGCCCTTTCTGTAACGAGTGGGTGCAGAAGTCCAGACAGTTTTTATAAAGTTACAGATAAGCCTTGCGGAGGATAAATTCTAGATGGGATCTCAGAAAGCCAAGGGTGCATGTCCAGAGGGACCATCACTGCTGCATGTCGTAAGCCACCACAGTGGCTGGTGCGAGGCCACATATGGTCCCTGGAGACAAAGCCTTCTCCTGCCCAGCCAGATGAGTCACAGTGCAGCTGGAAGGACCTCCTCCCTGTGGTCTGCTGAGAGTGCAGCATCCTCCAGTGCAGAAACAACAGCCTGAGCTTTCTCTCATCTCTGCTAGAAAAGGCTCTTCCTGGCCTTAGTGGATTCATTGCAGGAGCTGGAGCAGCTGTCGGTCACCTTGGATGTGTCACCCAAAGTTAGTGTCCAGCACTTACACAATGCATGTTTTGTTGCCAATCCAATTAATGTTGCTTTAGCTTGCAGTCAGGCTCTTCTTCTGTTTTTTTTTTTTCAACTATATCAAGAAGTTCCTTGGTACCAGACAATATTTCCCTGAAAGCATGTGCTTAAGTCAGCATTTTATCGCATTTCAGGTAGGATAAGCAGGTGGAGCTCTTTAATTCTTGCCAGATAAGGATTTATTTTCCCACCCCTCAAATTGCCATCCCAGATAACTTCCTTTTTGGAAAATCACTTGGAAAGAGAGCAGCTGCCCATAAATCTTCCTAAGGGCCAAAGCTGTGCTGCACAATGGCCTTAACACCTCTGTGGCTCCAAAGGTCAGTCGCTGAGGTTTAACATTTCCAGGAATCTACTTTCCACCTTTATTCGGTTTCCACCTGTAATTATAATGTCAAGCTTGACAGATAAATTACTTTTATCACTGGAGCAGAAAACATCTCCTGTTCATTTGGTGTTGTAAGCTCAGGCAAGTTATGTGTGATTTAAAAAAACCGGAAAGTTGCATATGAGGTTTAAAATTATAATGGCACCGTTGGGTTTTATTTAGCAGCACTGCAGATGGAACAGGGTGGAGGCAGGAGTTACACTTGCCTCCATCAGGAAGCGTGTGGACTACAAGTGCACCTCCCTTTTAACTCTGCTTAGTTTTGGTTCAGGAACCCAAGAATTCCAACCCAAAAATGCAACTGGATATAACAGTGATCTGAAAAGAAGAGCAGAGTTAATCTTTGTCCAGTTACTGGCAGTGTTTCTCAGTGACTGGAGACAACACCTGGCAATACTGGACTGAGAGGAATTTCTCACAGCCTCCCTTGTGGATGTGGGAAGTGGTGGCACATGAACCCTCATGTTCTCCTTCTCATTAGAAATCGTCTAGGAAGGGCTGGGTTTCATAACACTGTTGCAAGTGGAATTGATACCAGAAATCACAACATTTTGGGTTTGCCTTTTTCCTTCCATTTCTGCCGTGGCCTGAGCAATCTCTCAAAGAGGAACTGTGACTTCACAGCCTCTACTTGGTGGCAGGGACCAGGCCAGCTCTCCTTTCACACTGGCAGCACAGTCCCAGAGCCTCACCCTGCCCACAGCTTCTGTGGAGACACAGGGTGCTGCTGATTAACAGAGCCCAAAACAGCAGGCTCTGATAATTAAAGCATCTGAAGGTACACAGGGTTGCTTTAACATTTGTCACATTCAGCACTTTTCAGTACAAGGTGGGTCCAATGTGGGGCACTCATTTTTTCTCATCTTCAGTGAAGGATCAGCCTTCATCAAAATCAGTTTCAGACACGTAATATGAAAGACCTCCAGGGTGCATAAATATTGCAATCCAGTGTATCACCCTTAGCCTGGATAATAGACCTGGTTTAAACAAAGCAGGTTTCTTACTGAGTGCCAATTCCAGCCTAGCAAGGGGTGCAGCCTCAGGCCAGAGTCTGCTCCAGGGCCGCCAGCACTGGCTCTGGGCTTTAACACCTGCCGCAGGTCTGGCTCCGCGTTGCCAGGAGTGACAGCAGTGTCAGCAGGGCAACATTTTTGGTATGGAATCACCTGCACTCTGGCAGGCAGGATGAGGGTGTGAAGTGGCTTCTGACTCAGGAAATGCAGCCGTTCATCACACAAATCTGCCTAACAGCTACCTGTGCAGGGCACGTTTCATTTTCCTTAGAGGTCTGTATCTAAAAACCTATTATAACCAAACAGTAAAAGAACAGAGAGTGCTGTCTGCAAAATTCCCTAAAAATAGTTCAGCAATAATGCTGCTGCTTTCTGCAGACCTTAAAAAAAAAGACTTTCAAGTCTGTAATTCTCTAATACAATCAAACACAATCATAAGCAACATTATTCACACTGACTTGATTAGTAAAAAGAGAAGAGTATGCTAATGAGCTGTCCTACAGCATCATTCTCTGTGTTTGAATGTGCAGCTGCAGCGCTCTCTACACTTCTGTGCATGAATTCATTAGTCATGGGAAAATATACCACTCTTTCCCATTCCCTCAGCAGTTCCATGGTGCCTGGAAGAGGTCTGTGTTCTGGGTTGCTCCTCTCCAGGGTCACTGCTGTGTCCTGGCTGGCAGAGCTGCCCTCCTGGCCGCAGAGGCTCCCTCTCCCCGGATGGGCTCATGGGTTCCCCACTCCTGGTTTAAGGTAGCATTTCTGGACAAGAACGCTGCACTGCTCTGGGCCTTCCCAGCACCAGGGTCTGCAGCCAACAGGAGAACATCCAAGACAGATTTCCCCTCCCGGATCCAAGGGCAGAAGAAAGCCAGAACGGACCAATGAGTGATGCTGGGGTGACCCAGGTCTGAGCAGGCAGTCACAATCTGCTGGCCCCTCAGAGCACTACCACCCATGCTCCTGGCAGGACATCTCTGCACGAGCTCTCTCCTATGGGCTCTTGGGGATGTGTGGGGCAACAGGATGAGTGATGGGCTGCCAGCCTGAGGGAGCAGGGCTCAGGGATGCCCAAGGCAGAAGGGGTGCTCTGAGGCAAACTGGTGACCATAGAACTTTTGCAGCCCTGGCCTTGGCAGGATGAGCACACACCCCCCACCCCCCCCAGCCCCTCTGCTGCACAGAGGTGAGCCCTGGCCAGACCCCACAGCCACAGCACTGCACTGAGAAGAGCCTGTGCCTTAAGCACACCCACTTCTCAGGAACCTGTGACCCTCAGGCAGGACCCAGCTGGGCTCCACTGGGGCACACAGCCGCCCCCCATCAGAGGCACCAGGAACCTCCGTGCTCAGGACAGGCAATGGCCTTCCTCAGCCTGTAAGGGATGGGGGCTTTGCACCCCCAGGCAGAGTGGAATATGCAGGGTACACGGTCAGAAAACAGGGCTTCATCACCTCGCAATCTGCCCAGGGCTCCCCAACGACAACCGAGAGGGGGTTCCCAGCAATCAGGAGATGTCCAAGGTGTCACTGAGCTGTGACCCTGGCGAGGAGTGCTGGGTCTGGCACAGCTGGGCTTTGCTGTGTGAGGGGGGATGTGTAACCGGCACATGCCAGCCATGCCTTGGCCTATGTACTATTGGTGTATTCATACGGTGTGTGAGCAGTGAGCCAGGTGCAGGATATTTTTTACATTTCAGTTGCTGGCTAGAGCAAAAATAAAGTTATTTTTGCTGCATGCTTTGGTAAAAGAGTGTGGGAAGCCTGAACAACCTCCATCACCCAGCACCCTCATTCTTCCACACTGGCCATGCCCGCCTCTGGGCTGGTTCAGGGCAGCCACAGGGATCCTGCTGTCTGCAGAAAGTCCTAATCTACATTCAGTATGGTGTTAAATCGCCAGCCTTGCTGATAGCTCTGGGCAGAGAAATAAAAGCACCCATACGATTAACCTGGAAGGTCCTCAAAAAAGGGAGATAATTATTCGAGTTTTCAGCAGGTCACACTGCAGTGACAATCTCTGTTTGTCCCCAGGGACAATGCCAGCAGGAGCAGGGACCGTGTGGGACTGCCACAACCCTTCCACCTCCCAGTGAAACCCATGCTGGCTGCTGGCTGCCCAGCAGTGCTCTGACAACAGGAACAACGGCTGAAAATCAGAGAAACAACGCCAGTCACCTGCCACTTTCACAGCTACTAACCCGGCATCCAAAGGGAAGCCTGATTGATGTTCAAAATCAGCAGGGAAACCCATTTTTGTTGCAGGCAACATGGCAAAATAATGGCTAATTACCATAACAAAAACCTTCCAGAGCAAAGAAAAGCTGATAGTCCTCAGCTCTGCTGAAACTAAAAGCCTGTTGAGTCTTTGTAATTGGTTTAATTTGCTTTATTTCACTCTTTCTAGTAGATTAAAGGAATTGGACTTGCAGTCCAGCTTGTTTAGAAAGCACTCATGGGAGCTGCCGGGGTGGTCACTGGTCTGCGGGCAGCCAGGGTGCAGTGCGGCACAGCACCCACTCCAGCAGCATCCACACCAGCAGCAACACCCATTCCAGCAGCACCCACATCAGCAGCACCCACTCCAGCAACACCCACTTCCAGCAGCACCCACTACAGTAGCACCCACACCAGCAACACACACTCCAGCAGCATCCACACCAGCAACACCCACTACAGTAGCACCCACACCAGCAACACCCACTCCAGCAGCATCTATGCCAGCAGCACCCACACCAGCAACATCCACTACAGTAGCACCCACTACAGCAGCATCCCCACCAGCAGCACCCATTCCAGCAGCACCCACACCAGCAACATCCACTACAGCAGCACCCACCTCTCTGTGTCAGCAGACAGCACTTTAAGGAGATGAAGTGTGATATGAGAGGGACCTTGGCACAATCACTGAGTGCAGGTGCACAACAGCCAGGTCCCCACAGCCACCCACCTCCTGAGGTGGTTCTGGGCACCGCCGCGCACACAACCTGGGTCAGTGCAGCAACTGGCTGAAAGAGAGCTTCTGAAAGGCAAAAACTGCGTGGAAGAGCTCTGGCGGGGAATCACTGGGACCCATTGCTGCTGCCGTTCAGCTTTGCGATTGGTGTCTGGTTTCACTTCCCAGCCCAGGCTTTGGCTGCTGCTGTTCCAGCCCACGCAGAGCACCTCAGCTGGCCGCCTGCTGCCTGCCCACCGCCCTCCCTGTGCTCGCAGCCTGGCCTGGCAGCACCTTCACTCTGTCTTTTTTCTTATAAACTGCTGTGGATGTCAAATACCCTCTGTCCAGTGTGTGTGCCCACTGGACTTCTTTAAAGAAGATTCATTTGTTGAGGATTTGCAGACAATAGCAACAGTTTATGATTGTTTTATGCATATCATAATGTCTCGTGATAGCATATAAACAATTGTGGCTGGTAAGGCAGTAACGTCATGTTCAAACCCTGTGTTAATTGGCCCCGTGAGCTGCCAAGCCTCCAGATTTTTAGAGGTTTTTTCAGTGCCTGGAGATGCAAATAATTATTGAAAGGGAAATTCAAGTCATCATGAAACTTCAAGGAAAACACAGCCCTTGAAGCACAAATCCCACACAGGACTGAAGCTCTGGTTCCCTGGAAACTCTGCTGCTGTCAGGGCTGTTACCTGTACCACATGGCACACACTCGCCAGATGTTGCCACAGCAGCAGCATGAGCCATGAACAAATGAAGGAACAACTCCAGCCATGTGTTCAGTCCAGATTTATCTCCTTAAACATCCCTACAAAATGCCTCAGGGATTAAAAACCTGTCAGCAAGGAGATCAGAAAATCCTTTGCAGTCTGCATTGTAAATGGCAGTGATCAAAATGACCAATTAAGAGGGAAATCTGATCCTGTGTCACTCTTCCCGCTGCTTTGTCATCTTGTCAGTTTGAATGTACGCACAGCTGCCTTGTAGTCAGCTGCTAGAACGTGAAATCACCCAGATGGACAGGTCTGAAAATCCCTCCTGCTACACCAAGATTTGCTTTCCCAGAGGAAGGTTATGAGAGAGTCTTATTTTCTAACAGATAAAGTCAACAGCAAATATTATATGTTGATACCTTGCTTTTGCCCGAGGTGGCTGTTGGTCCCTCAGAGCTGTATCTGGGCAGTGCACATGGAGCACTCTGTGTGTATTTTGTATGCATCCAGGAGAACTTGGGGGTGCAGCATCCAGGGAAGAAAGCACTTTCTCTGCATCTTTAAATTAATATTCTGGAGAGAAAATCGTTTCCTGCCTCCCAACCGTGGCACCAACACTTCTAAAGTGTTCCCTGTGGCTGTAGTGCTGTGTTATTCAGGGTGACAGTGATCAAAAATAACAATGTGAGCTGTGTAATTCGCAGAGAACGTGACCTGGGGCGCACACCTCTGGCAGGGTCAGAGATGAACAGCACAGCTATTCTGCAGCTTTGTTTTCCTCATCTCCCACACCCCGGGTTCCTTCTCACAGTGGTCTGTCCTGCTACACCTGTCTGCGTTAACTGTGCCACGTCCTAGCAGGGATGTCTGCTGTGGCAGCCGCTCCCTACCCTTGGTGTCTCTTCTGCCCCAGGCAGTGGGGGCATCAGAACAATAAAGAAGCAGGTCACCTCCCTTGGTGCGCGCCTTCCGCTGCTCTGAGCACTGTGCCTGCCCTGGGCAAAGGGCCCTTCAGAATTCCTGGCATTTTAAGTACAGTGGGATTATGCTTTGGGTGTGTGGTAACCACATGGAACCAACAGCAACTTCAAACTGTAACCTGAGCTCCAGATTGTCTTCCAAAAGCAAAAGGACTGCTATGAGTGAAAATGGCGTTTTTGGATCCAACGAGCAATACTTTAAATGAGCAATTAAAACAGAGCCCACCAGCTCTGTGACCAGTTAGCTGTGACAAATCCCCACATCTCCTGTCTTAACTTTGACAGTTGTTTTGATGCCTCTTTGGCAAAGGCCCTGTTTCACCTCATCCGCTCCTGAGTCAGGAGCAATTACTGGGAGCCAACAATTACACTGTTACTTCAGACTGTTGAGCAACTGTAACACCACAGTGCAATTGTTTCCCTTGTTCCTTTACAGTTTCTGGCAACTGACAGCAGTCTCTGTGCTGTGCTGGCCAACCACACCCCTGTGCCCTTGTGCAGGAGCACCGACACCCTTGGAGAAACGCAGAGGTTACCAAATGGGAACTGCTGGAGTCCAGCAGGGGATTTTGGACTACACAAAAGCAAAGAGCAACAACATAAAAAGTTGCAAAGTCTTTTGACCATAAGTGTGCTTGCCAGGAAGATAAAAATCCTCCTGGGAAGTACCTGGATGCAGCCCAGCCTCGCACAGCATTGTGTCCCCAAGGAGGCAGAGACGGTGTCACACATTCTGCTCAGGAGTGAAAGGAGAAAATGTTTGTGTCCTTAAGCTGAACCAAGCATTTCAAACTGCCTCGTGCAAACTGTTTGTATAAACAGGGCAGGATGGATCTCTAAAGCAGTGGGAAGCAACACTGCTGTTGCACTCATTGATCAACATCAGCGCATGGTCACAGTGAGGTGGGAAATTCAGTACTGAGGAAGAATCAAAGTGGGAAGAAGAGAAGAGAATATTTTCAGCCTAAAGTGACCTACGAGGGTCATCCAATCCAACTGCCTGACCACTTCAGGGCTGACCAGAAGTTAAATCATAGTGCTAAAGGCATTGTCCAAATGCCTCTTCAGCATTGACATTGCCATTTGAAATGGAGATGTTTTGAAACTGCGGTGGGTCTCACTAGGAGGCTTTCCTTGGGGCCTCTGCTCTGGAGAAGGACAGCATCCTGGAGCAAAGTGTACACCTCCACCTGTGCTCACCCACAGCCATGAGGAAAGAATAACCACAGCCATGGAGAGCAGAGCCTGCCGAGATGTCTCCAAGGCTACGGATCAGGTCACAGCTCAGCTTGGTAAAGAAAAATTAATGTTTAAAAAATAATCAACGTTTGTTGAGCAGGCTCAAAGCTTGCATAAGCAGAAAGATGGAAAGCAGCAGGAAAAAGTAAATTAATAGAAACCCCATGGGCAGCAGAGTTGATTCAATGACCAAGCATGAGGTAAGAACAGATTGACAGTTCTTGAAGACTAATTATTAGCAAAAAGAGAGAGCAGTAAGGAGCTTTCCTAAAATCTCTCCCAAATGAGAAAGCAAGATACTGGAGAACTGTGAAAGGGCTGATGCTAATGAATGTGTTCTGCAGAAAATAAAAAAGATTAAAAAATAGATGGAAAAATGAGTCTCACTTATGGCCAAAGAACTTTGGAAAGTGTTGTTCAGAGGACTATTGTTGGGATTTGATCAAAACCTCGGCCGGTTCAATGGGAAAACTGTTCTTATGCTGTGTGGTGCATTACCAAGGTAGACGGGGACGGCTTGGAGATGCACAAATGACTGTGCAGCAGCTGGCAGAGCTTCACACGCCGCGGGCTGTGATCACTCGAGCACACCCTGGGTATGGGCAGGGAGAGGGGAGCAGCACACAGAGCCCACGTGAGCTGGGGGGCATCTCCTGCTGCTGCTGGACACGGGGCTGGGGGACATCTCCTCCTGCTGCTGCTGGACACAGGGTCAGCTCACCAGTGCCCATGCCATCACACAGCAGAACAGTCGAGCACGGGCATGGATTCAATGTCCTCAGGTATCAGAGCTCCAACAGAGTGCCTTTGCTGAGGGGCTGCCTACAGGCACCAGCAAGAAGGTCTGTGCTCTCCAGGCAATGGAAAAACACACAGGAGGTACACAAGGCCCAGGACATCTCCATAAGAGTGCCCGACCACAGGACACCTGCACATAGGAGAGTGATTGGAAGGGCAGTGTAAGCCTGCAACCCTGTTGGATGACCAGCTGCTGGTCTCATTGTCTGCTGCAAGAGAACCAAACCTTTTGTTTTGTGGATGAAAAACAGATCACCTTGTAAAATGGGTAGGCAAATAGTTTTGCAAGGTTTTGGGGGGAAAAGTGCCTCTGCAATATATTTAAAAAAAATTAATTTAATTTGCTGAGGTTAGTAGGGTGTGATGATGAGTAGTGGCAGTTAGAAAGAAAGGACCTGCTTCGCCTGGCCAAGGACAGACATGGGTGAGCCTGGTAACAAGTTCAGAATTGCAGACCTCTTTTTCAAACGCTGCCAAAAGAAGGGTTTGTTCTTGGTTATAACTTGTCGTAACTTCTCAGAGATGCTATAGAAAGAACAAAAAAAGCCTCTGCTCTTCTAATCCCTCAATATGCTGCTTGTGAGGCTCGGTTTTGCTATTTACATCTCCAAACAAATTGTGGAGTAGTTTCCCAAGACAGTAAATATCCAGTTCATTAACATCTAATGCTCTGTCACTGGGTCCCAGGAAGTGCATCTGTCCATAGCCACACCTCACCCTCCCAAATCACTCCTGTGCTGGGGCAAAAATCTCCTCTACCGGCCATGCCCACTCCTACTATTCCCAGCGTCATGTGGTTCCCATGGCCACACTGCATGGAGCTGCAGCACTCAACACCTGGGATGGCTGCAAACCCTTGTGAAGGCCCCATGCCTTGAGTTCAGGCTGGACACGGGTGAGCCTGAACCTGCAGCAGCAATGCAGATCCATCCACGTGCATTCCCAACAGGATGTGCATCCCCAACAGCTGGTCTGGTCCCAGGCAAAGAGCAGCAGAGCGAGTGGGAAATGGGTTAGTGATGGAGACTTTGTCACAGGGATCTAATTCAACGTCCTACAGGAAAATCAGAAAAAGTGTGAAAACCTCCAGCAGTAGGAGCCCAAGGCAAACTCCTGTACTGTTTGCAAGGAACACACGGTGAAGTGGCTCTGGTTTCTCAGGGGATGTGGGAGAGGGGAGCATACCTTGGTTTCCCAGCACCCCCTGGGCAGTGCTGTCCTGGCACCTCATCCGCTCACCCCCCACAGCACTGGGACAGCCCCTGAGTGCCTGGGACTGGCAGGAACAGCAGCAGATGTGCTCACCATGAGCATGAGCACTGTCAGGAGGCCCAGCTGCTGCGGGGCAGGAACAGAGGCAGAGAGCATTTTTCAGGAAGCGTTTTCCCCACTTACTGAGTTGCAGAAAATCTCTTGGTTGACTTTGTGGATAAATTACAGTAATTGAAAAATCAGTTTTCCTGGAGTAAATTAAAATAGCTGTTGAATATATGTAAATTATACTGTACTTATGCTTAAGGTGTTACCGGGGTCTTGCAGTGACCCCTTCAGCAGCTCCAGCTGGCAGCCAGGGCATACTCTACACTCATGCATGCACTCACACATGTGTGCTCACCCATGTGTGCACAGAGATGCAGCTAAAGCCAGACAGGCACCCCCAGTCTTATGCTGACCCCACACACCCTTGTGTCCCTTCCTGCCCTTCCCCTCTTTAGCTCCTGCAGACCCGCTCCACGAGCATCCCCCCACAGGGCCACGTGGCCCCCAGCAAGCTCACAAATCCACAGCCCCTCCAGCTCCCTGTAATGTGTCTGCTCTCCAGGAGCCCCAGGACCAACTTGTTCCCTTCCTGTGGTGCAACAATGTGGAGTCCACCCTCCCTAGGGTGACCCTGGGTGTCCCAGTGCAGCCTAGCTCTCAGTGACTCCCAGCTCTGGCGACCACTCTCTCCTGCTCGAGTTTTTGTGCACCTGGCTCTGATTTATTGCTCCTCCTTTCTTAGCTGGATAGCTGCTAAGCAGATGTCCTCACAACCACACGTCCCTTGTCCAGGTAGCTGCAGATCCTTACAGCCCGTGAATGCTTGGAAAGAGCTTCCAGCCCCTGGCCCAGCACCGGGAGTGGTGGAACCCAGGAGCAGCTCCCATGGCCAGCAGCACTGCTCTCACTGCTTCCAGGTCATTGCCGTGCTGCTGTAGTAACAGCCTTAACATGATGTTTTTCCTGGGGAA
This sequence comes from Tapera naevia, assembly GCA_033556795.1. NCBI lineage: Eukaryota > Metazoa > Chordata > Aves > Cuculiformes > Neomorphidae > Tapera > Tapera naevia. The sequence continues at coordinate 843,477 of JAUMJJ010000396.1, forward strand.
TAAATACTTAATTTGGAGGAGTTAATAGTCCCCAGCTCATGCTAAGGGCTATTAATGTCAGCTGCTCATTAATATCAGGCAATGCTGTGGACTGATGCTGTTCTTGGTTTAATGCAGAGGAGGTGGATGTAATCATGAACACATCTTTCCCATATGATGCTGATTTAGGACTATGAGCACAGGAAGCTGATCCACTCAGTGCTTTGGGAGATGTGTGAGCGGGGCAGCAGGGCTGGCAGTTGCCTCTGCAACCATGGTAAGAGCACCCACCCACCCATGGGAGTGAGGGTGGATGTGATGGGTGGGTGTGGGCAGGAACCAACTACCCTTTTGCGGATGGCACCTGACATTTGCCATGGTGCCCCACAGCCTTACAAAAGCTGGCAGAAATGCTTTGTAGCACAGAAACCACACCAGGCACAGGCTGGGCACAGCACAGCAGAGATAAAGCACGCACTGTCCCTCTCTGCTTTGCAACCATGGAACAAGGTAATTCCTAGACTTGTTGCCTTCTTCTGTTTTAGTGCTCCGCTGCATCCCCACTGCTGTCCCACTGGCTCATTGGCAGTGTGCACAGAGCAATACGAGAGAAACAGAGGCCTTGGGATGAATCTTACAGAGGGGAGCTCACGCTGCCTCCCCTTGCATGCCTGGGGTGCTTTCCTGTGTGTTTGCTGCCACAAGACAAGGATGGTATCCTTTCCCTAGCTCCAAGGGAGATGGGAAACGTGCTTACCCACCTGGTCCCCAAATGGAGAGATCTCTCAAGAACTCAGAGCTGGTTTCCTGTGTCCAGGAGTCCACAGCATAAACCCAAAACCAGGCACATGCTTTACCATGAACAACGTATGTTCTGTACAATGAGTACAGTTGTTTACATGAGTCAGGTTGTAACATACGAATGGAGGCCTCTGTGACCAACACAGCAATAGGTGCTGATCTCCTCTTCTCTTGTCTTTCAGCCTATAATAGGACTCGAGGGAATGGCAGGAAGATGTTCCAGGGGAGGGTTAGGTTGGACATTAGGAAGCAGCTCTTCCCCCAGTGGGTGGTGGAGCACTGGAACAGCTCCCCAGGGAAGCAGTCAGGGCCCCTGCTCTGCCAGCATTCCAGAAGCATTTGGCCAATACCCCCAGTCACACGGTGTGAGTGTTGGGAGTGTCCTGTGCAGGGACAGGAGTTGGACTCGATGGTCCTTTTAGGTCCATTCCAACTCAGGTAATTCTGTGGTTCTATGATGCTATTATTCCATGATTGGTTTTGTTTTTCCAGAAGAGCATCCCTGTGCCTGTCAGACCGGCGAGCCCAGCTCCTGAGCTGGAGGTGAGCCCTTTGGCACAGCACCCCACCACGTGCCATTGCCATCAGCTTTCCATAGCCCTCTCCATCTGCCATATGAGCTCCTCCTGTGCTCAGTGTTTCTCCTGGATGAGCTCCATCCCTCAGCTACTCACAAATGTCTCAGCCCCATGGGATGTTTCCGTTTGTCCCTCCCCAAACTGCAGTTGGAGTTCAGGGCTGAACACAAGGTGAGCTGCCAATACGGCTGAAGAGAACCCCCAGACACCGCTAGGGTTTGTGTGATTTTGCTCCCTTTCAGCAGAATCCATCCAGCTCTGCCTGCCTGAAGCCTTGGTAGCAGTTGCAGACCAGAAACATCCTTTTTCACTCTCTGTCAGTGAGGATTTTTCCTGGATATGTAGGTCAGGATTGATCCTTTTCATCCCACTGTCTGTCGAAGTTTTCTGTCTTTGAAGAATCTGATATTTCTCCTTTTTTTTTTGAAAGTATTCCATTTCCTCCTCTTTTTTTTTTCCTCAGCCTGGCTGCACTCTCCTGGCATTGTGGTTTCTCTGGGTTATCTGTCTGATGTTGCAGACAATGCACTGGACGTTTTATACATGATTCAGAATTTCCTCCAGCCTTTGAGCCTTTTGCCAAGATATCCTTCTGGATTTGTCAGACAGATCCTTCCATTACACAACTCAGATGTTCAATAATAACAGTCTGGATCTTTTCAAATATCAAAACTTACTCCCACTGGAAATCAATCATCAGACAGATAAGAGACAGGTAGGGTAGTTGAGAATTGCCTGCCAACTTTCTTTTACTGTAAAAGCTCATGAAAGCAGGCAAAATATAAATGATTCGTCAAAGGCAGTTTAGAGAGAGAAACTGAGAATATAATTACAGCTGCACAGAAACAAAGCATTTGCTCAGATGTGCTGCAGTGAGGGCACATGCAGAACGGGAGGTGTCAGGAGTACAGGGATGTGTCCAGACCCAGACGGCTCTGAGCAGATGGTCCAGGAGGCCACTGCAAGCTCAGATTATGAGAGGACACACTTGGCAACATTGTGCTGAGGACATCGTGGGCGCGGGGCTGGAGACACCCCTCCAACTTCATTGGTAACATGAAGGTCTGGTCCATTTCTGCTCCCCACAATCTGAGAAGCAGACAGGCTGGAGAGGGTCCGAAGGCGCACCACACAGATGATCAAAGGTCTGGAGAACCTGCCCTGTGAGGAAAGAATGAAAGAATGAAGTCTTTTCTCCCTGGAGAGAAGGCTCAGGGAGGATTTCATCACAGCATTCAAGTACTCAAAGGGTGGCTGCGCAGAGGGTGGAGGTCCTCTCTTCACCGGGGCAATGGGTTCACGTGCTACTGGGAGAGGTTTCATCTCAATATAAGAAAGATGTTTTTTACAGTAAGAACAATCATTCACCGGAACAAACTCTCCTAGGATGGTGGAGTCGCCATCACTGGAGGCTTTCAAGATGCCATTGGGCAGGATGCTGGATAATCTCATCTTGACTCCTTTCCCATGAGAGGCTGAAGCAGATGATCTTTTGAGGTCCCTTCCAACCCAGGTTGCTCTATGATTCTATGATCTGTAGAGAATAAGTATGTGAAAGTATCATGGAATTTATTTATCTCTGTATTTGAAGGTCTCTGTATTGAATATTTGCTTTGTGATTTGATTATTTTTTAAAACATCAACACAAATAAACATTAGCAATTGCAATCATTCATGAGAAGAATTGAAGAACATTTGAGAGATGACAAATACGAGCACAAACCCCATTGGTTTTGTGTGCCTTCACCCTGGCAGATGTTGGAGATCAGTGCTGTTTGCTGTCACGAGCTCTACAGGACACAGCAGTAGAAGCAGTTCTGGAGCTCTGACAGAAGCAGCTGCACGCCGGGTGTCCTGTCCTGCCTGCACTCCTCATGTGCTGGTGGAACCATGCTCAGATGAGGAGCCAATGTTCCTCCTGGCTTCTGAGCCAGGGCAAGTTGGAAGGATGGAGACCACGAGGACTGGTTCAGATCTGTGGGACTGCAGCTGCGCAGAGCAGGAGCCTGCTGGACGTTGGCCCTCACCTCCCCGCTCACAGCCTGAGCTGTGATCCCCTCTCTCCCCTTGTCACCTTCTCCAACATGTTCTGCTCTCCCCAGTAATTTTCTGTGCTGAGAATCAAAGCTCTCCTTTATTCCTTCTCTGTCCCAGCGTCACATTCAGCGTACTAATGCTCAGTGTCTCTGTCATTAAACATATTTTTATTTATGCATGAATAATTGAAACCTTGCATTATTAATATTTTAATTGACCTTTATGCAAGTCTTTTTTTAATATTAATTTCTGCTTTCATCTCCCTATTTTGAGCCGTCTTTATGAGGAGTTTAACTGCTGCTTTTCTCTCCTGTCACTGTACAAAGCCCTTAATGCTGCAGCACACACAGCGATCATCTTCAGAAGAAGTTGCTGCTGAAAATCATGGAGTTCACTCTTCATAAAAACACTTCAGCCATTTTTTCCATTGCCAAGTTCTCTCTCAGAAAGGTTGGTTAATATGTTGTGTCCTGTACTGCTGCATCTCCTCCTCTCTCTCAACAACCCCCTTTCACAGGAAGAACTCAGCTCTCTTTCTCTGCTTTGTAAGTGGCAAAGCCAGGAAATAAACATGTGCTTTCCACTGGGAAAGATAGACTGGGATCTGGCCCTCAATAACGCAGGGAGCTGAATTGTTTAGTATTTTACATAATGCTTCTGCCACAAGCATAGAAATGGGCTAAATGATCTACCATGAAGCCATGGGTCTCTCTCCTGCTCTTGAGCAGCGTTGGTCTTCTAGAACAAACCCCCCAGATAGTGACAGCCCATGGAAGACAAGGCTGAAGGACTTCACCAGTACAGACTTGGAGCTAAAACAATATTTTTTTTTAAAAAAAAAAACCCAAAAACATAATAACTGTAGAAATTTATAAAGGATCTGTGGATATGCTTTCCTCTGCCTATCCAATCTGGAGCAGCTGTAGAGTACTTCCATCACCATGAATGTGAAACCTCTGACTCCATGCTTAAAAAGCCACCTAATTACTGAGTCTCCAGCCTCAGCTGTTGCAGTTCTGGCCTCTGATTAGCACCAGTGGGCAACTTTTACTAATGCTCCAGTTGGACCCAGTCACAGCTGCCAGCCAAGGACAACATCCATGCTCCAGCCTGGAATGCCAACTGGCACTGGTTCACCTGTGGCTGCAAGACCCATCAGACCCCACCAATTTGGGATCCCTTCCCATCAGCTCGTGTTTGTCACTGCTCTGTTTGTACCAGCTTTGGAGAATGGTTCCCATGTTTCTGACAGGAGCACCATCACCCCTTGCAGTGAGACTTTGGCTCTGGTGGGGACAAGGCAGCTACTGCAGGTGATGCAGGTGAAAGTCATGAGTGCTGGTGAGATGGGAAGGTGTAGACACCTGTGCTGAAGTGAGCCTGGGGGAAGTCTCCCAGGCACTTATAAGCCTTGGTTCGGTCAGTAGCTCTGTTGCCCAGTACTGAGCCTTTGCTGGTCTCTTGTTCTTTCAAAGGTAAGAAGTCCTGCTTTTCTCCTGCTCAGACTTATTCTGTGGTGTTTCTTTGTGGGCTGTAGTTCAGCCAGCAGGAACTAGACTTATCCTCTCTTAATATACCAAAATCTTGTCTGTTTGAGATCACACACTCAATGGTGTTTGGAATGACCTGAGAAAACTAACACCAAAGAAAATGAGTGTAGATGGGGGGAAAAATCCTCTTTGCTTGACTGAAGTCCTCAAGTAGTGATCAACAAATGTGGGCCTGTGGATATTTTTTTTTTAATCAGGAGTCCAAACTCTTTATTTCAGTTTTGGCTCCCTGTGCTTATTGCTCCCTGAAGAGGTGAGTGAGTTCTGTGCAGCTGGCAGAGGCCCCCATCTTGTACCCTTTGCACAGCTTCTTCTGGGATAACTCTGGGTACTCTGTTACCTCATTTTGTCTGCTGTGAAGGACCTACCCTGGACTGTGCATGGCTGTTATTTTTTTCAAAACTTTAAAGAGTGTAGAAAGTATTAAATATTAGAAGGCTGTGACCTATACTGGAGCAATATCTTTGTGTACAAATTGTTGTCTTCCTAAGTGAAAATGGTTTGCTTGCTCCTGAGCTCAGCCTAAGTCAGAATACCACTGCTTAATTAGGGTAAAATAATAAGACAGGAATTAAATAACTGGGATGAGGAAAGTATTCCATTAACTGATCACATATGCCAAGTAATTCAGTTTCAAAATTTATCTTTGTCACCTCTTCAACACAAATTCAAAGAGAATGGTGCTTCATTAAACCTGTGGGGCTCTTACAGAGTAAGCAGTGGTTGACCACTCACAATGAGCTAATTAAAACTGTTTCATGCTAGAAAGAATAAATGTTGCTGAAGATTAATTGATTTCCTGTTACTGTGTACTCAGGTCTGACTGATGTACTAGAGACGCTTTATCTGAGTCCACTTCATCTAAGTCAAGTGTAACCTGCAGTGTGCAATTAATTGCACTTTTTCATTAGTCACAACTATTAGAGCAAACTTAAATACCATAACTGACCGAGCTATGGCTCCAGCTCTTCCTAAGTTTGCTGCACAGTCTGCAGGGGATGGTTTATTTTATACCAAGCTATACATTTAAAAAACACCAAAGGACTGGTGGTAAATCTTGGTAATTTACTCTCATTCTCTGTCCCTTTGTCAGAGCCAGCTGTGCTGGATAACCCTCACCATCTGAGCACTGCTGCTTCTTATTTCCATATCCTTGGGGATTTCCGAGGTCAGAAGATGAGGAAGGATGTAGTGGGGTTTGAAATGTTTCACTCTGCAAATGTGAGTAGGGTTGTCTGGGAAGTCTCTTTTCCTCTTCCCTTTAAAACCATCTTTCAGATCTGGAGTCAGCCATTTGAATGGGGGGAATTCTGGTGACACCCTGAGTACTTTCAGAGAGGAGACAGGGCTGTCTGTTACTTCTGACATCTCTTAATTTTGTCTTGGATTTCAGTGTACAGAATTGTAAATATTAGAATTGTAATAATTTCCTCCTTTAATGAACAAACAGCTGGCTAATTACTGCAGTGTCTTCACACCTCTGTAACGGCGGTTTAAGCATTCTCATCGTACACTATCTCCAGATGCTGGACTCCTCTCTGAAAGTGTAGTCCTGGGTTTCAAGCAGTCTGCAACACCCCAGTCTGGAAATTAATTTTACCTGGGAACATTGTGAATGCCTGGGGATGTGCCCAAAGGTGTGATGCCTCTTTCTGTCTGGTGATAGCCTTGCCTGTACCTCCTGAATACAGGTTCTTCACAAAGACCAGCAACCTCTGCAGATCCCAAAGGCAACTACCAGCCTCTGAATTCTCAAAACGTCTCGTGATGCAAGTTTCCTGCTCTGTTCCCTGCTCTGCCTTGGTGAGCCCTGTTATTTGGGTTCATAACCACCGAAGGCAAGAACATCCCAGGCTTTAGGTTGGTACCAGATGAGCTGTAAGGTTTTCCAGCAAGGGGTACGTGTTTGACTTGCCCAGCTACTCAGGCTGCTCCCCATGGGTTGGACTTAAAGGTCAGGTCCTCAGCCCTATCTTATTTTCCTGGGCGCCCACTTAATTTTCCATTAGAACTCTCTGGGTTGATGTTAATTGGAAGTTTGGAGTCAAGTATTATTCGGTTGCCTTTAAAACTGCATTCTTTTTCTTGTGAATAACCTGTTGTCTTTCATAAGAGAGAGATATCAATCCCTTACGCTGTCTGGGGGAATGCTGCCTCTTCTCAGGGCAATACCTCTCAACCCCTCCGATAGCACAAGATTAATACATGCATCGTGATCCCTGGGCTATTGATCCTAGCAAATGAGAAAACATGTGATAGCATCATGTTTAGATTCATTTCCAGAAGATGAGAAGGTGGCCACTCAAATTAACTGGCTTATGCTTTGACGCAGGATCTAGTTTTTTGCTTTTCCCTATGGGAAGGCCAGAGGGTCTCATTGGCAATGTGAGCTTGCACCCATCCCCCTCTGGGCTCCTGGGGTTTCAGCTGGGCCCTGCTTCGTCCCTGCAGGCAAAGTGCTCGGGGTTTCACTGGGTCAGAAGAATTGGAGCTGGGAGCCCTGGGAGCTCCTCTCTGGCATGGGCACAGGGCAGGACCTAGCCCTGTGCCTGGGGACAGGGAACTGAGCAGGAGCAGAGGGACAGCCAGCCTCATCCCCCAGCATGAGTAAAGGGGAGTTGGAGCCAAGTCAGAGTTTCCCATCAGCACAGTCCACCTACTGCCCTAAGGACAAAATAACAAAATGAACCTGTGGGGATCCTGCAACCCCTCTCAGCTCCTGATGCCGCAGGGGAAGGTATGGGGAGCAGGATGTGTTCACAAGCACTGCAAGCTCCCAGGGTGGCGTGATCTGCACTCACAACAGAGAGAAGGATTTGGATCCAAGTGTTCATCTGCCTGAATGCTTTTGATCTCATCTGCTGCCTGTAGGTTTGCCAAATAAGACAACAATGCGATTAGCCTGCAAAGACAGCTTCATTCTGCTGTCAGAAACTTCTGATTAGTGAGATCAGAGATGAAGACGGAGGTGTACATTTCAGTAGGTCTTTCTATGATGAGGTGAGAGCACCAGCATGACCCCAAATGTGTGCTGCAACACTGTGAGGAGGCAAGAACTGCAACTCAGACAAGATCTAAGAGTCCTATAATTTGGAAACATTGTAACTCCAGACTCATTTGTAGAATTAATTTGCCACATTTATAAATCACTGTAAAACCATTTTAATCTGCATAAAAATTATTGTGATATTTTCTCTAGCTCTCAACTGTGGTGAAAGCAAATTTTCACTTCCTCCCTCTAAACACATGTTTTGGGGAAAATAGACCTAATCTGTCAGGCCGAAAGTAGCTTCTGGTGCGAGACAGTAACCCAACCCCAGCCAAACATCTTGACAGAGCACAGGCTGTCCAGGCCCTCCGCAGCCGCTCTGCTCAGTGTTGTGTCAGCCTGAGGTCCCTTACGGGAGAGGTCCTAATTCTGCTTGGGCAAGGGCCACAGTGAATGTTGTCCTGGGCTTGGGTGCTTCTGCTCCAATTCACCAGTGTTCTGTGTCATCAGAAAATGGGAGAAGCCAGCCTTTCTGGAAATTATTTATGCCAGGTTGATATTATTGGTAACTTATTACCATATTGGTCATTTTTCTTGATCAACAATTTTCACGTTTTCTCTATTGGAAAACAGACATTGCTTAGTGTCTGCCTTAAGATATACTGGGTCAAACTTGTGCAGTGCTTGCTGGGTGAATTATAACTATATAAACACAACTTGGGTTTTCATACTGAGTTAGACACATATGTATAAGTTCTGGGGCTGTTCAAGAGTAATATTTCTGTTTATTTCAATGCACTTGATGAATTAGGGTCATCATGAGAAAAACGCTTGCTTCTTCTGAGTTTTTAATTAAGTTGCAAACTAAACTGACTATTAGGGTGGTATTCAGGCATGTGGCTGCTTGTATCTTTCTACAAATGAAGCCACATTCAACTGAAAGACAACCGTGAAGTATTTGTTCCTTATGCTTGCTTGGTCTTTGCTTATGCTTGTGGTCTTATTTCATCCCCTGCCTTCAGAAGCAGTAATTTAGGATTTGTACAGAGTTCAGGAGCCATTCCTCCACCAGCCACACCTCCTCTGTCTCAGAAGAAAACATAGTTATCAGAATTTCTGATTAGAATGATGAAAACTGAGCCCACTGAGTCAGTGTGTTCAAGCTCTAGCTGACACCATTCATGTGAAAACCAAAAACACCCTTCTTCAGCCAAGATCCTCTGACAGACATGAGCCCTGTGCACAGACTGAGGAGCAGATCTCCATGCTGAGTGGCTGCACTGCTCCTCTGTGATAAAATAAGGTATTGCTGGGGAAGACGAGCTCTGCCAACCCTGGAGGCCAACACTGGCTCTGATGTGGGTGTCCTGCCTTGCTGGCAAGGGCTCCTGGGTGCAGGGATGGGGATGCCATGCGGATCAGCAAATGTCTCCAATTTATTGTTTTTTACTTTGAGAAGGAATGAAAAGAACTGAAAAACTGATCTAAAAAGTTCTTAGATCAATTATTTACGTGGGGGATTGTTTTCAGCCCTTAGAGGCTATAAAAGTTGAAAGGCTGAGCTCATCGCTCTGTGAGGATGGGCTGGCAGAAGCATCCCCCAGGCTGCAGCTCCATGCCAGTCCCAGGAAAGGCATAGCCCAAAGGCTGCAGGGTCAGATGCCTCTGTGGTCCTGGACATGGACTAGCATGGCAGAGGACCTGGGGCAGCTTCCGGGCATGTGCTCTTGTGCCATCCCCCAGCAGGTGCTGTGCGCCCACCTCGGAGAGATCTGCCAGGAGGGGATGTAGCATTGTGGGCATCCTGGGGGGAGGCTGCATCCCTGTAATGCTCCCAGGGTCTGGAAGGGGGAAAACCCGCCAACAGCTGCCCCTCAGCTCATGCCTCCTACTGCTGGGCATCTCCCCCCCTCCCCACAGCAAGCCACTGGCATATCACTGTTTTGGTGGCTTCAATGGCACCAGGAGGGGTCAGGAGCCAAGGGCTGGCTGGGTGCCAGCTCACGAGGGAAGAGTGGGCGAAGCCCAAGAGCCACGGGTGAGGTGCCCTGTCAGCACTGCTGTTCAGTGTGAGGCACTGCTCCCCGCCCACACCGCCTTCCTTCCCTGACAGGGCTTGGAAACCTGATTTGGGGAAAAATATGGTACTAAGAAGAGCAGTGAAATTGTGGAGAGTGGCTCCAATTAGGCCATGAGGATCTCTGTATGATCTTGCTTAACTCTGTAAGGAAACAAAATTAAATCATGTTCTTGAATACTGCCAGAAATAGTCAGTGAGTGCTGGAATTCAGTGTACCAGGAAGAGGCTTCTGTTGTCTTTGAAGCACGTTAAAATAGCATTGGTAGACAGCAGCTAATAGCAATTTTACACAGAGTGAATGGGAAAGGGAGGACTTGAAATTTCACACAGCTCTGAACAGAAAATACATTTGATGCCTTAAAGCAAATACTGGGTCACTGCCTGCGGCTCAGTAATTCAGAAGCACAATGGGTCTCTCCAGGGAACAATGGCCTCCTTTTCTCTGGACAAAATGTTCAGTGAATCCTTTCCCATTTCCAAATGTGCAAGGGTCAGACTGGTGCCTGCCCTTATTGTGTGCTTTCCGTGGGAGGCTGAGGCTGCTCACACAAGCTCACAGGTTTGGGATGCTTTGAAAACTGCTTTGTGCAGTGCATTCTGTTGGGAAAAGCAAACTGTTGGTATTCCTCAACACATGATCTTGCACAAAAGGCTTCTCAGGGAGTTGAGCTGAACCTGTGTGATGAATGGTTTCAACAATTACTATTTAAAAAACATTATTACCAGGACTAAACCCAAACTGTTAATTCAGAGTTCCAAACAGAAGGAACCACAGCCATAGCCAAACATGAGTCTAAATCCAACCAGAGGAATTACGGTTCAACTCTTCAGTTCCGCTTGTATGGGTTTTTTTTTTTAAGAGGAAAAAAACCCCAATAAAATACTTCTCAGGCTTGGGAGTACTTCTGCATCAGTCTTACTGACAAGAGCACTTCCTTCGATTATATTTTAGTCATCCAAGAAACTGTGAGTCCAATGCAACTAGATAAAAGCCCTTCAAAATGAGAACGTTCCTCGATGGTCTCTACTCTGATCAGAAAAGCTTCTTTGTGGAAGCCTGCAGACCTTGTGGTTCATAACAACACAATGACACTTTAACAATGCCTTTCACTGCATTTCTGTTTCTCAGCAAAGTGCATCAGGGTTAGGTTACACCACGTTGAACCAACCAGAAGGCAGGTGGGGATGCTGCATCATTGATTTGCTTAAAGAGTGCTTCTGACACTGAATTGCAGAGTAGTTTACTAAACAGTCTTCACAGGAAACAAGACTTAAGAAGTGTGAAATAAGAATGACATCCTCAACAAGATAAACATCATTTTCAGGTCAGTGAAAATTAGGCACATTAATAGACAGTTCCTGATTACTCCTGCAAAATTGATTTGTTCTGTTCTGTCTGGCCTGAGGCAAACTGAGAAGTAAACCACAAGGGCCAACACAGAGCACCCTCCTCCTGCAGGCCACCGGACCCTACAGTCCCTGCCTTGCAGAATGTGTCAGGTGCCCCATCCTGATCAACATGCCTTGAGTTTGGTGTCCTGGGTGACTCCAGGGTCTGCTGGAGACAGAGGATGTGTGGGTTCAGCAAGGAGGGGCAGCAGAGAGGTCCTTGGCTTTTGGTGTTCAGGTCTCCCTGATTACTAACCAGGATCATCTAATTCAGGTCAGGTTGGATGGGACTCTGAGCAACCTAATTGAGTTGAAGGTGTCCCTGCCCATGGCAGGGGGTTGGAACTGGATGGGTTTGAAAAGTCGCTTCCAAACCAAACCATTCTGTGACTCTGTGATTCTATAATTACCAGATGCAGGGTTTGACAGAGAAATCAGTGCAGGGCACCAACACCTTCCTGGTCTGAGTCTGAGACACTTTGCTCTGCCAGGGGATGGTAAGAAAGAGATGATGGAATAGCTCTTACTCCTGGGGAGCCCCACTCCCCTGACCCAGATGCCAGGGAGAGCTGTGATGCTGCCCTTTGTGAAGGCTTCAACCCTGCCTCTGTCCTCTCTGCAAGTGCCTACAGGTACCAACAGCTCTCACAGCAAATTCTGGCCTTTCAAAATACAATTTTCTGTGCACCACCAAAATCTGCATCAAATAGAAACCACCAAGTCTCAGCTTCAGGTGAGCCAGTGGCCCCGTTCTCATGACTCCTGACTGCTACATGGTAGGAAATGTTGGGGGTTTTTTTTGGAATACAAGTTTTCAAAAGATGTTGCTTAACACAGAGCAGAACAAACCCACATGTAATTAGCTGTAGAGCAAATGAGGCAGTTCAATTCACAAGGGTTTTGATTTCCACTGCGCAGAAGCACACCGCTTCAGTGCAGGATGCTCATCTCTCCTGAGAAGAGTTCAAACTCTGGGTAGCAGAGTCCTGCTGGGTTTTGGCAACTGATTTCCATGGGCTGATTGTCAACAGTGGTGGAATTAATGATAGTGTTATGAAGTACATAACAGACATCAGCACGTGCCTCATGATGTGTTAGGCCTGCACATATCACACTTGCAGTGAAATTAATTATAGAGTGACATGGCATCCTCATTGCAAATGTAACACCACGTTAGGTAGTGCTGCCAGCTATCTAATGTACGTCACAGTCTCAGCAAACCCATGCCTTTCAAGAACTTGCAGCTTGTTTCAAACTGCTAAACATATCCTTACATTTAAACAGTTTGCACTTTTAAAATGATTGACTTGTTAAATAATTTCTGCTCCACTGATGGTCATGCTTTCTTTGTTTCCGCATCCTTTTGTACCGCTTTTTTTAAAGCCTTCTCCTCATTGCAGTGCTTATTGCTCCACATTTTCCTACACTGTTTCTTTATTGCATGAATTATTTTCCCTTTGTATCCCTTGCCATCATGAGTATCCAGAACAAACTGGATACATAACAGAATCTGTGGCTAGATGTGTTTTCTAGGAAAGCTCTAAGATGGAAGGAAAACAAGGCATGCACCACACCTCACCCAACATCTACTCACGTTATCACTAAGTTAAAGTTATCCAGTTAAACATATGTAGTCAACCTTAATATAAGAGCTTAGGTGTAGAATTATGCATGGGTTTGTAGGATATCATTGATTACAGCACACTAACCAAATTCTGTCCCATAGCAGGAATCTGCCATCCCCCTTGCACAGACTCTAACCACTTGCTGACCCTTTCTAGGTGGCCAAAGCGCTGTGGGCAGGGGGCTCAGCCTGCTCCCACCGCAGTGAGAGGTGTCTCTGGTACCTGCGGCCATTGGGCTCACCTGGCTTGGGCCCCTCCTCCCCAGACAGCAGTGCAGTGGCCCTACAGGACCTTGTCCTCAGATGCCATCCCACCCTCCACCCAAGGTAGTGCATGTGGTGGCACTGCCAGCCTTGTTGCCAGGTCCAGCTTTCATGTTCAGTCTGGTTGGTTGGGGTCTGATGCCCAGACCTGCACAGCTTCCCAGGAGTTTAGAAAAAAGCATGACTTTGAGCAGAAGTGCCCAGACTTGAGGCCAGGCGGCCGCGAGCGCAGCAGCCCCTTCCCCATGGTGTCATGTTCGAGAGTCGCCTCTTGAGGACGGCGCACAACAGCTGGTGTCACTAAACCAGGTGTGCGCGGGCAGCGCTCACATGAGTGGAGGGACCCCTGCACCACATCCTGCAGGTGGGACACACCCCACGCCCAGCCAGATCCCAGCAGCGCCACACGACGGGGCACCAGACGGCCAGAAACGGACCTGGGGTTGCAGCCTGTCCCTCCAGAGCCGGGGAGGTGGGGGCCGAGGTGCCCACACCTGCAGAGGGAGCCGGGCAGCTGGGGGGGCAGAGCAGGCACAGCAGCTGGGGGGCTCAGGGCCACTGTGAACAGTGGGGATAAAAATCATTCGCTAGGTGAAAACAGAGCAAACAGAATGACAGCTTCAATTGAGAAAATAGAATCACAGAATCACCTGGTTGGAAAAGACCTCTGAGATCATTGAGTCCAACCGTCCCTCTCCCCTTTCTAAACCCTGTCCTCCACCCATCTTTTAAACCCCTTCAGGGACGGGGACTCCACCATCTCCCTGGAAGCCTCTGCCAGGGCCTGAGAACTCTTTCAGTGAAGAATTTTTTCCCATGTCCAGTCTGATCCTGCCCTGGGGCAACTTGAGGCCATTTCCTCTCATCCCATCACCTGTCACTTGGGAGAAGAAAAGGCACAAACCAGATTCCACATCGACTTGAGGGCTGGTGTGGTTCGGATTCAGTGCTTATTGTAGTCAGGAATAAGTCTAAAATAATGGAACACCAAAACCATGGCAAGCTGGGAAATATTTCTTCCCCTTCTGACATTTTCTGGTGTAGGTCTGAGTTGCACTGCAAGCCAAGCCAAGCACCCAAGCAGCCCCAGGGCAGGGTGGTGGTTCCAGGCATGAGTGGCACCACCAGCAGAACCCTGTGCACGCAGCCGGCCGGGAATTGCCCCAGCAAACAGGCAGCTCCCAGGCACCCGTGTCAGCAGCAAAAAGGTCTCCTGTCCAGCACATCACACTCCGTACAGAAGCTGTAATTCTGAAGCAAACGCTTCCATTTGGCACAGAATATCTTTTGAAGTGGCTCGCTTCCCAGTGCTTTTGCAGTCTTAAATTATGTTGAACAACAACAAGCAAAATTAACTTGTATGTAGAATTTCGACGATCAATGTTACAGCTGCACCAGCCTGTAGTGCGCCCTTAAGACAGGATCATTATTCCCTTTACAACAGCCCTCCTGTTTTCACGTATATGTATATTTTATGCTTCTATAACTCTACACAGCCTTCTGTCTGGGAGACAAATGGTACTATATTAGTCAGTAATGTGTGCCAGCACTGTTGACTGAGTGAAAGCCCTTAAATTCAAAAGCTGATGTTGAAGAATAAAAATGAATATTAAGTGGCTTCTTAGTTACTGACTGAGTTACCAGATGAACAGTGTTTGATGAGTGGGAGTCTCCACGTGGTCTGTCTGTGTGGGAATGGGCACAGGGTAGGTGCAGGAGTACCTGGGGGTGATGTCCAGTCCAGGGCGTTATGGGAAAGATCTGTGCTGCAGGGAGGCCATGAGGGGAGGGTTGGGGAGGGGCAGGGGGGGAGTGGAAATGTGACAGAGGAGTCACGCAGAGCATTTACTAATGTGTTTTATTGCTTTACCTGAGGATCTCCACAAGACATCTGGGCTACAGCAAGTAATAGATGGGTCCATCAGCACAGCTGGGACAGCTCCATCCCCTCTTACAGGGGCCCTCAAATAATGCTTTCCTGCTGTCCCTGAATGAGCCCCAGCATGAACTTCTCTGATCTGAAATTGTCTTGGGAATAATCGGGGTGTTCTTATTTCTGAGCAGCTTTGCTGCAGTAATTGATTTGTTATCAACCCTACAGGTTCGGGGAGGTGCTGCTCGCCGTCTCCTTGCTGCGGTGTCGCGTGGTGCCACGTTGCGGCTGTCACTCTGCATTGTATCACAATACGATCATCAAAGGAAACACCTCACGAGCTCCAAATGAGTGAGAAAGGAAAGGCTAAAAGAAAGGCACAGAGAAGGAGAGCCGTGGAATGGTGTTTTGTGTGAAGAGCTACAGAAAACTTCATGACAAAAGAAGTTGATGTTCCAGTGAGTTTACCTGGGGACCTGGTATCCTGATCATAATCTTGTCTGAAGAACAACAGATTTGGAACAGGAAGTAATGTTTTTCCAGCACAGCCCATCCTCTAAACAACATTGGCAAAGGCACATGAAGCCTTGGTCTTGGGCTACCAAGTTTTGAATTGATTGTTCTTTTTGACTTTATAGAACCTGTGCTTTACAGAGATGGAGGAAAGTGATTATAGAGATGACCTGAGCGCTGATAGCCAAGAGATGGTGCGTGTTTTCAACTCTTTTGCAGGTACATATTTTCAAAACCCTCCTATTTTGAAGCACTTAGAAAGGGAGGAGCGATGATCCTTGGGTGGCGAGAAGCAATGCCATGCAAGCGGGCATGAGAGGCAGAAGAGGCTCTGAGTGCTCTCTCCAGCCACCCTCGGGAGTGCTGCAGGCTGGGCAGGACAGCAACCAACACACAGCAAGGCACGGCCAGGGACTGGGAAATGTTGCTGGCTGTGAGATGCTGGAGCAGAGCCAAAGGTGCCACAGGGTCTCCATCCGTGCAGATGGACAGAGTCAGACTGAGCAGGTCCTGAGCAACCCAGGAGCCCTGAGCCCGGTGCTGGTGTCAATTCTGACCTCTGCGCTAGCCCTATCGGAGCTGAAGATTGGGAGGACAGTCTTCCACACATATAGTGTGCGTATTATACATGTATTATATAGGAATATAGAATTATTATATGTTTAGATGTTTTTTATATATATACATATATTTACCATATTTCCAAACCCACAGTATTTTTGTCAATAACCAAATATTCCAATCTGTGGCATCCTGCTGGCACTTTGATAATCAAGACCATCTTTTGAGATTTTCCCAAGCCTTCTCTGTACTGGAAAGGTGTCAGAAGTTTTTGCTTTTGAAAATTCTCGTTAGCACAGCCAAAATATTTTACTGGTATCTTTCACAAAAAAATGTAAAAGAAAATACACTGGAGCCTGATATCATTCCTCACAATGCTTCCCACTAAACCCTCTTTCTCTGCCAGTGCTGGTCTTGTGGAGTAACACAAACTCCTTTCCGATGTCGCTGCACAACAGGTTCACTAAGGGCCTTCATGTAGATGCAATTTTCAGGGCATCCTTTGCCTAGAAAATCAGCTCTCAGCTTTGTTGATCAGAAAACACCAGCCTTGACTTGAGATGCTTTTTAAGGAAACTCGCTCCAGATCTCCATCCGGAACATCTTAATGGAGCTGTGACACTTTTTTCTTGTGCTTAGCCCATAACTGTAATATTTAAATACTTCCACTACTTAATTCATGGCTTGATTCATTTCTGTTCATTTCTTTCCTCATTTCCAGACAGTGCCCATAGCTCGGCGAGTTCCTGATTTTCCTAAAGGGAGGCAGCAACCACTCAAAGAGATTTCAGGTTTGTTGTAGTTTTCCCTTTATGAATGCAACGTGGAGTGTGTTGCAACACCAGTATTTCCTTTAAACCATTTTGAAAGAAGTTTGCTTGTAAAGATCAAAGCTGTAAATCCCGAGCTTTCTGAATTTTGATGGCGTTTCTGTTGCTTTAATTTTCTATGTAAGGATTACAGTAATTACTCCACACTTATCCAGTACAGAAGTAGCTCGGAATTTGGAAGCTCATTAACATCTAACACCGAGCACTTGTACCCATCACGTAAAATGGAAGAAAGAGGCAAAGATCAATCTCGGATTTTTCCAGCTGGTATGCCAGCTGTGTTTGTGGAGGAAGACTCAGCAATCCTGACCACTCTTAATCCGACTGCATAGTAGGGTCAGCACTCCAGTGGGAGCCGGCAGGAGCTCTCTGTCACCAAAGGAACACTGGACCTCGGGGTGTAACACAAGTGCAAAGGAGACAGTAAGCAGTGAGAACAAATCCTCAGAAGGGCCTCAAGTCTCAGTGCACGGAGCCTGGAATCCCTTCCCTATGAGCTGAATTCAGCTCTAGTGGTCCTTGCTGCACAGAAAACCACCAGCAGGCACAGATATCTTCATCCAGAAGCATCTTTCCTAGGTACTTTCTGCTTTACGGAGAGACGGGATCTGCTCACCCCCTGACACTGACTGCCGGGGCAGAATTTGGGGCAGTGCTTTTCTATTCTGAAATTTCCCCTTTCAGGCAGTGGAAAGGCAGACTGCCTAATGGAAGCTCTGAGGCTGCTTTCAGCTGGTAGAACTGGAATGAGGACAGATTCCCTTTGTGCCCGGCAGCCTTGGGAGCAACTGATCTCAACATAGCTGAGGCCAACCGAGTGCAGATCCTGCTCTTTCATCTGGAGTTCCTCCTCTTGAGGATGTCTCTGCTGTCAGCACAAGTCTCAGAGGGAAAGCGATTCTTCTTGTCTCTCATTCTCCATTTTTTTTTTATATGTGGAACATAGTCATCCTTTTTAAAGGAAGATTTATTGTTGTACCTCTAATTACTAAATGTCAGGCAGATACTATTTTGCAACCCGAACACTAATATTTCAAATATGCAGTGATGTTCCCAGTAATCAGTAGAAAAATGTAATCAAACAAACCACTATTACATTATTTCCACTTACTGGGCTGCCTGGAAAGTGTCACAGTACCCAGGTACAGTGAAATATTGTTAAAGACTGGAGAGAATTGGCTTAATTGCTACCAACAGGAATTTCAGGACAGGCTGAGCCTGGGTTGTGCTGCTAGCACACGAGCAGTCCCATTCTGCCCTGGGCAATCACTTCGTATGTGGATGTTGCTCAACACTGTGACTGTGCCTTTGCCAGGGGAACGTGTTTCTGTCTCACACACGAGTGAGCTTTAACAGCAGCAACATCACAGGTGCTGGGCTGTCTCTCAAAGGACCTCCTTCTTAACATTAATAACTAAATCACCTTCTCCCAGAGAGGCTGAAATACAGCTTACTCCTTGCCCAGTTTTATGACATGCAGAGGGGCATTTTATAAAGACTTTAAAAAGAGAGAACGAAAGAATATCCTGTGTGTGAGCTGCAGCGTTGTTTTGCTCGACAGCATCACAGCTCTGCATAACCGTTGTTCTGTGGGGGTGGATACAGCACCCAGGAAGAGCTGTGAGATTTTACCTTATCCCATTCGCTTATTAACCTACAAAAATGTGGAAATATTAATTACTAATACTTGGTTTTACAAGGTAGAAAACCCACAAAAGCCAGGCAGAATGAAAATCTCAGAGAGAACTGCCTGCTGCCTCTCTGATCAGCTCACGCGGGCGATGCTCAGTGTGGTCTCCACATCTTTTGCAGCAGTGTGGGAGGCCTGGGAAGTGGCAGCAGCACTGCCACAGGGCAGCACATCAGCTCCGCTTCGCAGGACTCCGATGAGGTGCAGGGTAATCTGAGCATAATGTATGCAAAACTTCTATCCGCTCCCAGTGAAGATGAGCAGCAAAGCAACAAGCAACTGGCATAAATATAAAGCAAAGTTTTATTTACTGAAGAGGGAGAGAAAGATCTCTTCAAGTGTTTAAATCTACATTGTTATTCCAGGTAGTATCATACACTGGAAGAGGATGGGCACACAAGAGTCCAAACTCAGAGAGAGAGAAATGCCATTAACCTTGGGAACGAGCAGCAGCCGAGAAAAGGTCTTCCCCTGGCTTTACACAGAGCTAATGCGAGCGCTGCTCAGGATGTGCCAGAGGCAGCACAGAATCCCCCAGCAGGGATCCGAACGTGGTCCATCCATCCCGTCACAGCCGTATGAGCCCCTCTGCTCAGTGGTCACCTTGCTGCAAGTGGTCTGGAGAAGGACAAATTTTGCAATTATCTTCAACTGAAACCAAACACGATGGGGTCTGGAAAAGAAAATGAGCATGTAACCCTGTTCCAGCAAGAGAGGTTGAGTTAGAAGTACACTATGAGCTAAAAGCTTCATTCTCTCGATTGGCTAAATCTTTAAATCCTAGAGTGTTAAATGCCTCGAGAAGGGAAAGCAAAGCTACTATTAATAATTCTAATGGCTAAAGAGCATATTATTTTCAAGTGGCTTGTTAATCAGCATGGGGTCTGCCTACAGCTATTGCAATCAGTCATCTTCCACCAGCAGGAGCTAGTATTTTAATAAGGAACAACAAGGCATTCAAGGGAGCTAAAATTGTTCAGGCAAAAAGGAAGTTAACAGACATGATTAACCAACTTGGCTAAAAGCCATCAAACAAGACAGCAATGCTGCTGAAAGGGCAGATCCTAAAACCTTGGTGCAAACAGATGAAGCCAGAGAACATGCTTGTGAGAATGTCTGTTGCAAAGCTGCTTAAACCTGATGAAATTCTTATCAGGAGTTCAAAATGAGAGGAAGGGGTTACTTTCACAACGCACCCAATAACTGCTAATGAGAATGTGTGCATTTTTCTGCTTTCCTTGCCAAACCAAAATTTGTGTCCACTATTCATAATCTAGAAGGGAACCGGTGCTGTGTCAATGCCCAGTCCTTGTCCCTCATGGCTGAGTTTGTGACCAGATGGACAGAGCTCCCCAGGATCAGCAGGGACTCATCACAAAGCACAGGCAGGTTCTCCAGGATGGGGTTTTGTTTTTTCCTCACTTTTGAATTGTTTCTTTAATTTTGAATCTTTTTTTAGACAGTCAGTAATAACTACATTACCACTTTAATTTACTTATCACTTTTTATTACATTGTTTTTATTACTTTCCCAAGCTGCTTTGTACAGAATAACAAAAACCCTCACAAAAGCAAAAGCTTTGTTTAAAAAGCAGCTTCTCATCATTTATTACTGTTATCATCATCATTATGTTATGATCATAATTATGGTTATCAGTAACTTGACTGAGGTGAAAAGCATCCTGGGTGCCATTGGATGACAAAGGCAGATGTTGCAGCTGCTAAAGGCAAACATTGACATATCTGTGAGCAACAGCACCAGCCTATGAAGGATTTTCCTCTCACCTGTGCTGTAGAAAGGAAAGACAAAGCATTGTATGAGCAAGACAGTGGAAATGGGGACTCAAGAACTGAGGACGATGTGTGACTGGTAGATTCAAAGTCAGTCCTGTCAATTCTCTGCTATGGGAACTCTTTTCTCCCCCAACCTGCAGAAGAAAATGGAATTGGTTTGTGTTCCAGCAGCACCCAGTTCCCCGCCCGGAGGAGCAGAGGCATCCGCAGGGCAGAGGCAGGGGGGGCTGTGCTGTCACTGTGTGTCCCACTCAGACACACCTGGGTCCCCTCCCAGCACCCCACATGTTCTGGCGGCCAGAAGTCACTGAGCAACTGAGCCAGGGTCCCAGATGGGTAAGATGGAAACACAAACAGAACTAACGCAGTCACAGAGCAAACTACAGCCTGGCATCTCTTTGAGCCAACACACCAGGCAAAATTCAGTGCTGACAGATGATAAAATGATGGACATGCAGGAAACACTCTGAATTGTACAGAGACGCTTACAAGCTCTGAAAACTGGTCACAACCATTCAGGAGTGACTTCTTGGTGTTATAATTATATTACATATTATTATATCATAATATATCCATTTATTATATATTTACTTAACTATACTTATTAAATTATATTTATTAATATATTAAATATAAATTTAACATGGATAAAAAGCTATAATTAATACAATTAAAATAATATTATAACTTGGACCTATAACTAGGCCACACCTTGAGTACTGTGTCCAGTTCTGGGCCCCTCAGTTTAAGAGAGATGTCGAGATGCTGGGGAGTGTCCAGAGGAGAGCAACGAAGATGGTGAAGGGGCTGGAGCACAAGCCCTGTGAAGAGCAACTGAGGGATCTGGGGCTGTTTAGCCTGGAGAAGAGGAGGCTCAGGGGAGACTTTATTGCTCTCTATAACTACCTAAAAGGAGGTTGTAGGCAGGCAGGGTTTGGCCTCTTCTCTCAGGCGATCAGTGACAGAAGAGGACACGGTCTCAAGCTTCGTCAGGGGAGGTTTAGGCTTGATATTAGGAAAAAAAAAATTCACTGAAAGGGTGATTGACCATTGGAATGCACTGCCCAGGGAGATGGTGGGGTCATCGTACCTGGAGGTGTTTAAAAACAGATTGGAAGAGGCGCTTAGTGCCATGGTTTAAATGACAAGTAGGTTGGACTAGATGATCTCAGAGGTCTCTTCCAACCTTGTGATACTGTGATGCTGTAAGAAAATGCCAACTCAGGGTTCATAAGTTACAGAAAAGAAAGTTCTCTGCCAGAGATTGTTCAAGTACCACTTGTATTACGCATCTGACAATGAAGCCAAAAGTGCGGGTGCCGCCCTCCCCCCTTGCCGAGAGGTCCCAGCAGACAGGGCATCTTCAGCAGCTGCAGCTGAAGGTGAGCATCACCCCATCCTTGAGCGGGGCAAGGGGCACAGTCAGGGACCACAGCCCTTGGATCCTCCCTCCAGTCCCGGGGAGGTGATGGAGCAAATCCTGCTGACAGCGATGCTCAGGTGTGGGGGGCTTGGGGACAGCCAGCAAGGCTTTACCAAAAGCAGATGGTGCCTGAGCAGCCTGGGAGCTTTCTGTGTGAGGTGGCTCATTCTGCAGATAAGGGGAAACCCATGAGCAGCGAATATCATTTATGCTGACTTCAGCAATGCCTCCAGCACCCTGGAGGCCAAAGGAGGGACACACGAACTGAAAGGGTGGAACACAGGATAGGTAGAAGAGGACTGTACAGCAACCTGAGCTGACTTTGACATTATCCCTGCTTTGAGTAGGCAGTGGGACCAGAAGCCTCCAGATGTGCTCTTCAGCCTAAATTAATCTGTGATTCAAAAGGGGAACAGTGAATAGCACTAAACAATGAATAAATAGGGCTCCTCAAAGTGTGAAAGAGAAATGAGTACTAAAAGGTGCTAGAGGTCTGGAAGAAATAACCAGCAAAGAAAAAGTAAATAATGTCATTACTCTTTCTTTTGTGCAAGAAGTAGGAAGATCAAATCAAAATATCAGGCGGCAGTTCTGAAGCAACAAAAGTAAAGCGCAAATAAACACTGCTTTTTGCTGAGAAGGACTGTTACAGAGACCAGAAGTACAGATAAGTGAGAAATCAATAAGACAAGTTCTCAGAAGAAAATTCCACTGAGAGCCTTTATCCTTAAATGCAGAAAGCATCTATCCTGAACACAGAGCAGTGGAAGCATATTTCACTGTGGAAAACTCAGCATCTGCCTTGCCCATGGTCTGTGTCAGGCCGTGCACAGTTGCTCCCCATCTGTGTTGCACTTCAAGGTCTCCTCCCATGCATCGCCAGCTCCTTACCCTGCAGATACCCCAGCTCCTCTCATCCACCCATCCTCGGCCTCCCACTGCCAGGACCATGGTGGGTTTATCCCAGGGAAATTCTACTGATTCACTCCCTTGCATCTGGAAGGGGCACTGCGATAGGCAAGGATGCAGTTTTTGAACCACACTTGAAACTATTGCAGCTGGGAATTTGTTTGTGAATTTGCTTGACACAGGCTTTTCAAAACCTTGCAGTGTTTTTCCCTAGCTGGCATTCCATACCCTACCTCAGCCAGAGCTGCCCAGAGCCACATCTTCTTGACATGGAGACGGAAAAATAAGGCAGAAAGAGAGAATGGGAGGGGGCATTAGTGACCGTGAAAATTCCTCTTTTTTACCTGCATCCTCTCTCTCTAAATGGATGTTTTAAAATTAATTTGCACTCAATAAAAAGTGGAGAATTTTTCAGATCACACTGATGAAAACAAGATTTCTTCACTAAACTTCCTTTAATGAAGCCACAATAAGCGAGGAACCATTTTAAGATACGATGTGCACATTTAGCTGTACGACCGAAGTGGCCAGCGCTTGCACTTCCACAGTGGGATGGAAGAGCTCAGGTGCTCAGGTACAGTGGCAAACCAGAGGCAAAATCTCTGTGAGCAGAGTCATCCCAGGCAGTGCCAAGAACCGTGGGCTTGCACTGTGCACGTGGTGTGCCATGGCTTAAAAAGAGGGGATTCAGAAGAGGCATCTGTCTTGCTGATGAAATCAAGTGAACTGATGGGAAGAGTCTTCCATCGGGTGCTCAGGGACGGGAGCCATCCCTGCTCACAAGGTGGAGGCGGAACTGGCCAAGGCAGGAACTGAGCAAAGCGGTTCTGGGCAGGGGAGGTACCGAGCTGCACATCCAAAGGCTGAGAAAAAACAGCTCACACCGGGTCTTATTTTGCTTCCACAGCTTTAAATGCATGCGAGCCTCTGGCACATCAGAGTTTTGCAAGTCCACATGCACACACAAGGAAATTCTGTCTCTAATCCTGAGGTAAAAGGCAGCTCCATTCTAAAAAATTAATAACTGTTAGTGGCCTTATCTCCCCTCTCCTTTTAACAGTGTTTCTGTGATCTCAGGTCAGGATATTCTCTTTTGGTTGGTTAGTTGTGTGGGTTTGCCTAGCGGTGAGATTCTGGGATGGCATTCAAACGGTCTCACGCTGAGACCTCTGCTCCGAGGTTTCCAAGGGAACCAAAGCCCAGATCAAATTCCCTGTAAAAGTCAGTGACTTTGGGGAGAAAATTACCGCCAGCAAGAGGAGCTGGGCACCTCTGCCTTATGGCATCATCACAGGTACAACACGGTCTCCACTACTGTTCCCAAAGCTTGGAAGGGGGAGAAGGGAGGTTATATATCTCCTTCCCTCCCACCAGCCCTTCCCAGGTCTGCACCAACCTGGTACTAGCTGCTTCTATGGAAGCTCAAGCTCCCCTCTGTAGTGCCAGGATCCCCACAGCACCTGCCATGTGCAGGTGTTTGGGGCCCCTCTGCCGCAGCTGTGGGCTCCCTACGCAAAGGGCTGGACACCCCCGGAAGCTCTGTAGAGAACAGAGACTGCCGTGGGAAGATAAGGCACCCAGAGCATTCCCATCAGAGGCTGACGAGGGCAGGAGGACTTCTTTGCCAGAGATATCTCTTTGCCATAAATTCCCAGTGTGCCTCTTTTCAAAAAAGCTGTGGCCAGACTTCTCAAATACAGGGCTTTATGGAAAGGCAGGGAGGTCTGAACCCTCCTGGACCCATCCTTCTCACTCCAGACATCAGCTACTTGGGTGAACACAAACACAGCCAGGACCTTTGGGGTGTTTCTGCAGGTACCCCACCTCCTGGGAGGCTGCAGCGCTGCACTGCAGACCCATGGCCAAGCTGTTTCTTCAGGAAGAAAATCTGGGTGAAATGCAGACCTGTCTGCTTTTCCTGGACGAAATCGCATTCCCTTGTTGCAGCTCCCTGTCAGTAGAGCAGGGAGGGAGGGTGGCTGCAGGCATTTCCTTGACGCCCTGCACTTCTGCAAAGAATTGCAATGGAGCGCCACGAGACATCCTCGGAGAGGCAACCGCTGTGGCCGCCACCACTGCGTGCTGAGTGCTGGGGGAAATCAGGGCTGCACTTAGGTCTGTAAATCCACCACACTCTACACCATCAGCTGAGCTCCTCGGTGATTCGAATGACTCAGAACTGCCCTCTGCCTTCACACAAATGCTGCCATGGATCTTCAGGCTGAATTATTATTTTAAATGAAAGAGAATAATAGAGCATTATAATTTGCTTCCAGTAAGCAAAATCTCTGGCCAAGAGCAATGCCTATCTCTCTCCTGTGACCTTCCAGAAAAATTCAGCATTTTCCTCTCTGGAGAAATAAGGTGGCAGGAGACAGGTCTGACAGCAGGGGTGGGAGCACAGTGCTCCTATGCGCTGCTCCTAACAAAAGCCCTGCTGATGTAATTCCCTGACCCTAACCCCACTTCAACCCAAAGCCTGGCACGCTCTGGCCACCGTGGCTGGTGCTTTCCAAATGGCCAGCAGTCCTGATAGGCTCTGCCATGAAAGCATCCCAGGGATGCTTTCCCTGCTGAGGAAGGCAGCTGTCCCTAAGAGACAACAGGACCACCGCCAGCTCCAGGGCAGGGTGGCTCAAGTCCTTCCAGAAGGACCTCACAGCTGCTGGGCTGCAGGGAGGGTCCCCACTGTGTAGGGCCACCAATGCTGAAGTCGAGGTCCAGGGAGAACTCAGACACAAACCACTGGTCCTCCTGGCACAGGACCACAGGAACCTGCCTCGTTTGAAAGAGACCGGCCAGAGCAGGTGGAAGGTGAAGCTGCCTCCTCTCTCTTTGTCTGAAAGTACAAAATAAGTTGCAGGGCTGATGTGAGCAGAGAGTTTCATGTTGGCTGCTCCACGTTGGGCTGCAGGGAGCCTCGTGGGCTGGTGTAAAAAGCATCGCTGAAGAGACAAGGCACACGAGCCGGTTCCTCACAGAAACAAATGTGTAGGGTTCTGAGGCAGTGATGTGACACAGCATCTGTTGTGCTCAGCACCTGCAGCCGCAGTGAAGGACACTGCAGCAAGGCATCTCTCCAGAAGATGCTGACACGGGCTGGAGGAGCTCCATCTCTTGTCTTGCTCTGGGCAGGACAGGCTGCTGAGACGCTGACTGGAGCTGGCACCACAGAGCCTCACACCAAAATTTGCCTTCATATATCAAGCAGAGTGCCAAGAACAATCATTACTTCATGATTAGGAGACTCGTTTGGTTTTGGAAATGCCTCTCTGCACCTGTAAAATAGAAGTGTCCCTAGAACAGCAGAGATGAATATGATGTGATAAGATATTTGGCACAACTTGCTGCAAAGCTTATGCCAGTCTTCAGAAAATGAGCTGGCTGTGCCGTCTCTTCCTGGGCTTTTCTGAACAGCTCTGCACGGCACAACCTTTCTCAAAACCACCTTTTGCTCCAGTTCGACAAACCACTTGGCTGACGCTCTTAGCAGGAGCTGGGAAAGGGAGTAAAGAGCTCCTGAGCTGTGTAGTTAGTCCAGTGTGGCTCTGTATGAAGACATTAAAGAATTGCTTAGGGTGAAAATACATTTCTGATGTGAGCAAGAGGGAGACCACACGCACCCCCCAATATACTCCTACCCACTCCACAAGACCCTATCAGGATCTTGGAGCAGCGCTCGGTGCAGCACGGGCCCAGCTCTTTGTGAGGCCACCTGCAGCCCCAGAGTGATAGACTGGGGCCATGTCTGGCCCTGCTGAAGGCCAGCACTGACTTGCACAAAGCCGGGTGCACTGGAGTGTCTGTAAGGTCCAGGCTGCCAGGGAAGGAAGGGGAGGTGGGAAGGAGGATGCACCATCGCTGAGGGGTAAATGCCAAAAGCCTCTAGAGCGAGTGTGGAGCTCTGCCTCTTGGACAGGGTACAGCCCCCAGTCCGAGGAGGTGCTGTTGGCTGCCCATGGAAAGGCAGCTCATTCACTGCGGGTACAGAGGTGGTCAGTCTGTTGCCATGTACAAACCAGAGGAGCTGGGCAGGAGGTACTGGGTATAGACAAGGGACTGGAATACCTGATCTGTGTGTGGCCAGCTACACCTTGACTCCCTTGCCCTGCATTTAGGTGCCTCGGTTACAGTCTACTCAATTCCATCCTTTATTGACAGCTCCACTACCAGATTAGATCAGTGGAGGAAGGCCCTGCCAGGCCACGTGCAATGAGCCAGGACGAGTCCCTAGGGGCCAATGTGTGCAGAGTGAGAAGGACCGAGGTCCCTGCTCCAGTTAACAAACAGCGTGATTATCTCCTGGCAGAACTCCACTAACAACAGCTAATTAAAAAAGATATGGATTATCCATAAGTGAAGCAGAATGCCCAGTATGCATAAAACCAGCATAAATAACATCTTCATCACCTCCTGTCTGGCAGCCAGAAGAGCTTACACAGATCTCTCTGGGACCAAACAGCAACTCCTAGTCTTCCCTGCGCCTCACACCCCAGCTGGACACCACTGCCTCTGCAATAGAGACCCCAGCCCTGAGATCACCTCTGGGCTGTGCCCCCCCGTCTGAGCATAGTGACCTGTGGTAGAGGGAGAAGCTCCAGCTGCCAGGGGAGCAGGTCTGCCAGGGGAGCAGGTCTGCCAGAGCCCAGCAATGCTTCTCCACAGCAGGGACATCCAGCCCTGGGCAGGCAGCACCACGAAGGCATCTGCGCACACCAACAAGGGGAGGAGCAGTGTCCCCACAGGGTGATGAGAATCTGGGGATGAAGTTTTAACAGACCCCAGGAGTGAGAACCCATCAGTAGC
The DNA here is from genome assembly GCA_033556795.1 of Tapera naevia. NCBI lineage: Eukaryota > Metazoa > Chordata > Aves > Cuculiformes > Neomorphidae > Tapera > Tapera naevia. The sequence continues at coordinate 871,166 of JAUMJJ010000396.1, forward strand.
CACAGCATTGCAGTTTTCTGCAGAGATACATTTTGCAATTTTAAAACAGCATTTTTTTTGTTGTATTTTGAATCACCATTAGCACATAACGGGCTCTGTGCATCAGCTTAAATGAATTCATAACGAGCACTGTAACAAGTCTATTGAACAGGAGATAAGTAGGTGATTACTGTGACTTTGCCCTGGTGGATGGGATTGCTCAGGGAGTTATGTGCTGTTTCCATAACCTTTTATGGAGATACCATAAATCACAGCAGGCAGAGTGAAGACCAAAAGGAAAAGGGACTGGCTTTAAGGAATAAAACTCAAAGGGCTTGTGATGGCAGATGCTTGCTGGCACAGATCAGAGAAGACAGATGCAGTGTGAAGATGAGATGTGGAGATTTGAGCCATCAGGGCCCTTCTAAGGAAGTAATGTGAAGATGCCATGACATAAGAGAGAAGAGTAAAGGGCTCAGGACTGGTGTTACAGGACATGTTTGGAGAGGATAATGATCGCATTCTGGGAAAGGTGCATCCTTCAGGCCTCTTCTCCATGGCTTGAAGGTAACAAATAAAAATTAAATTAATACTAAGGAAGGAAAGGGAAAGAGCATGGAGACACTGTCTACTTTTACAAAAAGAGAAAATCGTGTGAGTGAGAATTTAGCAACAGGAACTGGGTTATCAGAAGGTAAAAGTTTGGGGCCAAAAATGAGTGATTTATTCCTGAGAACAGCAATGGAGTTGATGATGGGGTCAGTGAACAGGGTGGTTTTCTGGCAAACAGGGGTGGCAGGGCAGGCAGGAAGGAACATGGAAAAGTTTGTGCACTTATGTCAAGACTTGGGGGGTTTGGGGCCGCAGGGGCCAGAAATTCTGGAATGAGATATGAGAGTTGGTACTTTGGGTTGAAGGAAAACAATGGAAAAGTTTTGATGGCTAGGACACAGTCGGACCTAGCATGAAAAAAGGTGGTATGAGCAGGAGGTGCTGGGGACAAAGCACTCTGAATCAGTGTCAGCCAACTGTATCATTAAAAGAAAAATAATTTGTGGTATCTTAAGAAAAGACAGAAGCACATTGCAAAACAGGAGTCTATAGGCACTACTGTGTAATTAGTACGTGAAATGTTTATTGTGTAGGACAACAGTTCCAAGAGAAGCACTCCACAACATGTACATCAAATTTCAAGGCATCAGAAGTGTCAGGTAAAGCTGTCGCCCAACTATGGACTAAGCAGGACAAAGATAAAATAAAGGAAAACATTCTGAAGTACCTTTTAAATACAAAAGAACTTCAATTTCAGACAGTTTAACAGGGTTTCATTGCAATTTCAAAGACACTAAACATAATCAAACCCATCATTCAGCTGTGTTAAGAAGTAAGAGGAAAGAAGGGGAGTTCCTAGAAAGAGCTTGGCTGACTCACTTGTGCTTTGATAGCAGTGAGAGAGCTGATACCAGCTGCTGGTGGCAATGGATATTGTGGGACAGCACCCAGGGAAGCAGAAACATCTGTTCAGCCGTGGTGGCAGGGATGTGCCTTGGGAAACTGCCTTGTGCTGGGGACGAAGTGGACTCACACCAGGCATGCAGTCACACCACAGAGTCACAGAATCACAAGAATGACTTCATTTGGAAGTGACCTCTAAAGGCCATCTGGTCCAATCTCCCCTGCAGTGAGCAGGGACATCACAGGGACATCTTCAAAAAGCCCACCTTTCTGTCCTGTGGTAGCTCCTGCACAAGCACAGCTCCAAACAAACATCCAATGCCTGAATTCATGTCCCAAGCTGAGGGATGGTACAGGAAAATCACCAGAGAGATTGCTGGAGAAGCTGGCAGCACAGAGCTGAAGGCTGCTATCCCGAGCCATTTGAGATGGGAGCCCGCACCGCACTAGCGAGGGAGTGACAGACAGAGAGGGGACTGCGAGCCAGGAGCCCTCTATGTGACGACAGGCAGCTTATGCTTCATGTGACAGAGACACATCCTTCAGTGGAGTGATTTAAAGAGAGAGATGGCACAGAGATCTTTGCAGCAGCCTTCTGAGCAGACTCCACTGGGCCAGGAATGCAAGAGAATGTGTAAGAGAGAAGGAGAGCTCCAGCAAGAGCCTGGGCTGCGTGAGTGACGCTGCCTGCTAGAGATGTGACAGATGAATCCTGTCTGTTTGGGTGTGGGAAGGTGAGAGGACATAGCTGCTCAGCAAGAGGCAGGTCTGGAGCAGAGGGTGCATCTAGAAGTCATCAGCCAGCGTGGATGAGGTTTAAAATCCTGAGGGCAGCTGCGCTGAAGACATTGCCACCCTAAAAAGATGATGAGGAGAGCAAAAGCATCCTCCAGCACACCTGTTTAGGAGACAGAAATGTAAGAGGAGTGCTACGAGAGCTGTAGAAGATGAAGTTTGACATAAAAGAGACAACCTGGCAATCTTCAAGGTGAATAGCAAAGGGGGAAAAGCAAGCAGGAAAGGGTTGAAAGCAGTTGGAAGAGACAAGTCCCATAGGTTGTAGGGTCCTGTCTGCAGAGTCTGTCTTGACTTTTGTCACCCAGTACAGATGTTCCCCCACAGACAGATGGTGCCTTATGCATGCCAAGCGTGTAGATACATCACCCCACCATGTTTCATCTCCCTCCCTGTTCTCTAGAGAATAATTCTGTATCCTTTACAAATGACTAGGAACGCCACATGTAATGTGTGCTTTAAGTACTTGTTTATTCTTATTTGAGCAGAGCTTTTGATGTAGGTCTATCCATTATTTAGAAACCAATAAGTTGGAAAAGGATGAAAGAAAGTGAAATGGTCTGTATCATATCACTCTGTACAGTATTTGTGTATGCTGAATATATTTCATTTATTCCGTAATCTGCTGATGGCTTGAAATTGAAAAGCCGGGCTATTCCAGTGGCAACCCTTTTGTTTTTGGAATGAGCTTGGCTTACTCAAGCAAAACAAGCAAACATCTGATTAATAGCAACATCTATCTTTAAGGAAAAAGGTTGTCATTAGGCTGAGCTATTGTGCAGTTCTAAAATGTTTTAATATTGTGCTTTACATGGCAGGAGCTTGAGTAGGTTTCTTTCTTCTGGTGAGACAAAATCAAGCTTGGAGGATCTCCATTGCCCTCTTGGTAGGGTGGGAGGATCCCAGGAGCAGCAGGGTCAGGGAGCAGGGAACAGCTGCAAGAGCAGAGCCTCCTCACCACTGAGCACAGCAGGCACCACCCCAGGACCACTGGGACCCCTTGGTGGAAGAAGGGCTGGACCCAGGGTACCTGCCCAGGCAAAACCCAGAGTGCAGCTTGCCTAGAGAAAGGCCTGCAAGGGCAGGTGGATATGGTGTTTGGCCTCAAAAGAGTGATCCTCCAGGTGGGAAGGAAGAGGGCCTGGACAGGTAATGAGGGACAAGAAGAACCAAGTGCAGGAGAAAACGCACCAAGGAGAGGGAGGATGGGCTGGGCCAGTGTGTAAGAGCATGGGGTCCCAGGCAGCCCCAGCCCCAGCCCCAGTGTGTGACTACAGCTGTAGCACTGCCATTCCAAGAGCAAATCCGGAGAAGCCCATCCTGCTCAGAGAAGCAGCTGGAGGAGAAGGGCTGTCTTGCCCTCCTCTCTGGGCTGGGAGGAGCAGCTCAGCAGGCACTCTGCGGCAGCGGCAGCACTTCACACACAGCACAGCCCCTTGCAAAAACCTCCTGAAGGTCTTGGCCTCTCCAGCCCTCCTGAGCAACAACAGAACCACTCCAATTGGACAGGACAGAACAACTACAACCAGTCCAGGGCAGTGTTCCCAGCATTGTCATACCACAGCACAACTGGACCATTGCTTCTGCTGAAAAATCCTAAAAAGGCCATTTCTCAAGCAGAGAGATCCCCCCATGGAGGGGTCCTGTCTGCAGAACCCCGAGGGACCCTGGGGTTTGAATGGCCAGGCCCCACCAGCTCCAGCACTCCCTCTGATCCAAGTGCTCAATCTTCACACTCTGCTTTGGTGAGAAAGCCTTTACTCACTGGGATATTCCTGGAAATCTGCTGTTGTTTCCGAAATACACAGCTTGCCTGAGATTTCCTAGAAAGGCAGGAGGAAAGCGTACATTGAAAGAACAAGCTGTACTTTCTTCTTTCCATACACAAAATGTTTTGTGACCCTGAGAAAAACAATTAAACAGTGGACATTGAAGAAGGCATTTAAAAACCTTAATTCTAGGGGGAAAAGTTACACAACAGATGATGAACAAGTTTTTTCCCACAACAAGTTAAATTTTACTTTTTTGTTGTTTAAACAAGAAACTTTTTGCTTTCTTATTTTAAGGCAACATATCCCTTTTTTTATTACACTTATCAGAAACGGAGTTAAAATTCAGCATGAAAGAGCAGAAGATTAATTTTTCAATGAGAGAATTTTGCACATCCCAATGCACTGGCGGAAGCTTGTTAACCCTACCATGAGCCACTCAGCCGGTGCAGCCCTGGCTCCTTGTCCATTGATGGTGGCACTGCTGCAGCTCTCAGGCACACTTAGGGATGCTGGGACATGAATTGTCAGAGAGGAACACAACAAGAGCACCATTATCCCCATCTACTGCAGAGGCCTTTGGGGAGGGAGGGGTTGGTACCTCCAACTGTGTTGCAGGACGTGGTGTCCTCTCTAGCTGGACCCTTGCACCCTGCAGCACCCACAGGGATACCGGGGCAGGAGACGCCCCTGGGATCGACTATCCCAGGAGCTCCTCACTCCAGGCAGAGCCACAGAGACCCTGTCTGTGTGGGCTGGGACCGACTGCTGCATCCGAACTCCACTGGGACTGCCCCTCTGGATGCCATGCAGAAGCAGACTACTGCCACTCCTATAGGTTGCTCCCCCTCGTTTCACAAACCAATCCCATGTGGTCAGCTCAACATCATTTATCTCTGCTCAGGTGAGGAACCCTGGCTTCCAGGAGGACATCTGCCATCAGGCCTAAACCACACGGTTTTGCAGCTAGGTGATGAGAGAGAACTGCATTACCAATTTCATCTCCAAGTTTACGGCATCTTCACACCAGAGACAATTTTGAGGTCATGAAATGGACATTTCCTTTTGAAGCAAGAACTCTCATCCTGTCTGTCCTGAAAACAGGTGTTACTCCACATGAGGGGCTGTGGGCAGGTTTGACAAAGTGAGAGGCTGATGCTCACAAAGATTTGCAGCCCAAATAGACTACAGTTAGAAGATAAAAAGGAAAGGTGTATGAAATCAAAAGAGGAACAAATGGTTTGCAAAAATGAATATTCGTCTGCCAAAAACTGTCCATTTTGCCTTTCTCACAGCGGTATTCTGAGCTTTCAGGCTTTTTGGAAGCAGTAAATTTTAAGGAGAGTACAGGGTTAGTGCAATGCAGGAATCTGAACAGAAGAGCCTGAGCTGGAGCAGCTGGAGTCCTCATGAGAACACAAACTGGCAGAGACAAACCTGGTATGTCTGTTCTCATGCATTTATGATAAAGGGAAAAGAGACTGCAGAAGTTGCATTTTTCACCTCACAGGTTTTATAGGATTTTAGGCAATGTCTGTTGGATTTTACTGAGTGAAAGGATTTGTACATCTTTCATTATTGCAGTTTCTGAGAGACGGCTGCTAAAATCTCAACAGCATAGCTCAGCTTGAGCTGGACCAGGAAAAACTCTTGTTAGGAAAAAAGCCAGAGAACAGCTGTTTCACACTGATTTTAACTCCTGTGGTCTCTGCTGAGATAGCACTACTCTAAGTGAAAATGCACCTTTCAGTAAAGGTGAAATACAGCCCAGAAGGAAGCATAACTCCAAAAGCGAACCATACGCTGCCCTATCAGCAGTAACTGGCTGCATAGTGCCTGCCCTTCGGTCTCTGTGCCGTGGCTCCCTGAGCTGAACTCGGCAAACGTGGTGCCAGCAGACCATGCTAATGAAAAGCTAAGCTGTCCTGTATCTGTTGTGCTAAAGATACGGAAACACAAACTTATAAAATAAAATCACTATAAAACAATTTCCCACTGGTGATTTTTTTTTCTGACTGGAGAGGAAAGTATCTCTAGAGAAGGGAGAAAGAATGTTTAAGTATTGATTTTAACATGGAGAAAAATGGGAAGGTGATTCGTTCTCATAGATGCTCTGGGAAAGGCTCTGCCACAGACAGGCAATGCAAAGGCAATAAAAGAGATGGACAGAACGTCACATCACTCCTCGGGTTCAGGCTTTCCTTGGTCTCAAGGGCATGAGCACACAGAGTAGAGAGAAAACCAAGACAAAATCGTCTACATAAACCCACGGCAGTACTATGTCCAAAGGGCATAAACCCTCATCTCTCTGCATATCCAGGAGTGCTGGGGAACTCCTCACAGAGAGAACCACACTTGTTCCCAAAGCTCCACACAGCAGCACATCCAGGAGGAGGCTGTAGGCACCGCCACAAGCCTGTGTTCAGGCTGAGCTGTTTGATGGGCTGCATCTGGCCTGGGGATGATGCATTTGCTGTTCCTGATTTGTGTAGTATCATATTCCATTTTCCGCTGTGTTATTTTGGTCCTATTTCTGTGGGATAGTCTGCATTTAAAAATGTCACGTTTTCATCCCTCAGTAAGAATAAACTGGAACTGAAATATCTGCTTCAAATGTAAAAGCAAGGCTCGTTTAATGCCATGACATATTTTACTTCTTAGCATACGGTAAACACCCACAGCACGGCCTTTTCCATGCAGGAGAACGCAGCCGTTTCACAGACAGCGATTCTGTTCCAGTTCCTTTCTTCCGATGCATCCAGAGCTGCTCTGCAGATGCTAAGGGAGCAGTCAAACATCCTCAATTTTTTTATGTATACATTACATAGCCCAGCTCTTTGCGAGCAATTTTGTGGAAATGTAATGGTTTATTTGTACCACGACAGCTATACAAACCATGGAAAGGCGCCGTGTGACAGATGAAGCCATCAACTGTGCTGTGTGGGAACTAAGTACATGATACTGCTAATTAGGAGAGTATCCACTATTTTCTTTAAACAGGCTCTGACCAAAACCCTAGAGCAGTTTCAATTTCATTAGTGAGTGTCCTCAACAGGCTGTTCTCCTCAGAGGAACGCTGGCTCCTGCCAGATGCTGCTGCTGACCTGTGAGGTATTTACAGCCCTGCAGCCTCCCAGGACCCTGTTGCAGATCTGAAGGGCCAGAGCAGAGCATGGGTCCAGAGGACCAGGACCTGGAGCCCCCCAGAGCCCTCTGAAATATGTTAGAGCACCAGGGAGACCCCAGAGTCCCCTGGAGCCCACCTGAGGTTGGAGAGGTCTGGGCACCACTGTGTAGACCAGCAGTTGCTCAGCCAGGCTGGCACCCCCTACCCAGGGGCAGAAGGGGTATCAGTGTCATCGCAGCCCATGGTCTCAACATGGAGCTGTCTTTCCTGGGACACCAGGCTGGTCCCCTGCAGTGCTCTCAGCTCACCAATTTCTATTCCCCTCTTCAGGTTGCATGACACTCCACCAGCCATGACCCACAGCTCAGACGCCGCCTCTGACCCAGAAAAAGGCGGGGGAGGGGTGTCCCAGCTCCATCCCACCTTGTTAAGGACACAAAAAGATCCCTCCTCCGCTGAGGAATTTTCATTTGCTGTGGGGAGCTGAGGACTGGGGAGGGTCATGGAGTATTTCTGGAGGAAATCAATATTCTTTTGCCACCTCTTGCATCACACCACCAGCAAAGATGCTAACAGAGACTGGAGATACACAGAGTCCCAGCTTCGCACTTTGTAGATCATTAACTTTAAATACGCTGCCCAGACTGCCGGCTCCGGTTGAAGAGTCCCTCTGATTATCTTCCCAGGTAAATTAATGCCTGACATATTTCTTTATTAGTTTTTGAAGGGACTAATAAATGAATTTACTAGGCAATTTCTTCATTTAATACTGCAGTTTAAACCAACAGACAACAGCAGAAAACTGGTTCATTGAAACTTGCTCATTGCCACAGAGCCAGTTTTATGATGTTGGTCCTGGTAAATCCTCACTGAACAAGGCTGAGTGGTGCTTCTCAGCTGGAGTCTGCAAAATTTATAAATGCAACCCTTAGAAGACAAACACAGCTTCCACTTGCAGCTGCCTTTGTGCAGAAGAGGCTGCAGCCCCAGAGCAGGTTGGCCTTCTTCCCACCTCCTGCAATGGGGTGCTCCAGGACACAGCCCAGGCATTGTGACCTTCCCCAGGCACTGCCAGAGACCCCACCCTTGGGGTGTGGGGCAGTGGACGGCGTCGGTTGTGTCACCCTGCCCAAGCTTCTTCTCTGGATGAAGGGACGAGCGAGATGGTGGCATTTCAAGGCAAACTGTAATTTCCCTTCAGATGTTAAAAACTGTTTAAGTGTTCTTAAAATACTTCTCCTTGATTCAAAAGCAGACAAAGTAGATGTTTTGTATGTCAGGAAAGGCATTCCCTTTTCCCAGAAGAAATGTTATTTCTACCTTCTAAACAGCAAGGCTATTAACAATAAACAATTCAATGCAAATAGGGGGTATTTATAAGCAGAGAAGAGCTCATGGGAATGGAATTATGAGCATAGAGTCTCTTTTATTTCTGCTCTTAAAATAGTCTTGATTTTACGCACATTAAAAATCTTGCTAAAACTATTTCTGACATAGTTACCATCCCTGGTACATCTTGAGCAGGAAGGAGCCTCCAGGCTCTGCTGTGCCTTCCAGACATGAGCAGGAGGCCCCAGCTTCTCCAGCCAGCACTGAACCTCCTTCAGCAACTCTCTTGGCAGCGTGGCAGCCGCACCGGGCAGCCGTGGTCACTCCTCTGGCTTCCCAAGGGCTGCACGGAAACCAGCTGACTCTTGTGTGCTGGCAGTGCTAATCACAGGTGAACATGGCCTGAGAAGCTGGTGAATACCTCATGGCTATCTCATGTTTCTAAAATTGCAATAACACTAAATTATTCCATTCTTTACCCTTCAGTGGCATCAGTTCTGCTGCTATCTGGTGTCTGTCTGTTACAGCACTCCATCAGCACCAGAATCTACAAAAATTATCATTATCCTCATGCATCTGCGAGAAGGATGCCAAAAGACCAACACACAGAATCACTTTAACATATAAGCTATGATTTTAAAATGCTCGTTTCATGCCAGGGAAAAGAGCTTTAAGAGGCCATTGGTACTTGCTGACAAAATTGAATCCTTAGAGATAAACCATTAAAATGTGCCAGAAAGAAATGTTTCCAGGCAAGGATTTCATTTGATTTCTTTGAACTGGATTCTGGATTACATTTTTGGAGGGAGGAAAATGAGTATTGTGATGAAATACCTTGATTGCCTGTCAGTGTTTCGAAGGAAAAACAAACATCAATTTGAAAGAACAATCTTTCAGCACAATTGCAGTAACAGTGCAATTTCACAGTGAGCAGCACTGCATTTCCCCCATCTTGGTCCAGGGCAGTCAGGTAGGGGTTGCTGCTGGGCACCAGGGTGCCACAGCTGGGCAGGCAGAGCTCCCCAGTCATGTAGGTGGGGACGTTGGAACCAGACTCCTGACTGAGGGGGAACTTCCATCCCTCTGTGATACTCTCAGGCTCCCTGTCTGTGCTGCAGAACTCACGCTCAGCCCCGATGGTGTCTGGTGGAAGAGCATGACTTTTTCTATAGTTTAGCAGCAGTCTGAAATCAAACGAAACACAGCAACCACGTGCTCCTTGCCCTTTAGATCTTCAGCTGTTCTATTTACAAATAAAATCAGGGGTGACAATGTCAAACTCCCAAATGGGAAAAAAATCTGAACACAAATAGAAATGCAGGACCACAAGTACAGCCCAAGAGCGAAGGGCGTTGTGTGCAAGCAGAGCAGCTGCATTGCTGGGCCATGGCCATGAAATTGCCATTACGGAGTCAGCTACTGCTTTGCATTCATGGACAGGAAGACACCAGGCACTGCGCTTCACCGAGTAAGAGTAGGCGAGCTGTTCTGCCCATGGAACACTCCAGACTTTCTGGTAATACAATGGCATTCAGCCCATTCTTCACAGCTTGTCTTGCCATGCCACCACCATGCCAGCTGCCTTGGGGAGACTGAAGATATCCCAGGAACACTCCCTGAGGACATTTATTGAAGGTCAGACAGTGTTCTTCAGGCTCATCTTCTGGTTTCGCTGGCATTTCAGGCTGGAGAGGGCACACTGTGGGCAGAGCAACGTTTCTCCTGGCCACAGGCATCCTTCTGGGCACAAAGGGCAACTCAAAGCCCAAGCACCCCAGCACAAGACTTCTGAGGGTCTGGCATGCTGCATCCCTGTGTGGGCAACCAGCACGGTGGGGAGGGGACTGGTCTGGTCAGGGAGAGTGCTGTCAATTCATCATTAGAGTTGACTGTCCTTTCTTCCGCTATCCTGCACTCTGACCCAGTGATTGAAGTGCTGTGGGATGATGAGAGCTGCCCTCTGCCCCTACCTCTGCCACTAACCTTCCAAGTGACTTCTGCACGAGTCATACCATTCTCTGGGCTTGAATTTTAAGAAAACAGGGCTAAAGCAGCAAATGCACTCCACGAGCCCTGGAGAAAGAACATTGGTTATCTGAAAGACATAAATGCTCCACAGTTTGTGCACAAAATACTAGTAAATATTTTAATAAGGTTTAACGGTTGGCTTTAAAGGCATTGTACCAATCTACAAAGATGAGACAGATATGTCTCCACACACAGAGGATTCCAGTCCCCTAATAGTTCTGTAATTTTTGGCTAAGGCCTATTTCCGGAGGATTATCAATTGCCTGTCATGGGCATCATCTGTAGAAAGTTCTCGGGAATACCATGAATATTTCAGCAGAGCCTGAGTTATATAGAGAGCACACCCTCTTGTCATCTGCAGAGGAGCAATTGGCTTTTGAGCGCGCATCACTTGAGAAATTGTATGTACATGCTTTAAATTCTAGTTCATTACATCTGTATCTTCCATGAGCCTTCAAAGTTTGTAAACAACTTAGCAATGACTTCTCATTTAATACAAATGCTCTTCCTGGTGTCTGTACCAGGAGTAACAGAACACAAATTCTCAAAATAAAATATTAATTTTGGACGTATCATAGATCCTTAATCTTGATATATTATAATATCTTGTAAGTTCTATTCCATGAATTATTTACTACACAACGTAAACTTTAAAAAGAAAATGCAGCTCAAAGCACAGAATACAGAAATCAAGCATTTCATGTTTCAGTCCACGAAATTCTGCCAGTTGTTGCCTCATTTCTTTAGCACATTAGACAGACTCATAGAAGTGCTGGTTGGAATGGACACCAGTCTAAGCTGCTGCTTACACCAGGGCTGTCAGTAGCTTTCAGTGTGGTGAGACATGGCTTTGTCCAGCCTAAAACCTCCAGGAGCGAGTACTCCGCTGCCTGCCTGGTGCCTGTCCCAGCACTGCCTGGCTCTCGGTGAAGGAGAATTCCCTGGTGCCAACAGCATAACCAGGCTGTGCTTGGACCATCCCTCCACCTTCCCACAGCCAGAATCATCAAGCCTCCATCTCTCCCCTTGGCCACATATCTCAAGCCCAAACAATTTGCCAAAGGGGTTTCAGGTGTGGTTTATTGCAGGTTTGGATCCTCCTTGTTATGCTGGCATCAGGCCTGAAGCTGTGCTCTGCCTGAGCCCACTGTGTGAAGGAGGGAATACAGCAACTACCGACAGGGATGGGATCGCAGGAGATGCATGCAGACTGCTGCGTCAGCCAGTGACTGCTTTAGGAGCTGAGCTGACCTCCCATTAAAGCACACTTCCCTCTCCAGTGACGTTCGGCATGAATAGATTTTCTTGCTGAGCAAATCACAAGTGGGAGGCACGAGCAAAGGTGCTCTTTGGAAACTCACCCAAGGTTGCAATTACCTGCGTGCCCGGATGTGTGACGCACCCAGCTCTGCTCTCCAGCCCCCACAGCCCCCACAGCCAGAGGCAGGAGCACTGCTGGCATTGGGCATGTTGGATCTCCCCAGCCCACGCCTGCCAGCATCCTCCTAAAGCTGTCAGCACAGACCAGCCAAAGTGCATGAATGTGAATCCATCTTCCCTTTCTGCACAAAAATTCAGAAGATGTGCTGCATATCACGAGTGCCATCTACTGATGCTTTCCCCACCTCTCAGGTATCCACTTTGAACAGCATCTGCCTTGCAAACGACCTCGTCTCTGCTACCTCGAAAAGCCGGGTCCAGCTGAGGGGGCACAAACCCGGCTCTGAGCAGGAGGCCGCACTGCTGCAAGCAGGGAGCGCAGCCCCCATGTACCCAGCAGCCAGGAAGGATGAATCCATCTCCGCTTTCCCATGGCTGTTGCAACAGACAAAGCCGGAGCACCTCCCAGCTTCACTGCTGAAGCCTGTGCTAACAAAAGGGTTTCCACTGCCCTCGCAGTGGATCTTGTTCCAGATTGTCGCTGTGTCCTGCAGAGAGAGCAGCCGTTGCCAGCAGCTCACTTGCCCAGCGGTGACTGCGTGGCTGGCTGTGCTCCAGGGACAACGACTGTCGTCAGCTGGACCCTGCACCCCTAGCATGAGCCCTGGGGACCCAGACAGCTACGAGCACTGGTGGAATACCTCCAGCCAAAGCAGGCCCTTGGTAGCCAGTGCCTGCTGGTTGTGACTCTACTTGCCCTGTCCCCGACACAACGCTTCCTGCACTGCACAAACTGAAAGCAGAGCACTGGAAAACCTCATAAATGCCCATTTTAAGCAGAGAGATTTTTTCCTCTGTGGAAGAAATTAATTTAGAAGTTTGGAAACACTTCATTTTTTTGTAGATTTTCACATCTCTTTTTTATGTCAGGAAACTAAAATCCATTTTGGTGGTGTGTAATCCACAAGGACTTCCAAAAGCTGAGTATTGTGCAAGATTAATGCCCTTGAATGAAAACATTTACAAAGAGCCCGCATGGTACTGTCTAAGGAATACATTAAGAAATCTCTGACTGGTATATTCGGGCTCTCAAATGTGCGACATTCAAGGCAAAAATACTAGGACAAAGAACAATTTCCATATAATCATTCAGCCTGAATAACCAGACTAGAATAACATGTTTATTTTAACAGAAGTAAATCTGTATAGAAGATATGATAGTGAAAGACAACAGCTGTTTTCAAGTAATTGGTTTTATAAAACAATTTATGACAAATTTATCAAGCTGAATATATTGGCACATTTCGAGTTGCACATGGGACATCTTGGTGAAACATATAGAAGATACATCTAAATCCAGAGTTGTCCATGAAGTGCAAACTGATAATTCACTGATATTGCTATTGTCCCTCTGAAAATACAGGTGCAGCACCAGTCAGCGTTTGGCAGATGGATTACTTTATTTTCCACTTTTTCCTGAATGGGTCACCACAAAACATGACTGAATTAAACTAAGCTTTTTTCTCAGAGCCAATGTTACGCTTCTGACATCAGCCACTCTGTCCCTCTCTCCACTTCCCCACTGCAATTTACCACGAGCCCTGGCCACATCCTCTGGTTTCGAACAGGAACCTGCATTTAGTTGTTGTGCATTTGCAAGTTCTGGTCCACTGACCCGTCCCCCAGATGAGGAAATGGATGAAATGAATGTGAGTGGGATTCACTCCTACAGGGAGCATCTCTATTTGAAGCTCCTCCAGTTCTGCCGCCGGGTTTTTTCTGAGCAAGAGGCAGCACACCAGGACGTGCAAACCTGCAATATCCGCCCCCCAGCAAACAACAGGTTAACAAACTCTGTAAAATTGTGAGTACCTCTGCAGTTTTAGGTATCACAGTGACAAAACCAATGGAACTATTTTACTGCTTGTACCCTCAAACTCCCTGAAATCGACTCCATTTCCATACATGTTATTTCTAGGAAAATATGTAATCTAAGACTCATAATTGGATTACCCAATATGTGACACATAGGTAGCGAAAACTTCTTGTTAAAGAGCTTTGACAAGGTTTCTGTTCAACAGAGAAGTTTAAATTGATTCTGTATGTTCCCCACTCCCCTCAAATTCAAATGGGTTTCGTAATCCTATTATCGTCAATGAAATTGCCAAGTAATTTTAAATAAAATTACTTTAAATAAAAAGAAGTCCTCAGATTTATCCCTTTTCCCCCCAAAAAAAATCAATCTAGGTTCCAGGCACTATATGCATGCAAATAAGATTTTCAAACCCAGCTTTGATAAGTGTACGAGGAGGTGGAAGCAGAACAGCGTAGCAAGAAGCATCTTGAAAGAATGGGACCATCAGATTTGGGCTCCAAAAGAAACACTCGACGTCAGGTATCACCAGACACCCAGAACCATGGAAAGCCCTGGAGCCACACAGTGAGCACCATCCTCAGGAGCAGCTGGTTAAACTTCCCAGCATCCCAGCGCATGCGGCGCAGCAAGACCACGCAGGAGTCCTCTGCCCCCCTGCCCCAAAGCTGTGCAAGGCGGCCCCATCTCTCGCAGCGCTGAGCACCACGGTGGTGCAGGCTGGGCAGGGGCTGTGCGGGCAGCGCTCGGGTCCCACCACACCAGCCCCAGCACACATAGCTTTCGGTTGGTAAGGGGTGAGGAGGGGCAAACCACAGCGTTCAGCCCCATGCCACAGAGTGCTGGCAGTCCCAGTGCGGGAGCTCGCATGCACTGCTGGGACATCAAGAACAAGTTTGCCTTCAGTTACCAATTTTTTTATCCAAATCCGCTATTTTCATGTATCTCAGCAAAGTTTGTATGTGGGAAATGAAAAAATTTGCCTAATTAATGTAATGGACCAAACTAATCCCTGCTGTAGCTTTCATGAATTCTACATTTCCATAAGGCAATAACAAGCCCCATTTTGCCTATTATCCTGTTGTACAACTTTACAAAATAATTATGCCTTCCAAGCCATCTGAACAGCAGTGTATTGACAACCAGCCAAGCAAATGCACATGAAAGCAGACACACACATAAACACATCCTTAATATATTTAAAGATAGGAAGTAAAGGGTCAGCTGAATCCTACTTTTGCAAAAAATACTCTCTGGATTTGGTTTAGAAAAAGCATGGAGGAAGATTTACCTAGGATTTTATCATTAACCTTAATTTTCTGGTACTTTTGAGGACCTATGTGAATGGCCTTAGAAGCCAAAAAGAGATTTAAGAGATTTTGCTCCTTCCATCTTCTTGATGTTGAAGGAAGGGAAAAGAACACAAGAAGCAGCTTTGCTCAGGAGAAAATATTCCTACAGTATTTCAGTGAAATTTTACAGTCCCATGTGCCTCACGTTTGGGTTTCTGGGTGTTCCTCATGTTCAGCTCTCCAGCAGAAAGGGTGCTGCCCACCAGGACCAGGCAGGGAGCACCCCTCAAACCCCCAACACAGTACCTGCGAGGGCCTTGTGGCAGCTGGGTCAGAAAGCAGAAGTCTGGAGGATGCTTCAAGAGGTCACCTAGTCTGCACCCACCCTCCTGTCCCGAGACAGGACCACTGGCACCAGCCACTTGGAAAAGGCACCAGATACCTGACAGATCATCTCAAA
This sequence comes from Tapera naevia, assembly GCA_033556795.1. Taxonomy (NCBI): domain Eukaryota; kingdom Metazoa; phylum Chordata; class Aves; order Cuculiformes; family Neomorphidae; genus Tapera; species Tapera naevia. The sequence continues at coordinate 886,653 of JAUMJJ010000396.1, forward strand.
TTGCTTGATTCAAACCTAAGTGCTCTAAATCTCATAAATGAACCGTAGGCAAAAATGCACCAACTCTTCCTTTTATATTACTTTCAGTAGAAACTATTGTGTTTTGTTGCTAGATTAGTTGTAAATTCGTCGGGAAACTTATTATATTATTGTTTTCTCAGAAAGCAAATTATATCAAATAAATTTGTATCGTAAACAAAGCAAGTGAACTGACTGCTTGGGAACTGAATTTTAGACAATGTTATCTTCTAATATTGTTCATGTTGGATTTTTTAATTTGTACTGGCTTCACAAACTCTTCAAATAGAAGTTACTACTATAGGGATTCCTCTTTTCACCCTTTTTTGTCCACGTTTTCCATGGATGAACCACAAACCCTACTTAGAGAGTTTATTCAATGAAACTTCAGTGCACACAGCCCACAAAATGCTGGCAGCAGCTTGTGTTTCAGCTGCTGATTCTGTGAGAGCCATTTTCAGCTGCCTGCAATAACAACTGCACAAGCAATGCTCTAAGCACATGTTTGTGGGAGTCTATGATTTACACACAGGACGTGAATCCGCAAAGTTAGAAGGATTCCAGAAAACCAATTAAAAATCTGATAAAGATTACCTGAGGACAGGTTCCTTTCAGTAGAAATCCAGTTGCAGCACACAACTCAAAGTGTATTTTTTTTTTGTGAGCAAAGACAACAGAGAGAAAGAAAACAGATTCCTTACAGAGGTTCTCATACACAAACCACAACCATTATTCTCCCTGAGCAAACTCAGAAGTAGCTCAAAGAGCCGAAGGAGCTGTCCCCTAAGAGCAACCGCTGCGGCTTCACTATAGTCCTCTGATTCACAAGAAATTTGGTCTTGCTGAAAGCTAATGGAAGAGAAGAGGTTATTAGAAATCTCTCAGCACAAGATTCCCTTTTTCCAACCTGCTCTCTGCTGAGCTCTGACGAGTAACAGTCAACATAATCCTCCAATCCACCATAGTATCAGTTTAAACACTTCTCTGAGGGTGGCAAAATGTACGCATGGTGCTTCAGTTCCCTAACTTAGCACAACTAAACCTTAATTTGGGATCTCAAGGGCTGTGCTGTGGTCCTTGAGAGCAAAAGCTGAACTTGCTCTGGAGAGAAAAGGAAGGACCAAGCCAAACCTTTCCAGCTCCCACAGCATCACATTGAGACAACACACAGCAAATCCCTTCTTTTGGGTGCTGGCACCACAGGCAGAATGGAGTGGTCTCGCCCCAGGCCAAAGCACATTTAATTTTTTGGCCCAAAGTCATTGCAGTTAACTTTTACATGGAATGTGCAGGACTTGAAAACAGCTGGCAATAACTGAACAGTGTTTTAAAATGCACACTCTAGTGGTTTCTGTCTTCCTGACATACAGCAAGGTGTTTCAATAAACCAACTAGTTCATAATTTGAATAGCCATTGAGGGAAAGACAAGACTGCTTCCTCAGAGGTGTGGGGAGAGCTCTATTTAGAGAAAAGCTCAAGGACAGTTTCTGCATTTCCAGAAGGATCAGTATTTTTTGTGTTTGCGTGTGAGTATAGTAAGGAGTTTCACAACAGCCACATATTGCAGATATAGCCCAGGAGAGGAGCTTCCCTCTGGCCCAGAGGCTGACTCAGAAGAGAAAGCATTTCATGTTTAGTGCTGTGTTTGGCAGAGCCTGCATGACCTGATACCTCCTTCCAGTACCCAGCACCCCACACCAGCCAACGGGAGGAGGGGAACCACCAAGAGGGAGATACAAGGTAGAAGGAAGATGCGATAGTGTTAGCAGTGACCAAGCACAGACAACACAAAGCACACTAGAGATGTGCTATGTAAGATTATACACAATACAACTCAAAAGTGTGTGGATGTTCTTCTTACAGAAACATAAAAAGCAATTAAAGAAAGTAGTCTTCTCTTCCTGCCCCTTACTCTGATTTGCAAAGCCTATTGCTAAACAAGAAGATGTGGAAATTATAGTGCCTCTATACATCTTTGCTTCTGCTAAGGGCATTACATCCCACTTAAATTGAGCTCTTTAGAATCACCGGCACAGCATCAAGAGTGACACAAATCACTCAGGAGAAGGGTGTAAACAATATTTTACTAAAGAAGATGCCCTGAAAGCACTGGATACAAACAATTGGCAACCCGTGCGTGATAGAGCACTGGCAAGAAACCTCAAAGGCCAACTTCATCACAACAATCTGCAACTTAGAAACACTAATAACACCAATAACAATCTGTTTTAGTGGAACTGAAAAGACATAAAAAGGCTTGATGTTGCCAGAGTCAAAACTAAATACAAAAATGCCCAATAACAGCCTGATGCTGCTGCACTGGTTACAGTGGAAAAAAGCAAAAGAAAATGAGAGAGAAAGAGAGAAGAGAGAGAGACAGTTTATGAGAGAGACAGAAGAGATAAAAGGTAGTCATCAGCTTCAAGGCTACACGTGTTGTAGCACCTGTTTCTTTGTCCTGCAAGTTCAAGAAGATGCGGATGTCCACAAGGCCACAAGTTTACTGTGGATTTTTAAACTCTTTCCCCACTGGGTCAGGTGGCAGATCAGGTCACAGGCTGAGACTTGTCCTTCAGCAGATCCGCTCCTGGAACACTGCCCACCCTGTCCACTCAGTGGAGGGGGTGCAGGGTCACGTTTCAGAACCACATGCTTTGAGACGTTTTAACCCACACCATGCAGGGTCCACACAAAGGTCGACCCCAGTCTGAGCCAGTGTTAACTGTGACTGTTACAGGCAGCCAGGCTTATTTGCAGGATTGTCATTGAGGCTGCTCACTGAGCAGCTCTAACAGGGTCCTTTTCCCACACCCCTTCTTAGAGTAGCAAATATAACACAGGTGGAAATCTCCAGTTCTTCCTCCCCTTCCTCAGGTTTTCTTTTGGGGGCAGGGAGCAGTAAAGCAGCACAGAGGGGAGGTGGCCTTTTAGAAGGGTCAATTTTTCAAATAAAAGCATTTTTGGCTCCTTACTGGCTTTCATGCTTTAAGCATTCAGCACTGTGTTTGAGCGTCACTTTGAAATGTCAGTTCCTCAGCAAGGACAGCAGTTTGTCCCCTGGCTGTTGCCACACCAAGAAACAGTTTCTAACAACTGAAGTGTACCTGATGTTAAGGATGCATATGTTTATATACGCTTATATTAAACTGGAGAAGGCAAATAGAAAAAAAAGTACTGCTGAAGCAGTTTAGAAACCTGAATATTCATAGGCGTGGTAAGGACTTGGAGCAGACTTGAGCTGAGAAGTGAAATGAGCTCTTGCCAGGATTGTAGGATGATCTGGGTCACTGCATCTCCTTGGGTTTCTGTCACTGACTCTCCCTGTGCTGTCACACCCAGCAGCCAGGACACAACCTGTGCCACAAACACCTTCACGAGCCTTGCATAGATCATTGCAGGTGAGACGAGGTGGGACACAGGGACAAGAGCCAGGTGCTGAGAGACAAATATCAAAGCAAATTGTTCAGAACTGGAAACTTAGTGTAGTTACTGACTTTTGACAATCAAACCCCTGACAAACACAGCTCCTGTTTCCTCTAACATGGAGTTTTACTGAGTAATGGATTTTGACTTTTGAAAAACAAAGCAAAGCTGATGCTTCTGTTCTGAAATCTTCGAGCCACCTGTGTCTCTGAACAGAAAAGCCTCTGAAGGCAGGGTTGATCCACAAGGCCACAGCACGTTCCGTGTTTCTGTAGCTGCCAACCATGCTGTTTGGCAGCAATTTGCTCAAGGCACTCCAGAGAGCAACAGGAACCCAGCCTCCTCCTTAGGAAAGGAAGACAGATGCGTAACAAAAAATACTAAGTGGTCTGTGGTTACTGAAAAAAAAAATATGGAAAGGAAGAGAAAAAGCATCCAAGGACCTCAGCCAAATCAACAGAGCTCAGCAGAACATACCCACAATGTGGGCAGTTCTTGCTGAACCTCTTATAGAGTGCTGAGCAGAGCAGCTACTTACATGGCTCAAGGAGCTTGGAATTTTTGTGGGGTTTTTTGTTTGTTTGGGGTTTTTTTAATATTGCAAAGGCTTCTCTTCCCTTTAGTTTTTCCTAAAGTAAGAACAAGTACCTTTTCCAAGGCAGTGAAAACAGTGAGCCAGAGGAACCTGGGCCCTGGCTTGTAGGCGTTCACAAGCACGGAGAGCTGCATGTGCTTGGGGTAGACTCACCAACCAGAGAACACAACTGGCACCATCTTTCCTTCTATTTGATCACAGGCTCTGATACAACTGAAATCCACGTTTCACCCAGCTTTCTTGCAACCAGAGTAAAAGCAGACCTGCTCTGCAGCAGCACACAGGACAGTGCTCCAGGGCTGTGACAGTTAACCCAACAAAACAGTTACAAAGGGAATTGGTGCAGGCTCAGCAATTCTCTCTGGTCGTCAGTCACCAGTTACGCAGGGGAACAACAAGCAAAGAAGGTTGAACCCAATACAGAAAATATGAAGGAAGCAGGGAGACAAGGGGAGTTGGAGCCAGCTGTGCTCGAAATAAATAAACCCAAAACGATCCTTACTAATCTCGAGGTCTGGGGAGCAAATTTGCTTGTTCTCAGTACCACATTGAAAGTGGGAGCATTGCAGTGAGACATCCTGGAGAGTTATTTCACTGAAGTGGCTTCAGCCCTGCAACAGTTATGAGGTTTTCAGAAAATGCTCCCAAAATAACAAGTAACTCTTCTCCAAAATGTCCTGTTTGCCCTCTGCAAAAAGCGGATGGAATGAGACTCACCTGGTCTGTTCAGATGCAGTCGCTGCTGGCGCATCTCCTAATTTATGAAGCACTAAGCCAGGGAAATGCCACAGCCTGTGGGAAGAGCTAATGAGGCACTAAGGTATTGCTGGGGGACCCTCACGCAGCCGCCCCCTGCCCTCATGCTGTCCCTCCCTGTGCTATCCCATGGAACATGGTCAGGGTGGCCTGCCACAGGCTGTCACGCAGGGATGTGGAGGGACACTGCAGCAGCCTGCCCATGGCCCATGGGCCAGAGAGTTGGAGACAAATTGTAAAGTTCCATGCACAGCTCCCAGTCCTTGAGTCGCTCATAGGCTTCTCCAAGGTTTTTCTGCTTCTGCTGATGCCAGGAATGTGATTTTCCCTTCCGTGGCACCACTTTCATGTGCTGTTCAACTTCTTCCCCAGGACCCACAGTGCTCAGGGCTGCCAGGGACCCTGGGGGGCAGCCACAGTGCCCAGACAGGACTGAGAGCAGAGAAGAGGTCAGGATCAGGGCAGCACGGCTGGGATAAATTTACATCAAAATAAGCTCAGTCTTACCCACCTGAAGAATAACATTTCTTATTCAGACCACATGTGATCAATGGCCCTGATACAATACCCTCCCCTCAGATACCACAGGGGACTTCAATTAACATCCTGTAATAAAGAACAAGGCTTTTCCCATAGACCAGAGCCTATATATGTTGTTTTCAAAATATCTGTATTTCTTTCAAAGAGATTACTAAGGCAATTAATAGCATTTGATTAATATAAGAACTGGGCTTCAGAACAGAAACAGTTCCTTTCAGGAATATTACAGTGATCACCGGAATTTCAAATTTAAGTTGAATTAAATGTTTAATATGCCTTTATACAGCTTTACTTTCTTTCACATTGGTTCTTGATCTGTTGAAATTTCTGATCCATGGTAAAAAAAAAGGAAACCCCCCTAAAAACTATCCCTCTATCATTTCAATCCCTCAGTTTCAAATTTACACAAAAAAGCAGCAAGGTTGAGAAAGGCCTTCCCATCTTCTAGATCTGATTTTATTTTCTGCCTTTTTTTTGTAGCTTCTGTTATTATGGAAGATAGACAATTAATGCATTAATGTCATAACCAGTGATGTGTTAACTATTAAGGACTCTAAAAGGCTGAATTCGTTTGTAATGAATAAGTGTAAATTATATAATAAGCCCTTTTCCTCTATAAGTTAGGTTTTCTCATTTACAGCCTTGCCTGGGCAGTCTCTTGGTGCATTCATCTTTGTTCTTCAGGTACAGAATAAATGAGGTTCTCCAGAAAACCCCCCATTAACATGATTTTCAAGGACCTACGAATCGCAAGTAAGGGGGATCTGGAAATACACCCCTCCTCTTCCACACATGCGCAGAGCAGAGTTACCAGAGGAGCTTTGGTTTTAAGCTAAAACTAAACAGTCCTTCCCTGGTAGATCTGAGGAGTAGTTTTGTGGGAAAAGAAATGGTATGGGGAAATAATTAGAAATTTATATCTATGACTTAGCATTTATTGAGATACTAGAAACCACCCTTGCTGAAAACCGTGGCAAAAGAAAAAACAATGTTGCCCACGCCCTTATCTGTGCGTTGCTCATAAGAGCATCTAATCAAAACAAACCTGTGTTAACTTTGACTGGCAGAGGTTTTTACAGATGGATGAAGGTCCTAGACCAGGAAAAAGGAGCTCAAGTGCTGTCGTGAACATGGCTGTTTCAGGAATTGTGGAGACCAAAATTGATGCCAACACAAAAATCACTGTTTATTTTTCCCAAATCAGAGATTTTTTTGTTGTGAATCTTGACTGCTGTGTCTGAAAAGTGTAATTTAAATCCATTCTTCAGCACTCCTGTTATAATTCATGAGGCTTTCAAAACAGCCTATATCACACCCTTCATGTCTTCGCTCTCCACATATCTAAGGCTGGACATTGGAAGCAGGAGAGGATTTCTGCATGGACAGATGGGACAGGTCATGGTCCAGAGATTTCTACATGTTTACCTTCTCCTGTTCAAAACATCTTTTTTAAAAAAATACATTTAGTAACAGCCTTTCACATCCCATCTCACAATGCAGATGATGGTGTATCTCTGCAGTTGATGGAATGAGCCTTTAAGGCCAGTAATAGAAAATGAGGTAGAGGGAAACATGCTTCTCCTCCCGAATTTTAATTCCAGCAGGCACTTCTCCACAAAACACACAGAGTCCCTAACTGAGTGCAACTCTGCTTTTGTGGAAGTCATAACGATGACTCATGTCATGAGTGATCTATTTTTACTGGCCAGGAAAATGCACTTTTCTTTACTTGTTTAGAAACTGAGCCTGAATAATTTACATCCCAGCCTCGCTTCACCCTCATGCATAAAATATGCCGAGCGTGAGTAAGGATTTCAGCTGTACATGATAAGCACCTATTTACCCGATTAATGCCTCCATCAATAACACTGAGGGGCAAGATTCAGGGAAAGCGTTACCTTTAGAACTTTCCATCTGGTTGAGAGAAAATCACCCATAGCCAGCAAGAGGAAGAGCTGTGTCTTTATTCCACCCTCCAGCACAGGCAAGTGTGCACAAACACATTTTTCTCTCCTGTGTTCCCTGCAGGAGCTGTTTCCAGGCTCTGAGAAGTGACCCTGACCCTATGCCCCAGGGGTGCTACTGAAAGGACTGGCTGGCTCTGACCACACCAACCTGGCCTTGCTGGCTGGGCAGTGCATCACCATCAAGCTACAAACACCTTCCTACCTCTGGAAACTAAGTCAGAATTCCTTCCTAATTCCTATTTTTAATCCTATTATATTCACACTAATTAAAATTAAATTGGATGCATTGACTTACAACTCTTGACCTGATCCATGTTTGCTTTGTGACAGATCTCCTCCAGCACTGCTCTAAGGAGAATCCATCACAACTGCAGCATGATGCGTGTGAACGGTCCAGGACGTGGGGATCGCATCCTCCCGTAACGTTTGCCATCCCATTACCGTGCTGTGACCTTCCTGCTGGCTTGACACAGTTCTGAAACAAGGGAACAGCAACATTGCATGAGCAGTAATTATTGCACTTCATTTTTCTTATGTACTTTCCTCCCAGTCTTTAGAAATCTGCAGGCATATTTTCAGAGCCTCAAGCCTGAATCCATATTTGCACATTCCACCTGCTGAAGCCAAGATTCTTCTGTAATTAAGTGAATGGCACACAGAGCAACACTGACCACCTGAAGCCTTCTGAGGCTTCACTCCTATTGATCTGGGCACTGAGTAGGGAGAAGCTGCCATAAGCACTATTGGGTTCATGACCATATACCCAGAATTTTCTGTGCTCAGACTCCTTTCTTTGGGAAGTTGAACTGGAATTGAAGAACATAAGCTAAATATTTCATCTTGTGCTGGAATGTATAATTCATGATCAATTCCTTCAGAAAGGAAAAGATAAGATAGAGCTGCAAAGCTTTAAATAGAGTATTTTCTTTAGCTTGCAGACAGACTACTGAAAAAGTGCTTTTCCCCTTTTTTGTTTGTCTTATATAGAATATTAGAAAATAACCTTGAGAGCAGTAAAGCCAGAAATGCTCGAAGTAGATGTGAGTTGTTATTTGTTATTGTTTGCAGACAGATGCAGTTGATGTGTCACACGTGCCGCTCCAAAGGTGCTCTGTTGCACTGAGTTGCTCCACATTTCACACAAAAAGGTGCACTGGCCTCCACCTGTGAAAAATCCCTAAGTTGTTGATTTGTTGTGCTGACCTCAGGAAGTCACGGGTGAGGGTATTTAACAGTGTCCTCCTGTTCCTGGACACAGCCCTCCGTGTGTGGCTTCACCAGTGCTGTGTAGAGGGGAAGGTCACCTCCCTCCACCTGCTCTGTTTGAGCACTGACCTTAACAGAAACAGCTGAAAAACGTTTAACAAAAAATAAAAAAAAACACCAAAAAACCCACCACAGAAATTCAAGGCAATAATCATTTGGGGAGTCTTTTTCATGATTGTGGTGGCAAACAAATATCTTGAATGAGAGACATTCAGTTTGTTCAGCCCATGGTTCAAGCAGCTTCCGTTACGGAGCCCTGTGATATCTCTGGAGGAGGTCTCTGAGGAAACATCTTGCTTTTGGAAACTGGAAATGTGCCTGACTGAATTTGCGCTCTGTCCTCCCCATTTCTCTAAGGCATGGAAGGTTCCAAATACACTCTGAAAGCACTGGCTGCTGTTTAGCACCCACAGAAAAGTGTTCTGCTTTGCTCTGTTTCTCTAACAGAGACACAAATTGTCTGCTGGCCGCTCACAAAGTCAGTGAGAGTGCTGTGCTCCCTTTGGCTTCACCTAGAAAATAATCACAGCGCTTGACAGCTGAACAATAGAGCATTGCTTGTTGTCTCTGCGTTCTCTTTGAAGAAACCCGCACAAAAAAAAGCACCAGCAAGGTTTTCACATGGAGTTAATTGTGCCTATGAGACACCACTAAAGTTTTTTTAAAGTGGAGGGAGTTTAGGATGGTTTGATGGTGCTGCCATGGTAACAGACTTGCACTGCACACCTCGGGTACCAAACCAAAGGGCAGCTTTTTGAGGTACATAAACCAAGGGAAAGCCTCAGAGAAGAACTCAGAAATTAGGGCACATTTATGTAAGCAGTGAAACTGCAAGCTTGCAGGAAACCTGAAAATGAAACATGTTAAAAGTCCTTTCCTCACCATCTCAAAAGTTGATTGAGTGAACAACTACCTGCACTGATAGATACAAGCTACAGGAAGCCTGGCCCTGCAGGCTATGCTACGGCGCCAACACAGTTGCCCATCACCTCTGGTGGGGTATTGCTGGTATGACCATGCTCTTCCCTTTTGAAGGATTACCTGTTACCTTCCCACACAGACATCTGTTACAAGGGAAGCGGAACTGGGAGATTTTTTTCCTCCCATTTAGAAGATAAATGACAATTTGAATTAATAAAAAAAAAATCACAAACTTGTCTACTCCTGTGCCCAATAAAACCTTCATGAAAGCCAAATGCCTTGAAACAACACGTATCCCAAGACAGGCTAAGTTAAAATGCAAATGGAAGTATTTACTTATAACAACTGGCAGAGCCAAATCAGTTTGAAAAATGTTTATAAAAGACTAAAGTGGAGAGAAAAAAGGAATCAATACTCAGTCTTTTTGTGCGATGTATCGTATGTGAAAGGTTTCTGTTTACCCCCTGCTGTTGTGTTGCTCCATGAATTCTAAGTAAACCCCTTAAATGGGTAGGTTTAAAAATATAAGCAAAAAACTTGTGCCTAAGAAGTTCTTGTTTCTCTTTTTCTCTTATTGCATAAAATCTTTCGCTCTCTCCTTACATATGTCCACATAAACATACCTGGGCAGGGGAGCTGAAGAGAGAGAAATTTAGTTCTCTGTATAACTGTATGCACACACAGAGTCACCTGCGACAGCACTGAGGACCTGATGAACTCTCTCCAACATGGCCAAACCTCTTCAGTACCCTACATGCAATGTGAAAAGCCTGAAATTAGTGTAACAGAGACAACAGCACCTGTAAAAACACAGAAATAAACCTTTTCTAGAATAAACAAAAGAAAGTCAGGTTTTGAAAGGACTCCTTGACAACTATCAAGATCAGGGAGCACAAAAATCAGTTGACATTCTTTCCCTTCCCCATGTTCACCTCTGTTTGCTCAGGACTTTTTTGAGAACAATGACCGATATCTGTAGGAATACAACTTCCAGAAAGTCCATGGTCATAGGTGAGTCCAGGGGAACCATACAGGAAAATCTGATGTAAAATACATGTAGTTATAATTTTGGGTAATCAGTGATGTTGGCAGAGTTCCGAGCTGAAAAACCCAGAGTGGTGTTCCTTCCTTGCACTCTTTGTCTTTCTACACACTCCTAAATATTCTCTGAAGCTGCATAAAGATTTTTTATTTGAGAGAAGGCAACTTCAGCTGGAAAATCCTGGTCCATCTGCCAGTCACAGTTGTGTCTCTCCCCCAGGATACGAACCTGCTTCAGTTCCATTATCCAGCTCTGCACCCGACTGCCACAGCGTGCCTGTAGGCCCAGATGATGCTGGGATGCAGCACGCCTGGCAACATGCAAGTGGTCACCAGTGAATGAATGTATGGATTCCCTCAAACACCAGAGATGCAGGTTCTTGGAAGCGCAGGCATCTGGGATCGCACCTTTGTTCTGCAGACGTAAAGAAAAGTCCCCCGCTAGCCTCAGAGAGACTCAGTGCCACGCACCAAAGCAGATTCACTGTTAACATGCCACAGGCTATCACTTTGCTTTAGGTGATTTGGTGAGTGTTAGTGACTCCCACGCACTGAGGAGACATAAATATTTAATATCAAGACACGGAGAGCTGCCAGCAGCTGAGGCAGCCTCTGCCCTCACACCCCAAAGCGAAGGAAGAAGTTCTGAAATGGGAAAGTAAAAGCAGGGTGTCAGAAGCTAATTTTAACTGATGATTTTGGGCCCTTCCAGTCCGTGTCACCTACCAGCTTGAGATGTGCAGTGCTAAATTCCCTGCAGGAGCTTCTTTGCATGCTGGTATCACCCCAAGGTGCCTGGAGGTACGGGCAGACAGACAGACTCCTCCATTGCGTCTGCTGCTCCAGGGCAGTGTCTGCAGCAGCGTGGCCGTTCTGCCCACACGTCAGAATTACCGTGCAGCTTACAGAGACTTTCACATTGACAGCGGTGCCTCTTGCCAGCCTCTGGCTGCCTTCCAAAGGGTCCCGCTCTCCTGGGCATCCGGACCAGGAGTTGGCTCAGAACATGCTTGCGAAATCCACAAGCACAGACGTCCCCCCCAGCACAGCATAAGGCTGAATCTGTCTCATTATCCTCACTTTACTTTAGGGACAGGTATGCACCTTAGGAAGTTAAGAGTGCTCAGGACTGCTCAGTCTGTAATCTGTGATGTGGGTGCTGCTCCTGATGCTGTCAAACAGGGGCTGCATCCAGAGCAGGGATGCTGCGTCCAGTTGCCCATAGAACCAGAACATGGCCTATATTCACTCCAAACCCACCTGTTCTGTAAGGAATGGATTGTACCCTCATTTTTTTATTCTGTTTTGGTATCTGTTCATTGTGAACAGGTCACCCCCTGCAACTGAACATGTGATGTGCAGAGGATCCTGTCCTGTACAGTCCCGCCAGGCTCAGATGATGAGGTGAGGATCAGTGAGGGAGGAGCTCAAGGACACAACTATCGCTGACACCTCAGCTGATGCCCTCACCCATGACCCCAAGCTCCTGCAGCAAGAGTCAAACACAGCCCTGTGGCTCTGCAGTCAACGTTTTCCCTGATCCGCCCCTCCCCTTTGCACAATCATCCTCAGGAAAAAAAAAGTCACTGCATGAACAGCATCCAAAGAGGAAAAACAGTGCATTAAATATGCAGACAGACCTTTCAAGGGGGCCAGGAACACCAGCAGACTCTGAAAATCGCCAAATGACATCAGTTAGTATCCAGATGAGGTTAAAAATTTATTGGTAGTGTTTCACACAAACATAAATAAGTAGATAAACAAACCTAACAGGAATCATTTGCATGAACGCACAAAATAAAACCTGTGATCAGGAATTCCAATAAAGGGCACCAACCTCAGACTCCAAATGAACAGAAAAAGTAGAAAATTGCTCAAAACGGACGATCGTATCAGGTTTTTATTATAATTGGCTCCTTTTTCAACCTTCCTTGTTGAGAAAGCTTCCAACCTGTAAACTCCCGCTATGTATGGAATGCTGAGATTATTAACTTTCCTAAATGAACTCAGATGCCAAATCCCCTTTCTCCTCTGCTGAAACAGCATCTTGGGCAGTGTTAGCATGGAGCACCCACATCATTCTGCCAGCACCCTTATTGACTTTTTCTTAGATCCTTAAAACATCTGTGGATGAGATTACACTTGAAATTGAACAGTGCTTTTTCTGCTCAAGGATGTGAGTGCATTAGAAATATCAGCCTTTGAAATAGATATCACAAGGCATTTGGTTCTAAAAAGCAACACAATTTTATTACCCGACAAAGATGAGCTTAAAACATTTCAGTTAAGAGACACAGCTGATTTTCCCCTAAATGCAGCAGGAGAAATATACTGTCAGTTGTTTCCAAAAGCCAAATTATCACAAGGCTGATGCAGCAAAATTGTGCTCGTGAGTTCCTGGGGGAAAATGATTTTTTTTATTTTTCTCCTTTCTGATAAAACATAAGAGCACACGGCAAGTGCAAAGAGCCAGGCAGAGAACAGACAGGGTTGTGAAGAATAAAAAGGTGACGGAAAGAGGCTATGAAGAAATCACACTTGCTCTACTTGCCATTTCATTAATCTCCTGGTAAAGCAGCCAGGATCCCAACCTCTCCATGCGTACCAGCATTCCCTGCTGCTTAAATACCGGTCACAGAGAGTTTGCGGCAATTCTCTTGCACAGCATGAGTTAGTCACCTATCCAGGTACCATTGCATCATTGTTTTACAGAAGGTTTGTCATAACCTACGATACAGATGCATTGTTGACTTCAGTGTAGGGACACAGCTCTCATCACAGTTAGGTTAATATTTACCAAAAGCAAATTTTAAAGCAAAGATAATTTCCCTTGTCAATCAGAGGAGATGATCAAATGCCCAGATGAAAGCTGCTTATGTCCTGTATTACAAAAAAAAAAACAGTGAAAACCACACTGGTAGCATCTATTTTAGTAATAACCAACACCCACTCTACATATTGCAATGTTATTCTCTCGGATTTCATTTTCAACCCTTTCACCTTCTCAGGCTTTGTTTCATCTCATTCATTAGAAGCTACTGGTAGGCCCTTGATAGCAAAGACTTAATATGCTGGGAGACCTGATACATTGCCTCAGTCCCTGCCAGTGCCTGCGGGTGTGCAGCACACTCCAGGTGAGATCAGAGCAGCACCAATGAGGGCCATGCTGTCTGTGCAGGCACTTGCCCAGCAGCAGCCACCAAAGCTCTCTCATTTTCCAGGGCCCAAATCTTCAGGCTGCCTCTGGGGTGGGCAGGATCCTAGCAGCCTTGATACCAGGTGCAAAAGGTGAGAATCGCTCTATCTGCCCAATATACACTTGGAATTCTCACCTTCACCTTTATAATTGCTCTTCACCCCCTGTCCCTTCCACACACACAGCTGTACAAGGGCAGGTGCCCTGGTCTTAGCTCTCCGGAGCTGACACAGCCACAGGGAAAAGCACATGGATATGGCAGGGTCTGACAGGAATCCCCAGATCAAGCACCATGCACAGTGATGTAAAAATAATGCTGCAAAGGTAGAGAGTTTCACAAGGCACAAGGGGTGTTAAGCTGAACAACCCCAGCAATGCTCAGGGGGCAAGCGTGGGGCAGGCTGGGAGAGGGCAGAATGCCACTCATGCACACAGAGGCAGAACCAGCCCGCAGGCACACTCTGCGTGCAGGTGCCTCCTGCACACATTTCACCAGCTGCACTGCAAACAGGACTCCCAGCTGAAAATGGATAACACAACTGGGAGATGGGTTTCTGCTTCTTTGTTTCTCTTCTTCATGGTGCATTAGATTGCCTGTTTTTCCAGAGCAAGGGGCACCAAAGAATACAATTTGAGAAGCTCTGTGTTCTGAGCAAATAAAAGAAGTTACTGTTGTGTTGAGATGACCAGGTTCCACTACCAGTTTTAATTCTCACTTTATCCAAGGTTCTGCTTCCTCTGCATCCCCAACACAGGAGAGCAACCCAAGGCACCTGACTGTCCCTGTACAGTCTTCCAATACTAGCTAGAGTACAGGTCCCTTCTGTGCTGCACCCCCCTTCGAGCATCATTGATCCTCATTCATGATGGAGGAGCCAGGAGCTGAAGTCATCACTTTGTCAAAGGCTGTCAATCTCTCATTTTCCTTCTCCAAGAGACCTGGAATCCCGTCACACTCTCTCTACGTCACACCTGACAGAAAAGTGGCCTTTCCAGCCAGTGGGGCCATGGCAAAGGACTGCCTGATGTTCTCACCAGCAGACGCAAGCCTCTGCCTGGCAGGGGCCACCCTCTCTGTCCTGGGGAGAGGCAGTGGCCTGACTGGAGGGACAGTCTGGCCCCTGGCCATGGCGGGACCCCATTTGGGTGGCCGTGGCTGCGCCCTGGCCCGGGGAGTTGGGGAGGTGCTGGTGGTTGGGTCTGACATGAACCTGCAGAGCCAGGCCATTGTACAACACCGCGCACGGTCCCTGGGACACCGGTCACAGATGCCCCTCGCACATGTCAGCTGCTTGGCTGCACTTCGCTGTCCGTGCTGACCCTTCCTTCCCAGCTTCTCCCGTGTGTGTAGGAGTCACCACTGAGCAATGCACGTTCCACCCAAGCTGAGCAAACCTTTCCCTGGAGCGCAATGAACAGGCTTTTCCCTGCCTCTTTCTGTGCTTGTGTTTTGAGGGCACACAATGAGACACGTTCATGGGCCTGCAGAGACTCTGTCTGCTCTAAGACTTCCAGTCATGACAGCCTGACCACAACCTCAGAACATAAAACTGAGAGATACAAAAGATTTCTGATTTTTGAGGAAGATTCATCCTCACACAAGTCTATTTTCTAAACACAGAAGTATCTTGTCATAACAAATTTACATTTAAATCAGGAGAGTAGCCAAGAGAAGTCAGTGAAAACAAAGCTAATTGCTGCAACAATTAAGCATCAATGAACAGAGCTGTGTGTAAATGAGGAGTCCCAAGTTTAGGATTATTGGCACCAGAATCAAGCTGAGAATTTGTGAGTGGAAGACAAACTACAAAGAGCAACATTCATCAACACAGATTCAGACTCAAATTGATGATAAATAAGAACATTAATCATCAGCTGTGAGGTAGAAACAACAAACATACAAAGGCAAGCCTACACCTACTGTTAGAATACTTGAGAAGACTTTAACAGGCCTAAAACATCTCAAAAAATGACGTGCACAGATATGGTTTAAATAATGGAAAGGATTTTTAACGTAACAAACTGTGATATACTGATAATATAATTACCAGTATCAATTTAGCAATCAGAAATGTTGTCAAACATTGATGCTCTTTTTTTTTTCAGAAGCTGGAAAGAGGCTGCCAGTCTTCATAAGGAACTGAAACAAGATTTACATTTAGTCCAAGTACTTTTGCTGCTTTCTCTAGCATTTTATCCAAATAAATGAGAAACATTGTGTACTGCACACACCGCTGACCACACCTCACATGCTAAAGAAAATACTTCCCTAAAGCCCACAGCATAACCATTTGCCAAAATAACTAAACCCAGGCCTGCCTACTGAGGATCTGCCTACCCTAAGTGTGTGTCTAAACGCCGTGTTTCTTCTTTCTCCTCCATTTACCACAAGACTTCCCCATGGGTCTCTGCCCCGCAGGCTTGGTAGACTCTAGTTTGAGGTTAATAACAATAGGAAGAGGTGAAGGGGACAACAAACCCCAGATTTTTAGCTAAAAGCTTTACAGACACTACTGAAGCAGGACCTGGACCCCCGTGAGCGCTGGCCCAAAAACCAGCACTCACGTTTATATTAGGGCTGAGGATGCACCCTCTCCACTTAAAACATTCCCAGCATGCAAAGAGAGAGGATGGGCCACTCGGCCTCCACCGCAGGCGGCGCCTGTGCTGCCAGCGCGACCAGGCAGCTGCTCTCCGCACACCCAGGGATCTTTGTCCATCTGGAAAATCGTCAGCATGCCAGTGGTCACTGGGAGGAGCTGTTACCAGCGAGGCGTGACCAAAACTGCCTGAGAGATGGAATCTAAGTAATAGGAACTGGCTCCACCAAATGATTTCAGAATAAGAAGGGACTGTCTCCATAGCTACAAAAAGCAAGACAAAAAATAGTCAATAAAAATTCCAACACTCTCTTCCACGTTAAACTGATTTTCCCAAAGTCTAGACCAGTAATAAATTGGTTAGTTCAGAGATGGAGGATGATGATACAATCCGTATTCTCCCCTTAATAGACACTACTGAGGATGTACATTTCATGAAGTCAAAATAGGATATCCGCCTGCCTTCGTCAACAAAAAATGTGTCTTAGTTATTAATGATACATTGATTTGCCTAGTGATAAGCAAGACCATCGTTATTTCTGTTAATGTAATGGAAGATAAGCTGAAAAAAACATGTTAAAAAAAGAAACATGATTTCTTCAAGAGCTCCCTATTTATCATTTGAGAAAATAATTTTGTAGAAAAACTTAGATATTTTGTGACTTGGAAATAAACCAATATAATATTTAACTAGTATCTGTAATTAAAAACAATGCTTGAGTACTCCACTGAAAGGCTTGTTTTAATTTCTAAGCATGCAACTTATCCAGCGCAGTTATAGCACACACAGTACATGGGAACCCATCGCTGGTCTATTTCTGTTTGAGCAAGGAAATGCACACAACACCAAAAAACTAATTTTCTTCATTTCCTATTACCTCTGCAATGAATATACACCCAACAGCCAGGTAAAGATAGCTAATAGGACAAAGACAGTAAAATAAAGGAGGGAAGGGTAGAGATTGCCTCTGTGAGGATGAGGGGATGCCAGAAACTCAGAGAGGCAACAAACCAGTGTCGTTCTTCAATCGCTCTAGCATTGAATCTTTTGCTGGTGTCAGTATTTATGCATCCTGGGCACATGTCCAACATGAATATCTTTCTTCTTGTCTATATTTTGATGTGCCCCAGTGTGAGACATTGTAATTAGGAGTTTGGGAAAAAAAAATGGTTTTGGGGATTAGCTGCCAGACCCAAGGAGGAAAAGAAATTTGGATGGAAACAACAGTTTTCTTGCTGAAATGAAAACAAGAAAGCATTTCTTTCTGACAGAAACCATCTATTCAGCCTAAACCAGAGCCCTTTGGGATCAGGCACAACAGCACAGAAAGCAAAGGCAGTGCCATTCAGTTGCCAAGCGAACTCTCCTGCAGCCCTGCTTCTCAGGAAAACCAAAAGGAACACCCTCAGCCCGGGCTAAATTCATCCTGCCTGGCTCTGGCTGGCCTGGGCTCAGCTCCGCTGGGTCCCAGCCTTTCTGCAGCCAGGGACTCGGCCCCTTTCCCTGCCAGATTTGCTACCCACAGGGTCATGGTATATCCCCAGTGTTCGCTCCCCATCCTGCAGCATCCATTCCAGTGCATCCCCTGTTCAAGGCAGTCGCTGGGATTGAGCCAGGTTTCCCAGGTTCTGCTTACCCCAGTTTTCCTCCCGGCAGCTGCTGTGGCTGCAACCGCCCTGCGCTGGCCCAGCAGTGCAAGGGAGCACAGGAGGTGGGACCCTCCCCGAGAGCACTGCAGTTCCCTGGCTGGTCCTGCCTGTCTGCGCCGCAGGAGGGGATGCAGAAGGAAGCATTTGGTCTGGATTGCAGGCAGAGGGCTTAGGAAACCTCCGAAGGCCAAAGCCAAGCAAGAGCGCAGCAGCAAACCTGTATCGCCAAGTTCATGCAGTTATGAAGGACAGAGACTGCATCTTTCTTTTGCACCAAGGTTGCCTCCCAGTGATGTGCTATAATACAAAACATTTTTTCCCTAAAGGCTTCAGACCACTCTCCTTCAGTCCAGGTCTTACTGCTGTGCATGGGGAAAAACAAGCCTTTTTTTCTAGTCCTGCAGGAGATCACACCTTACACCTTCACGTAGAGTTGTGCAGCCCTCTGTGGGCATCTCCTGCCACCTGACCTACCATCATCACCATTTTTGTTTTTTTAAGGTGAAGAGACAATTGACTGAAGCAGGATGAGCTGCTGACGAGCAGCTGTTTGGATTTGCCCTGTTTGGGCAAATTCCCTTTTCAGATTCTCTCCTCTGACCAAATGACTGATTCTGCCAGCTGAGAATATGGCACAGATGTTCTCTTTTATTAAATCAGTATTAAAGCTCCCTAATTAGATCAATATTAAATCCAATTTTGCTCATCATTCATATTTTTATGTTGCTAAAATGTTCAGTCACTAATGCACAGTCTCTAGACTGTTTCCAGGGTGGGAAGCACAGCTGAATGGGCTCTCCCTAGCACTTTGAATAAACACTGATGAGTTGTGCTCTCTCTTTTCCTTCTTCCTCTCTGTCTTAACACCCACACCTCATATGCGAATACTCTTGTCTGTTTCACACCCTCTAGCAGGAATCCTGTTCTCATCTTTCCTGCCAGTGCTAAATCACAGGGTGCAGGGGCTCCATGCCAGCCCCCCCAGCTCTGTCCACCCTCAGTAACACTTTACTGTCAGACATTCAAAACTTGACTGTTACCATTCCTGATTCAAATAATCCTATATTTAATATAAGGTGTCAAATACTTTACTCAGATATAATTGTCTGATATTGCTTGTACTTTTTGTCTGTTATAATTCATCCTGATCTCTAATGATTGGGTATTCATCCTGCCACAATCTTTATCTCTATACAGGGCCATTAGGCATGCTGGCCTATTGACTGAGGATCCGGATCTTTAGCAAGAATCTAGATGCTCTGCATGATCTTCAGTGCTACAATCATCTTCCCTCACGGCACTGCTTGGTCCTTGAGCATTGAGGGAGGTGAGGCAGGAAGGGAGTGAGACGATATTGATGTCTGCATTCAGGCTTGCCTACCTGGGCAGAACCAGTGGTGGAATGCCTGAAGAATGTTTGGTTTAAAATTAGCACGTGCATTAACCATGCCGTTACCATGGGTGGACTCTCAGGAGTGTAACCCAGCAACCTTCGTAAAGGGGTGGATGGTCAGCAGCCTCTGAGCAGACCCTGAGCCAGGCAAAGCTCTGCTCGCTGAACTTTCGCTGGTGCCACGCACGGGCAGCAGGGGCAGCTGGGGGAAGGGCAGGGAGATGCTGGGGTTGTGGGTCGCTCCGCTCCTTCTTGGTAGGGAAGGAAACTGGGCATCTTCTCAGCCACCTGCATTGGCCCCAGGCTTGCTGTCCAGGTGTGCTGAATGATACCAGCGGTGCAGACTCCCCTCTGAACTGACTTGGCCGCGTTGAACGCTGCAGGGACAGTGGCACTGAATTGCCTTTTTCACGGGAATCGAGAATCACATATTTGGAGCTGCTGACACCTGCTTTTGTGGTTTGGACCATTTTTATCTCCTCTGCTTTGTAAACTGCACCCTGGAGAGAGCAAAGAAGCCCATTTCGTGTCACTTGTGTCTCTGGTATGAACTGACATGGAAATGAATTAGAAGTTCACTTGATTTTTTTTCATATTTATGATCGTCAGAAGTGCAAAGACATGAATGGACCCTTTTTGTTCTAGACAAATGGAAACTGAAATTAATCCCTTGTGAATCAATCATGTTCCTTAAAGTTCAATTCTCCTTTCTGCTGGACAATTTTTTACTTTTTACAGAAATAAATGCTAGTCCTTGACCTTTCTGACTGCTAGGCAAGAGGATGAACTGCACAAAAGGAAATAGTAATCAACGAGAAATGTAATGTAGCACTGAGGCCAACTCTCACGGCTCCTTGAACGGCTGCAATAATTCATAAATGACAGTGACCTTGCAATGCACAGAGTAAAAGAGAATAATTCTCCATCCACACTAAACACACATCAGAAGATCATGCCTGTCTCCAAGAAATTCGCTCCACTCCATCCTTGCTCTTGTTGCTTTGAGATATGGATGTGGGCTTCGTAAAGACAGTTGTGATGACCAGGCAAAAGAGTCTCTTCCCCAGCCGCAGTCCTTGCTTCCCAGCCTGAAGGGCGCTACTTGCTTCCCAGGCTCTCCCCCAACTCCACAGAGCTGCAGTTTTCTGGTGTGGTCATTTGGCCCCTGAGCAGCTGCTCCTGCACCCTTAGCTCCCAGGAGCTCTGAGCTGTCTCTGTTATGACTGTAAATGATGCTTTTCAGATGGTCCCCATGAGCTAGACACAGGGTTTCCAAGAGATAACTATTATTTGTTCCCAAAATTACATCCAGTAGAAGAATCCTTTGTGCACCAGATCATGCTCTATTCACCAGAAATGAGAGCAAAAATAAAAAAAATACATCTGCCCAAATATCAACAATTATCTGTCCGTATAGATTAGTAGCACCCAAACTTCATTGCCTAAAACGCTACGCTTGCCTAATAAAACAGCAATAGTTTTTCTGTGAGACCTCACTTTAATCCTTCTGCATTCCAGGGCTGTTTAGTCTGCCTCTCTTCAAATGTCACATTTAATCAGTGTGCCACCTTCTCTTAAAGGCATGCGTTTTCAGTGAAACTTTGATAGACATTTGTCTTACATAAAACTTAGCCTTCCATGCAAAGATCAAAAGCAGAACATTGAAGGGAGGATTTGTCTAAAATCAAAGGAAAACTCCTTCTCTAGCTTTCTGCTAAGTGCCTCACCCTCAGAGTTCATTTCACTTTCATCACACACCGCCCTGTGCAGACACTGCCACCACCAAATCAGAGAATTAGGAATTTATCTCTGCAGTTGCTCACTGAAGCGTGGCAGCAAAGTACCCGGGCTTGCCCTAAGGGCCTCAGGGCATGCGTGTGACCTTGCACACTTGTCTGTAGGGGGATGCTTCTGCATTCACCAGTGCTGTGCCCATTGGATTTGTTCACGTGTTTACATACTGTGATTATTGATAATTACTAATTCCTGTCCAAACCTTCGTGTTCATTCCCAGAGCCAACATTCGCAATTAAAGCGGAGGTGGGTCGCACTGTCGGTGCGGCTGTGTCTGGCAGCGGCGATGGCTCACTCTGCGGCACAGCCAAAAGCCGCTCCGGAGCGCAGGCTGGTTCAGCTCTGGACGATGTACATTGCCAGCGGCCCAGCAGCACCTACAAAGCCAGAGCTCCCACCAGAGACTGTAGATGTTGTTACCCGTTTTCTCAGGCCTGGGTTGGTCTAGATGCGAGGAGGCAGCCTGTCCACAGGGGGTAGGTCTGACCCAAAGCTGGTCTCAGTTTAACATCACATTGGCAACCAGTTGTCCTCCTGTGCCACCATGCAACCAGTGCTTTAGTAAGGATTCTCTGGAGTGCAGGAGGTTCCTCTCTGTTTCTTCTCTTCTCCTGGCTGCACTCAGCTCCCTTTCCAGCATTCACACCCTCACTGACCACACAGGTATCAGGCTCCCTCTTACTGGCTGGCTGGAGTATTCACAAGTGGCTGAAAAGGCTCTTTCACTTCAGTGCTCAAGGGAGAAAGAAAACCCCTGAGGCTTGGGGTCATTATTCTGGAATAAACTCCCTGTACAATTGCATCAGCTGCCTGCTGGAGCATCATTCCATTTTCACCTTCTTCGTTTATTTCTTTGCCACAATTTGCCATGTCTTCAGAGATGGAAAGTTGCAGATGACTCTTTGGTTCTGAGTTTTTATTGGCTTCATCGAATTCATTTGAGAAGACACGTTATGTATTTACTTTTTTCTTATATGTACAGTTTATCTGTGGTGTTTAATCAAGAACATTGGACACTGCATGTTTCTACTCCTCTGTCACGTGGAACCTGGGAGGCTGAACTGCCCTTAGCATCAGGAGAGAATGTCTACTTGTGTTCTATTTTGTGGTGGCAGTGTCGGCAGGGCTGGGTGGCTGCCTCTTTGAGCAGTGCTGCTGAGCCTGCCACCCCTCCCTTTGCTCTGTGTTCTCCTGTTGGTTTGCATCAGCCAGTCTTTTCTGGGAGAGATCAGTAGCTGTTAGGGGTGCAGACTCCCACGTGCTGTGCATGTGGCTCTCAGTGCCAATGGGAATGGATAAGAACAGTGCTCCCTTGCTTTCAGCTATTTATGTTTCTATGCTTGTGCAGCCTTTCACCATCATTCATATTTCTGCGTTCACTGGTCTAAGCAGTTTTCCTGAGGACTTGAACTGCAGCACCAGTTTGTTGAGTGCTGGAGTGGCTGTGCACGACTTGTTTGTCCGTGTGAGCAACAAGTACTGGTTTTAGATGCTTTAGTGACAAGTAGTTGTTCCATACAGAGGAAGGCTTCTGTAACAGGTGATAGAACAAGGAGAAATGACCATAAGCTGTACCAGGGAAGGTTCAGACTGGATATCAGGAAGAATTTCTTTACCGAAAGGGTGGTCAGACACTGGAACAGCTACTCAGGGAGGTGATTGAGTCATCATGCCTGGAGGTGTTTAAAAAATGGGTAGATGAGTTTTTGAGGGACATGGTTTAGCAGATGATGGGTGTGGTTTGGCTCAATGATCTCAGAGGTCTTTTTTAACCAGAGGATTCTAGGATTCTATGACTCCAGCAGGAAGAGGTCATTTAGAGGATCACATGTCTCATACTGCACCAGGGTGGAAATAACAGTGAGTACCATCACAGGTTCCAGCGCACTGCGGTGAAGGCTTCTGTGTGCAGCTGCAGGAGGAGGTGCTGAAGCCCCCCAAGCTATGCCCACTCGGGCAGGCACAAGGCAGAGGGACCAACACAGCTCTGGTGCCTGTCAGAGCGCTGCATAAAGCAAGCCAAGGAGCACTTGGCCCCTGTGCAGCCCTTCTGCTCCCATGTGCCAGAGCACAAAAAGGTCTGGGCAGATGCAGATCTGGGCATATTCAGATGTGGAGAGTCACAAGGCATGTGCTGCCCCCAGCAGATAACCAGCTTCAGTAAAAACTGCAGCCCTGCTCTCTCTCCTAACGCATACAGAGACATAAATGCACACACGTACACATACATAGATACATTTACGCATGTACATTTTCCACTGCATCCTAAGCTACAGAAATCCCAATAAATCATATATGGAAATATATCTGTATCTGATGTATTTTGCCTAACTATAAGTGTGGTGATGAGATTGAGGGCAAGAAAATAGCTTCGAATTTAAATAACCATGAAGTAAACATAAGGATATAAATCTGTATCTCTCTCTTGTGCAGAAGGGCTGAAGAAGTGACTGCAGAACATTCATAGTGGCATAATCACTAAGTGAAGTTCTGATTCTGCCAGGTACAGGGAAAGCACACACTGTGAGTCTGTGCAAACCTTGACACCAGTTTTAATGAAATTAACTTCAGTCATTTCACTCAGCATTATTTCATTAGAAAAACTATGCTGCGAAAAAAATTATTTTCCTGAATTAACATTTTGCTCAATTATTTCTTTAAGAGGAGATCTGAACTTTATTAAATTATTTGAAAGAAAGCACACCTCAATATGGATATTGCATTAATTCAATGCAAACTATAAGCTTTCATTTCAATAGTGGTTGTCATTTGTATTAATCTTTTCATAACTTCTCAAATCAATAACCTTTCCCAGAGGTTAAGTTTTACCTTAAAACAGAAACCACGTGAAGAGAAATGCCATGTCTCAGACTCCTGGAACGTCTTGCAAGCATAAAATGATACGTGAAAAAGAGGCAGAGAAGCAGTTATGCTATGTTTGCCTGAAGGAACCGAGTGCTGTTGATTTTATTGGCTATGAAGATACGGTACAATTCAGGTGCTTTGCTCAAGTTTGCCTGGCCCATTTGAAAGCTGGGGCCTCCTCTGGATCCTCTAGTCCCCTGCTTCACTGCGACATCTGTTTCTTGTCCATCAGACATCATTCAGAAGAGCATCCACCCACCCAGCCAATTCCCTTCTTCTCGCCCATTTTCACATCCACAGCTGCTTGGGTTGCACATGGCACTGCTCATCAGAGCTCCAGAAAGGAGATCTGCAGCTGTCCCTCCCCTGAGAGCAGCTTACCAGCCCCTTGCACTGGGGCTTCTGCAGGTGGAAGGCAACCTCCAATGTTCCCTGAAGAGTAGCTCCCAGACCTTGCTGTGTCCCAGCTGGGACTGTGCTGGCACAGGGAAAGGGCTGTCCCACTACCTTCCGACTGTGCCAGGCAGTGAGGCTCTCCATGCGCTGCTGCCTCTTCCACTGACTCAAACCCTCGTGTCCCAAAACCAGACCCATCTCTGGAGGTTGGGGAGTGGGTCGGGGAGGTCCCAGGCCGCACCTCAGGGCCTCTGGGCTGTTGTGCCCCCAGCACCAGCCAGCAGAAAACCAGGTGGTGCTGTCCCTGGGCTGGGGGAGGGCAGGGCTTGTCCCCACTGGCTGAGCACACACGTGGCCATGCAGGCAACCAGTGTTCACAAACACAGGCACATAAAGCAGGTTTTTAGAAGGCAGCATTTCAGAGCTGCTCCCCAGTGCCCTTGCCCTCCTTCTCAGCAGGGCTGGCCCCCTCTCCACCATGTCACCTCCAAGTACTCCCATGAGGAAGCAGTGTTTTCAGTTAAACAGTACAGCATTTAAAGAGGGGAATTAGTATTCACCAAGTACCTCTGAAATCGCTCCACTCCATAATTATATTCAAATTCATTAGGAAGAATATTAGAAATATAATTAAGTTTCAGGACTTCCAGATAAAACCGAACCGGTTATGAAGAATGGCTCCTGGACTCACCTGCACTGAGGGGGTAAATTATATCCACAGCAGTATGAACATATTGCTTAACAGTCTTGAAATCAGATTTTTACTTGGTGTCTTTTTCAACATCCCAGTATAAAGTGTAATTTTAACTATTTGATCTCTACCTTTTTCGTTCTGTCATTGGATTGATACTCTAATAAAAAAAAAAAAAAAAAAACAGAGAAAAGCTCACTTTCTAAGTTACTTAAAATTACTCTGTGTTTATACCCTAATGAAGTATAGAAAGCATCCTGCCAGATTCAAACTTCATAATTTCAAAGCAGATAACTAGACATAAAGTATCTTTTAAACACTAATTATCCCCTGAACAGTTGTTACAATAGTTATGAAGGATTTTCCTTTGGTGGGAGTTAGTTGATCTAGGTTGGATGCTTCCAGGAACTGTCTCTCTGGAACACCTGGGGCCTGGGACAGGGACAACCTAAAGGAAATGTACCAGGCATTGCACATGAAGTCATTCTAGTCTTAAACTCCAGCCTACTCCTTCTGAAATCTACATTTTTCTGCTTATTTCAAGAAGATACAATTCCATCCCAGTAAGCTACAACACTTTACAATTTATTTTAAGTTAAATAATTTAAAGTATTTGAAGAGGTTGGTGACAACACACACGTGGTGGGAAGCAAGCATGAAGCATGAGATGCCACTGCAGATCTGTGGAGATGTGACCTGATGGGCACTTCAGCACTGGAGGAGAACGGCTCGCACAGCAGAGCTTTGGCATGGGTGGCCCGGTGAGCCCAGTGGGCTAGAGAAGGGTTCAGGCTCAGTAGAAAGGGGCAGCACAAGTGCCCAGAGCTTGGAGTTCAGCAAGGTGCCTGCAACTACACTGACAGCAAAGGGAAGAGTAAGGAATGTGTTCCTGGAGGTTTCTGGACAAGCACTACTGCAACCACGCTGCAACCATGCTGCACCTCCAGGACCCTCTCTGAGCAGTACTTGGGGACAGCAAGTGCCCGTCGTCCTTTGTTCTCCTCAGCAGCTGAAACACCAATAGGACACGGTGACAATGCGTGTTGACAAACCTCATCAGTCAGATGCACTAGAGAACCTTTGATATTTAGCACTTGCATGTTCACTTTGGAAAGGCAGTGGTTGCAGTAATAAATGCCATCAGTCTGAAGGGATTTGCAGCAGTTCTGTCAACACCTGGCACAGCGTGAGTCTGGGAAAGGCCAAAGTGAGGCAGTCCAGGATGGTGGCACAGCCTTGGCAAGGCCTGCATGAGAGGGGCTGGTCTTGCTCAGGAGGTGAGTCCTGCCCTTTCTGAGGACAGACACCCACACCCCAAACACTCAGAAACAGGTTTCTGTCACCTGCTTCTCTCCTCCAAAACACCTGGGGACAGCTTTCCTCTGGGTGGCAAACCCTGCAGAGCTAGGCTTCCCTGGAGTGTAAATGCACAGGGGTACGTGAGGAAGGCAAAAAAAGGGACATGTGGCAAGTGCTGACTTTCCATTGCAGACATTTCTTAAAAGACTCAAAGCAAGGATGAGGTGAGATTCTCCATTTCCAGGAACTATTTGCACCTTTGAAGCAACAAAGCACACATAGGACATCTATTACACAGTAGTCATTTCCTCCCTTTTATTTTATAGAAGTCTCAGAGAGGAGGTTTGAGGACTATTAGAAGTTAATTGTTTTGTGTTCTTGTCTGATAAAAGCAAATGGGGAAAAAAAAAAAAAAGTTATTCAACATAAAACTCAGATAAGAAAAGCCTCCATTCCTGTGCACATACCCATCATTTTCCTTGGGAACAATCTGGAATTTGTACACTTTTCTTTCCTTGAGTCGTAAATGTGTTTCAAATATGGATGATTTATCTGTCTCACTTTCTGTTCTTCTGATGTAGTTGGTTATATATGTGGGAATAAAAATAAGGTGCTCCATGGAGTCTGAGAGAGTAAAGATTGTATGGTGCCCTGCAGAGATAACCCGTTATCCTCATCAACTGCTGTCTAAATGGAGAGCAGTAAATCTTAATCTGTTTTCAGGGAGCCACATACTGCACATTTTTAAGAACAGTTGTGAGATTTATCTGATTCAGTAGAACCATTATTAATGGGATTGGGAAACAGCAGCAAATGTCTCTGTTGGTCCTCCAATGATGGTATCTCATGACTGTTGTCATGTTGGCACAATGGAGGCATCTTCCCCCAGAGATGCTTTTTCAGCAAGAAACAAAATCAAACAAAAAAAGGAGAGGTCATCAATATAGGCTCAGAGCAAAAGAACAGGCACAGAGAAGCCATGGTGCTTTCTTCCATTCTATTTTTATGGCTTTTATATGTAGTATTTGTTCTGGAAATCTCTGCTTATATACACATAGTGCATTTGATATATAAACTCATATAAATACCACTGGCATATAATGAGGTCCTGAAATTAATACAGACTATGTGTTAGTGCTTCTGGATCATATTTAATCAAAACTCCAATTTTACTGGTGATAAGGAAGAAATCTTTATTGATGGAGATATAAAATATGAAAAACTGCCTCTCATAAGGACGCATTAAAAACTAATTCACAGAAAAATCTAGCTTAGGAAATGTATTGCAGTAGGAAAAGAAGAGGCGGGGGGAGAGAGACAGGGAGAGAAAGGGAGAGAGAAAAGGAGAGAGTACCATGGGTGGAAATGTGCATAGATTTACAATGTACTGCAGAAGGAAAAATTCTCTGCTGCCTCTGTAAAGCACTGTTGTACAGTCTTTGCTCCTAAAGCAGGTCTTTAATGATGAACGGAGCTGAATGAGAAAGCCATAATGAATAATTCATTCACTATATCGCACTTCTTTCTCTGTTCACCTGGAGCCTGGCAGTGCCTTTGATCCAGGCTCTGCAGGAGCAGCATCGGGAGGGGGCAGCATCGGGAGGGGCAGCATCGATGTGCCAAGCAGTGTGGGCCACGTCTGAGAGTTCTTGTGAGATTTATTTTGTTGCATTGTTATCATTCCAGTGAGGAATAACAGCTCGGTCCAGTACTTCCCAGACCAATCACTGCATTCCCTGTAAGGCTGTGCCAGGAGAAAGGTATTTCACGGAAAATCAGGGAATACTCTGGTGTGATGAAATTACCTCCACATGCACTGCAGCACTAGCCAGGTGGCTGAGAGAAGGTTTTGGAGCTGAGGAAGCCTCAGGCACATGCCTTGCAAAGAGAACTATCATCTGAAATGACTTAGCATGCTCAAAATGGTGTTGTGCAGCAGCATAATAAACTGTAATGCTTTGACAAGGCATACGGGTGCTGATTCTCCACCTCAAGGCAGGTAACAGGATCACTCTGAAATTGCACTTGTACCCATTTTCATTATCTGTTCCCTACTCTATACTAAAGGTTTATGTCCTCATGGTCACAGGTCAGCAGTGGCTCTCAGCTGGGAACTAAACGTAATGAAGCAGGGGGATGCCAACGAAAGGTCAGCATGGAGATGTGCAAAACCTGCCTGGCTGAGATGGTGATGAGAGGAGCAGTGCTATCCCTGCAGTTTCACTGCTGGAAGCAGCCAGCCCTTGCACAGCAGTTGTGACCTGGCTCGTGTCTCCCTGCCCCTTGCACAGGTGTCCCAGCCTGTCCTACTCCTCCTAGAGTGAATAAGAAATCTTCTCTGAGCTTTTCCATGATGGAGCACATCATATAAAATATTAATTTCCATAGAAATGTCTTATCAAAATGCTGTAGGCATCGGTGACTCTATATTCTTACAAAGTATAAGCCTAACAGCACTTGTAGCAGGGAAGAATGCATGGTGGCAGGAAAGTTTGATGGAATATGTTGATGGAAATGATGAATTTCTGGGTGGAGTCAGTAGAAGCCAGTCTAATTCCACAGCAGCCGGCAAATTATCTGACCTCACATAATGAGAAATGGCAGCCATTCCCCCCTAGGACGCTCTAGGGTTGTTCAGCTTGGAGAAGAGAAGGCTCTGGGGAGACCTTACAGCAGCCTCCCAGTACTGAAAGGGGCTCCAGGAAAGCTGGGGAGGGGCTCTTGATCAGGGAGTGCAGGGACAGGATGAGGGGTAAGGGGAATGACTTTCAGCTGAAAGAGGAGAAATTGAATGAGATCTTAGGGAGAAATGTTTTCCTGTGAGGGTGGGGAGGCCCTGGTATAGGTTGCCCAGAGAAGTCACGGATGTCCCACCCCTGGAAACATTCAGGGTCAGGTTGGATAGGGGTTGGAGCCCCCTGATCCAGCAGAAGGTGTCCCTGCCTGTGGCAAGGGGGTGGAACTGGATGATCAGTAAGGGCCCTTCCAACCCAAGCCATAATCTATAAATTAAAAATACTAATATATTTTCCTTCATCTATATTTGAAAAATATCAACTGAAAGTATAAAAAGATTTGCTTACCTTTCCTGGCTATTCCTCTGCTTTTGAATCCAGTTAACAAAAATTGAATTGTTCTGTCAATTATTGTGCCTATAACAAAACAATTTTTTCCTCTTTCAGCTGCCTTTAAGATTAATTTTCATGCATGTGCCAACCACTGAACATAGAACATGTATGTTCTGGTGCATTTTGCCTCAGAGAAAAGCATGGTAGCAATTAAAGCCAATTTCCTTGTTTACAAGTGTTCGGCAGCTGAATTTTTCTCTACATTAAACATTTACAGGCTGCAGAAGGCAGATGTCAGCAGTGACTTCGGGCTCTTTCATGACAGCAATAAACCTGCTTGTGAGTGCATTTCTGAGTATCATTCAGGTTTTCTTCTCACGCGGTTCAGGGGCCGGGAGCCGGGAGCCGGGCGGGCAACCCCCAGGGCTGGTGCCAGAAAGCACCCTCAGCGAGAAGCCTGTGCAGACACTCTGACCTGCCCCGACCGTGCTAATCTTTGCAAGAGGATGCACATGAATTTTGCACATTTGTGCCATCATTTTCTTTCATTTGAACACCAGACAGAGCATCAGTGGCTGAGATACAGGATGGAGCAGTGATGCAAGGCAAGGCAAGGCAAAGCAAGGCTGGCACGGAGAAGGGAGCTTTGGGCTTCTGAGTGTCTTCTTACAGAAGAGCAATTAAAGGAGCACACATTTCATTGCTACATATCACCCGTGGTCAGCAACTGCCAGCATGATGACTGGTTTGCAAAAAGCGTGGCGCTGTGCCACCAGGCCAGAGCCCTGTGACAGGGCTGTGCGACACAATGAGGAGAGGTGTCTGGTTTGCATGATGCAGCAGATATAACTGTTAGAAATGTCCTGGGACAGAATGCAGTTGATTATGCTTTTTCCAGGATAGTTACCTCATAGAAAGTCTTGTCTTCGTATTTTCCTCTCTGTAATTTACGTTTAACATATAAAATGGGAATATAAATTATTATTATTAATAATAACCTCATGCTTTAGGCTACAATGATTAAAACATGAACGACAAAGAAACGATGAAAATACTAAAGTTAGAGTATGTGCTAATTTCCATCTATTGACTAAATAATGGATGAGCACATTTTCCAGCTGAACATGCCAGATGGGAACAAAAGTACCAGGAGCCTGGCTGTTGGTAGCAGTGCAGTGTGATCTTTTCTACTGCCTCCCCTTCTTCCCTGCTGTTTCACATTAACCCCGGGACAGGTTGCTGTGCTGCCGGCAGCGGGGCCACCAGCACTGGCTGACATTCAAGTTGCGGGCGCTGCAGCCATTGCTCCACTCTCACCCAGGTGGCTGCCTTTGCCCCTGCCCAGAGCTTGGGTCAGAGTGCAGGAGGGAGAAGAGGGGGATCTTGCCTCCACTGAGGCCTCAGCTCACCACAAACGCCTATCATATTTGTTTCTCTTTCAAAACAAACTTTCTGGGCCATCCTGTGCCTGCATCACTCCAGCCCAGGAGGCGAATGCTGAAGACGGGCTCTTCTGCACTGAGATCTGAGGTTTTGAGCCCAAACTGTCAAGGGATTTCTGCTCCCCAGGGATGGCTGTTCTACCTGGAACTTCAGTTAAAGCAAGGCACAGAGAAAGTTCCTGATGCTGGAACACTGCAGCTGGATTACTTACCCTAGTAAGTCCTGCTGACAGCAGACTCAATTACATTTCTTTCTGTTTTATTACTGATGCTGTGAGTCTGCCAGGCAGGCTCAGGAAAAGATTAATAAAATTTTCTCTTTCTACCTGAATTGTTGTTGTTATTCTCCTCTCCATTGTTATTAGGAAATTCAATCAAGTGAAAGAAACTTACTCCCAGCCTTTCTTACATCTTACACATTCTTTTGATCTTTCTTCATAGCTGTATAATCCAAAGGCTCGTTTTGTCTCTCTGGATGGGTAATTTTGAGATTTGTCTTTCTGTGCTGTCAGGGTTAAATTGGACTGAGGAAGCATTCAGTCTTTAACAAATCTGATTTTTGAGGATGTTCCCTTCCAGCTTTCTTCTGACAATTCCACTTGAGGTGGCAGCATCCTTCGTGACAATACTGTCCTTAATCCAGTAAAGCTAATTAGAGCCTGGAGTTTGTAATCACTGGGATTTCCCTACCAAGAAATGCAGTATCCCTACCCTTGCACATGCTGATGTGCCCCCCAGAATCCTATCTGTCTCCCTGCACGAAACAGAGCCCTGGGCATTGCTGATGGCAACGTGGGAGGGTGTGAATAACAGTTGGGCACAGTCGACTCACCACCACTTCTGTCCCCACCTCCAGCTGTGTAACCCTCCCCACCACTAAGGCTGAGGCAGCACTGGGAAACACCAGTCCCATTGGGGGACACATCCCAGGGATCGAATCTGGTGCTCACTGAAACAGAGCACCCACGCAGATCCCCGCAGTCACCCCAGGAAGATGTCCCCTCCTCACAAGCAGTGATCCTTTTGGAAGGAGGTGGGAAGACAGATCTTGTGCAGTAACACCTTGGGCTGTGCTGTTTCCTCACCACCCAGGCTTTGGGTCTGGGTGTGACTGAGGGGAACCTTGCCAACAGCACCCGCACAGACACACCGCTCTGCACCAAATAGGATACAGAGAATGCAGAAAGTATTAAAAAAAATATTTCTGTTTTAAAGTAGAATGAAAATTCCAGAAGTAATTTACACATCTGTTATTTCTGCTTCCATCACTCAGCAAATCCTTTTTTATCCATCTGCCCTTGGCATACAAGCATCTGCGATTAATACTTGTATTTATGATGACTCTAACTGGCGCTGACATTTGTCCTCAGGGGGAAAAAAAACAACAGGGAAAATCCTTCTCAGTCATTTTAAACGAATCCTGCAAGCCCAGGAATCACTGATGATATTTCATACATTTTCCATGAAAGTAATGCAATTTTAGAGGTTTTCTGCTCTCAGAGAAGTATATGACAAACTGTGCAATAGGCAGAGCTGACAGTGCTGGCTGTCACATTTCTACTTGCAAGTGCTTATTCCTTTATCATCCCTCTCCAAGTTTGTTGCCTCAGTGCCCAGCCACCTAACATGAAGGGAGGATTTGTCTGATTGGAGCCTGGGCAGAGCAAGCAGGAGGAAGACAGAGGTAAAACATCCTCTTGGGTGCTGCTGCTGCTGCCGCTGTCACACATGCTGAGCCACATCTCTCCACTACTGGGGACCAGCGCGTCAGAATAACCTCCCTCCCCCCCGGCCCTGTCATGAATCTTTATGTAGGATCCTGTGAACTACACCAATTTGTTGCAAACAGGTGATTTAAATCACTTAAAGAATCGCAGTCAAAGGTATCAGCAAAAGCAGTTTTAATATGATTTTGTGAACATGCAAATAAACAAAGTTCAATGACAAGGTTCGCTCTATTACTGTGCAGTGCAATCATTTGAACAACGATACAAAACTACCAAGCCACAAATCAAAGTTACCAAGACAAAATTAGATTACCTCTCTATAAGGTTATGCATGATACTGTTTGCTTACCAAAGATCTGCCATTGGTAAAAGGTCTCTCTGTCTTGAGGAGCGCCCTTGAGAGATCACCACCATGTAGCCAGGCTGCCCAGTTGGGAGAGCTCAAAGGGAGCTCACATAGGATGTCATAAGTATGGGATAAAATCATTGGCTTGCAGCCAAATTACATGCAATGGAAAAGGTGTGCACGAGACTCCTGTACCCACAACTTTGCTCCGTGATAAATAAACCTTGCAAAAGCCACCAGCTATCTATTTGTTAATCTCATGATCGATGTTCCAAGCTCACGGGCATTGGTCACTCTGCTCCTTTATGGGTTTTCAGAGAACAAATCAGAACTAGAGAAGGTCTTGGCCCACTTTTGGAGGCCTTTGGCTCCTCCTTTGGAGCCTGTACCCAACTGTTACCTTGGTAACCGGGTCGAATCGCACCACCCTGGGAGTGAACTGCACCAACACCTGACAGACACGCCCAGCCCAGGGCGTGTTTATATATATGTGCGTGTGTGTGTGTGTTCTGACCTGTTTCTTCTGGGTGGAGGCAGTACCTCCTGTCAGCCCCGTCCATCTCTCACGGGGGTGAAAAGAAGCAGGACATGCTGAGGTCTCCCACTGAGCGGCATCCCCTGCTGCCGGGCCCTGCTGGGGCAGCACTGCATGCGGAGCATGGCCCCGCGAGCCAGAAGAGCCGGGCTGAGCTGGGCAGGGGCTGGGCACCCGCGCCGGTGGTGCCGGGGGCGCCGGGGGCAGAGCCGTGCGTTGGGCAGTGGTCCCAATGCCGGCGGGGCCGCTCGATAGGGGTTCCTGCACCACAGAACCGTGGCCGCTCCCGCTCCCCTTGCAAACGGCAGAGATGGCACCCGAGCAGGGCCACGCTATGGGCAGCACAAACCTCAGTGGGCACTTAAATTCTTGATAAGACGAAACAGAGCTGGTTATGCAAAATTAAAGACTACACTCTGAAGAGGTTCTCTAATGGCACTTGTCCTCCTGTTGCATTCAGAAAAGGCGCTATGCTCCTATCTCAGTGTTGAGGGCAGGCAAGCAGGGAGATCATATGTTTTTGGAGAGCACTGTGGGATAATTTATTTACATATTTTACATTCTGGGACCTGTCCAAAAATGGGGATGTTTTTTAAAGATGTCAGGGACTTCACTGAGAAGCTTGCAGGCTGCCAACCTTCTTAATGCTCCTCTGTTTCTCTGAGCAGCTGAAGGCTCAGAAGGGCGTGCACCTGGGGTGCACTGCAAGCGCTCAAGGCTCATTCCTGCTTTGGCACCAGCAGCGGGCAGAGCTATTTTAAACTGTAAATGGAAGTTGCCAGTGATAAAGGAAGAGGTTAGGAATAATGATTTGCACAACAACGCAAAACAGATGCTATTTAGTCAGAGACAGCATTGGCAGCAAAACAAAATAGAAACTGAAGCAATGTACCTGTGGTGACCAACCTCTTCAATAATATTAAATTAATGTACAGGAAGTAAATGGAAATGTCATCCTATTACTACTACACACAAAAAAATATTTGTGTAGTGACCTCAAATTGCAGCAAGTATTCCAGGATTTCCTGTCGGATTAGTCCCAAAGTTATGCCAATAAAACCTCACTGATATCACATTGTCCTCTACTCAGAAGCTGCTCAAACATAAAAAGAAATCTCCTAGTAAAAGCCCAAATAAAGGCATCCCTTCCAATTTCAGACATTTATCAACACTTGACACTAACTACTTCAAAATAAATGTACTTCCAAGACAAAAAAGACATTCCAATTTTCAGCTGACAGTAACATAATAGATACTTCCGCAAAAATTTTGCTGCTAGGTAGCAGGGCCAACTCATCCCAGCTGCATTTCCCTGTTTGTAAATTCCTTTCTTCAGCGATGCGTTTTGTATTCTTGGTTTCTTACCTGACAGACTGAGACCAAGTCTGCAAGCCAGCAATGTTTTTACTAAGACAACAACTGACAGGTAGAGACAATTATGGATTAATTTGTTATTCCGCTTTCTTTTAAAACACTGATTTTAGTCTCATTATTGAAATATGATGTGTCCCAGTAGCTAAGCACCCTGGACAAAGCCCATGCTGACCTTGTGTCTTGCAACACATGGGAGCCAGCAGCAGGAGCAGAAACCTTCACCTCACCTGTAGGTTCCTCCTGGCTGTTCTTCTCATGGGAAAACGGGGAGATGGTGTTTCTAAAATAAACTCCATGAAATTAGAACAGTTCACCTAACTCACATTCCTAAAACACAAAGTCTGGAATCAAAAATAAATATTTTACATGGTACTTCATGACTTTGTGGGCTTTTCTTGAATTCAAGATTTCTTTGGAGAAGCATCATGTCATACATTGATGGGTCATGTAGGCTTTCTGCAGGGTGACAAGCAGCACCTGGCAACAAAATAGATGTCCTTGGATGTAGAGAGTTATGGAATAATGGTAAGAAAGCTGCATGACTAATATAAACTACAGGTAGAAAAAAATCTAAAATCCACAGCAGTGTAATCCATTTGAATTCTTCTACTAGCAGAAAAGTGCAGCTGGGTGTTTTTTACTTAAATAAATAATCTTCTGATTCAAATTACTTCTGTTCCATATATATATCTGTGTATGCAGTTTGAGAGTAGATCTGTCCTCAGCCAGAAAGCCCTGCCTGCCTTAGCTTTTACTATTTTCTAAGTAATGGAGCACGAGTACCGTACCTGAGTCAGCAGCCAGGGGTCTATTCACAGGAATAAGAAGTAACAGTGTGATTCTGGGGGGCAAAGTGGTACTCGGAGGGCTCAGTTATCGAATTCAACAGCTCTGTTGTTGTTCCCTCTTTCTGACAAAATTCCTTTCTGAGTAATATATTGAAAGAACCATTTTTTCACAGCTCCTCACTCCAGCTGGAAGAGTGAGCAGGGACATGTTTATGAATTTCCCCTCCCTCAGCACTTTCAAGTTTATGAAGGTTCAGTGTATTAGCATAAGGCTTATGGTTACAGTTTTTTCTTTTCTTACACACTACGAAAGGAAAACAGCATCCTGAAAACACACACCCCAGTTACATTACACTGTTCAAAATGTGCCAGATGAGTAGCAGAGAGAACGGGAAAAACCACAGCGAAGGAAAATTATTACAAGATAAAACCGCTGGTAAATGCTCTAACTCATGGTATGCATGAATGTTGTGACAGCTGGTACATATTGAAATTAATAACTTGTTTGCTGCCAAGGATTCTGTCCAAAGCTGTTGCTGCGAAGGGCGCAAAGAGTAACAATGCACAACACTGGCACCAGCTCTGGGATGGAGATGTCTGTACACAGTCACCAGACACCTTCTCCCATGCCAGCTAGGGCTGGACACCTCGTAGATTTGCCTTTCTCTGCCTGAACCCTGGCTGTGTTCTCAGCAGCAACCTTTGCTTCCACTGGGGAAGGAAAGAGAATCATCACTGAGGAAGAAATACTCCCAAGCAGTTCTGTATCTCAGGAGAGAAAATACAATTCTGAAATCTGGCAAAGGATTTTGAAAGAGTGTGAAATGTGTTGTCTGTACCTTGTCAATTAATTTTTCTTGCATTACGACATATAAAAGCCAGCTTCACTCAATGAACTGCCATCCACACACTGTCTACAGAGTTTCGTCATCAGAGAAGGGCACGGATAATGCGAGATCCCACAGAGACGTCTCTTACATCTTGTTCTTAAGAACATGGATTTTAAGACCAAAGAGGAACATTAAAGCATTTTATCTGATGAATTGAGTTACTTAAGCCAGAATTTCACTTCGGATATGTGCAAGATCCCTGTGGCTTGTTTGGCTGCTGTGTTCCTTTCAGAAGGGTATCTGGTCTTGCTTTGCCACCTTCAAGTGGTGCAAATCTATTGTTTCCCTCAGAGTCACGGCCAGAGGTTAATATTCGTTGATAGTCAGTGACTTTTTTCACCCTCAAATGTCATTAGCAATCTCAGTTTGACTTTTGCTTTCATTTCGGATTCTTTATTTTCTGCTGTTCTTCTGCCACCACAGTAGCAATGCCTTCATTTTTTTCTGAGTAAGTATTCATGTTTGTGGCAGCTGCAAGCTCAGCTTAGCTTTATCTGCCCATGGCATTTCCTGTGCTCAGAAGTACCAGATCCCACATGTGCATCTAGGAAGCTGCAGGTGTAAACATTGCAATTTGTACACAGGGCTTAATTAAGTGGCCATCATTGACCCCTGGCTCATTCCAGTATTCCCACATTTCCCCTTTACCCTAACCAGTTGGATCATCTCTGGTGCAGCCTGCATTTCGGTCTGAACTGGCCACACAAGCCCTTTCCCCCTACTCATTTGTGAGAACTGCATTCACTAACACCACCCAGTTCTGCTTCCCTTTCTTCCATGAAGCATCGAAATTATAGAATGATGGACATTGGAAAAGACTTCTGGAGGTCATCTGGTCCAACCCCATTGCTATAGGACGGCCACCCAGAGCAGGTTTGTCAGGACTGCGTGCAGTCAAGCGTTGAGTATCTCCGAAGATGGAGACTCCACAAACTCTCTGGGCAACCTGTGCCAGTGTTTGACCACCTTGGCAGTAAAGATACAAACACCAAACAAAAAGCAGGACTTGTGGCATTCAGCCAGTTATGATTTATCAGCTGGCAGCCACAGCTGAGACTGACTCATGGTGTCAAGACAGGGACCACTCATCTGAGGCAGAGACAGCAAATTGCAACAGGCAGTAGGCGGCCAAGAACGTGCTGGATGTAGTAAGCTTTATGCCACCAGATTGTTACAGACCTGTAGGAGCCTTCCCTTAGCATTTTATTCCCAGGTCTTAACAGGCAGCTAATCTCTCTTGCTGCCTCTTGAAATGCACACATACAAATCACACCCAGTCATTTGAAAATGTCACTTATCTTCTAAGCATGTCTGTAAGAATTTTTAAAATCAGTGTTATGAGCATCAGCGATGTTAAAGAAATTGCTGTTTCATACTTGGAAATTGCTTTCTTGCCTGCCAACAACTGTTTGGTGAGGTGAGTTATTGGAACTCAGTCTGCTGGAAAAAAGACACCATTGCTGATAGATACAATCCAGATTGCTTTACAGAAAACTAATCCAGCCTGTTAGAATTCTGTGAAGGAAATTCCCTGTTCTTACAGCAGTGACAACTTTCACTACAAAGATTTCCTCTCCTATCAGCTGTTCTTTCTTATGCTTTAGAGAAGAACAGAGCACACTTCCCTGTGCGCCTACCCTGCAGTGCTACTACAGAGCTTGAGGAAATTAATGTTTCCATATTTAAATAAATAAATAATAACAATTCATTGCACTTCTGTTGCACAAACCTATAGCTTACAGAGGGCCCTAAACCAGCTCGCAAGAACATCACCCTTGATCCACTTTGTTGCCTTTTTTTTATTAAGCCCATGGATGAGTGCGTGTACAGTCTCTTGCAGTTTGGCATCTTCCAGCTACTGGTTGGCTGGAAACATATCCTGTAAACAATGCCACTGTCTGAAACACCATCTCAGGCCTTGAAAGGCAAATTTTATGGCAATATGGTAGCTCAGAAAAAATTGAATCAGAAAATGGGACTGTTTTTCAAAATAACCTCACAAATTCCTGGGCAAAGAAACACAGCCGTGAAGGGGGAGTGTCACATCCCCTGGCACTCACAACTCTGGAAAGACTGAGAGATATAATGGACTGTTAAAGACTATCTTGAGAGCGTTGGGCAACGTAGCAGAAGCCACTGGGCTGGTTAACACCAGAGGATCTGCTAACTTTCAAAAAAAAAAAAGGTCCCAGGAAAGATCCCATATGCTTTTGAAAAGCTGCAGTTTTGTAAACCTTTGAAGTTATTGCAGACATTTGAATGAGGCTTCAAATGAGCAAGGAGTAGCTGTGCATGTTTAAAGCTTGTGGATTCCTATATTATTCTTGCATCATTGATTTGAAGTGTGTTTGCTTTTGCATGTTTGAGGTTTTTGCCTTTTAGTCAAATATTTTCTAAGCCAGAATTTTTGAATCCTGCATCTTTCCCTGTAGCTCTTATGAGCAACAGTAAAACCACTCTTTAATGGAGTAAAGTAAGCAAGCTCACGAAACACAGAAATTGGTGCTGCTGTCCAAGTCAATTGTGAGAGTGATCCATCAGCTCTATGTCTGCTTTAACCATCTTTGCACCCACTTTGCAAGTTTCTACCTTTGAAGAGCAGACAAATAAAAGACATGTATATGTATATTTACATTATATACGTATACATATATACATGTATATTTGTGTTTGTGTACATATACAGATGCTAATATCATGCACAGAAATGTTACAGATGGCACATGTGAACAAATCAGCACTGTTCAGTCCCTGCTCATACATGTCTTCATCTGCAAGAGCACAGGATTACTGAGGTCCAAGTGGGTTTTCACACCCAGCCCTCACTACTGCATGCCCTCCCACCAGGCAGCCCTCAGCAATTGTGCCAGGATCTCAGGTAAGAGTGAGTGTGTAGTATGGGCCCAGGGGGTTGTTATAAGACCCTTTCTGAGCCTTAGCATGATCCCGACTAAGAGCCATCTAAATTACAACCTAAATATACCCATATATCCATGTGCTCATGAGCCTACACTGGCTGTTAATCCTTTTCCCTCCTGCATGTTCCCCTCCATGATGATTCACAAACAGCCACCTAGCCATCTGTTCCTCAGAGCCAGTCTCTTTTCAGGTGATGCAGCGCGATGCAGACCTTTCTGCGCAGAAACCAACATAAGAAGTACTGAAACACCTTTCCCACTCCAGCTATGAAGCTTATTTCTCTCCCACCTCCTAAAACAACACAAATACTTGTGACCCTGCAGGGAGCAGCTTCACTGTCACCATCCCAACTAACAAAACGTACCCTTACAGATCCATTGCGAGCTGGGCTGTCTCCCTGGTCCCCTTCACAACTCAGCGGTGCAAGTGCACGCATTTCCGCAGCAAAGCAAGGAACAGAGAGAAGCACAACAGGAAGACAAAGCCTGCACTGAGGCACTGGTAGGAAGGGAACAGCAGTAGCGGAGAGACTGCTGGCTTCCTACCAAAGAAAGCACATTATTTATTACATCTGCAGCTTCCTCCAGCAAGAGTGCCCTTTCATACTCAATATCACCTTGTCATCCTCCCTGACTTCTCTGCCTTTTCAAATTAATCTTTTTGGACATAGATGAACAAAATTATTCAGTCTTATAGACTGACTTGTGCATCAGGATAACCTTTTTTTTTTCCTAGGGAAAGATCTCCACATCTGTTCTAGGGCCACATTGCCTGCAAGGTATCCACCATCCCTTATGATCAGGACAAACCCTGATCTATCGCAGTTGATTCCAGCTGATGAGATCCAATTTATTTGGAGAAATTCCCACAATTTATTGCTGAGTGCAAGCTCTTGCAATGTATTGTATAAAATCTCTGTCATCGATCTCAAGGTCAGACAATACCTTCAAATTACAGTTTTCTCCTCCCTAGTCTTGGCTGTATGTTCCGCCTTTTCACCAGGCAATGCCATCAGTGTGCTCCACACGCTCTTGAACAGGGTCAGTCCCAGCAGGAAGCTCCTGGATTGATGCATCCCTGTCCAGCAATG
Source organism: Tapera naevia (assembly GCA_033556795.1). NCBI lineage: Eukaryota > Metazoa > Chordata > Aves > Cuculiformes > Neomorphidae > Tapera > Tapera naevia. Next base: position 927,244 of record JAUMJJ010000396.1, read on the forward strand.
CCATTTTCCCTCAAACCCAACCTTTCTCCACAGCACAGTCTCTGCTTGTCCTGGCAGCCCCACCTGCACTCGGGCTCCACATGGAGTCTCTGGCAGTGCCCATGCTTCCCACTCCTCCCCAGACCCGTGTGGCTTCACCATGTTCCCAGACAGGCAGCTCAGGGTTTGTTCCCTCTCCCTTCCTCCAGTCCTGCAGTCCCTGACACCTTCCTGCCCCCCCTAGAGCTGTTGTGGGACTTCTTGGGAGGTTAGCACCTGTACAACAGGTCCTGCAAGTACGTGCCTTTGGGCAATGCCAGCCAATTCTAAATTCCTTTAGGAAAAGTTATAAAACCCCCATTCAAGCTGCAGAGTGATGTTTGCATGTGCGTGTGTGGCTGTGCTGAGCCAAACTGCTGGGCATCAGCGCAAACCATGCAGTGGGCACCACGCAGTGGCACACTGGGGGTGGTGCTCAGCACCTCTTCTGATGTACCAGATGTTTGGCTCTTCCACAGCACACTGATTCCCAGCCAGGCTGCCAGCTGTTTATTATATTTATTGTATAGCAGTTGCTGTCTACCTGTAATATCTAATAACTAAATACTATGAGCCAAATAATACAGGCCTCAACAGAAAAGAATTCATGAGTAGCTCATTTAAAACATCTCTGTGAAACTGTAACACATTTCCTTTTCAGAAGTTTGGAAACAAACTTCTATTTGGTGGATGAAGGAAATTTCATGTTGAGGAGAAAGCAGAAGGCATGGTTCTATTTTACCATCTTCTTCTTTAAGCCTAATTCAAATGTCTTAAAAGGAAAATGGAATATCAAAATAAATTCCTGAAAGAGAGATGGATTAATGGTCCACGTAGAGAAAATCAATGATAAATGCAAAACATCATAGCCATTGATATTATGCTTATTTTGTCTAGACATAACACAACTTTTTGTTTATAAACAAGACAGTATTTACACTTTAAAATTCAATTGTTTTCTCTATATTAGTCACTCTGAGCAATAAATAAAACACAGTTTTCTATTAAACCTCATTGTTGAATCCAAATGAAATGGTTTATAAAGTACTGCATGCCATAATCACAATATGCTGTGCACTCTAATGATAATGTTGAATATATCCTTCTTTACAAGCCTTAACTTCAAGCTTTTCAAGGATATTTATTTCTTCACCATATGAAAAGACATTCTCAAAGCAGCATCCATCCAGGCCACTGTCCTAAAGACTGAATTGCAACTAAACAGCAGCTACAACACATTGAGCAAACTGGGTGAGAGGGGAAGATGAAAGGGCACCTGGGGGAGAGCCAGCGGGCAGCTACAGGTGCCCATTGCCTGGGGCAGGGTCAGTGTGGCCTGGGATGGTGGGGACTCTCAGGGGTTCCCACCTCAGCGCCGCATGCATACGTTGTCCTGCGAAGCCCTTGGCCCTGTCCCTGGCAGAGCTGGCGTGCGGGCACCGCTGCCATGGCACCAGCCAGCCAGGCTGCATGCTGCCCATGCACAGAGCAATTGCTCTGCAGACATTAATTACCACATTTGGCACACTGCGACCCATCTGTGTTTTTGCTGGGCCAAAATCTCTCCAGTGGCACTGGGGAGCAATTCCATGAGAAAGTAGTACTGTCAGTGGCACTTCAGGGATTAATGCTGAGCTGTCATGATGGAGTTCTAACTCTAACAGATGCAGCTCTAACTCTAGGGCTCTGGTCCTCCAAGGACCTTCACTTTCTCATGTTTGCTTATTTTTTTGTTGTTATATTCCTCTTTTAATACCTCAAGGTTCTTAATGAGTTACTAACTGAAAGAGAAATGCCATTCGCAACCCAAAAAAACAGCAGTGTTCTTCAAATCAGCCTAAACTTGGCGATTGCCACCATAATTTGCATGCTACTTGGGACTGGTGTTTCTGAACACCTATTTAAGCAGCACTGGAGTCAACAACAAAACTGTTCTTCACTTAATTAGCTAGAATTCCACACAACATCACATTTCAGATGTCATTTCACAGTCAGAAGACTAAAGAAGAAGGACGTCCCTATCAGTTGCTTTGATAGGCAGTTACCCGAATACAAGTCCTCATCCGGAGCAAGATGCCAGCATGTCAGATCCCCTGTCTCCTCAGCCACTTGCCTGCAGTTCCTGGCTGTTTCCTGTGCCTGAGGAGACCAGACAGATCACAAGCACATTCATCCAATGTGCCTCATAATTTCTTTAACTTGTTCCATTTACACACTTTACCTTCTCTCATTGCTGAACTGCCAGCTTCAAACACAGGTTTAAAAAGAGCTCTTTTGTTTTTCTTTGATGAAAACCAAGACCAACATATGACATTCAGCACTGCAATTCCTGCAAACTAAGCAACGTGCCACAGGAGTCGGCGTTCTTATTTAACAGTTGCAGACAAGGGGCTTGTTCTTGCAGGATGTGGCAGATCCACCCTTGCCACCAGAAGCGCAGTGGTTGCTCACAGTGCAGAAGGAAGAGCTGCCTCCTGTGCCCAAGGACCATCAGACATGCCAACAGCTCTTGCATTCTTGGCCTAAGAACCACTCCTCCCAGTTCTCTGGCACCTACAAACCTGCTGAGGGCACTTGCTGGCTTTCACACCAGCACTGCCCAGGGCAGGGCACGAAGCTGCCCCATCCCTGGGAGGTGTGGGCAAAGCTTCCCGGTTCACCAAGAAGATGAGGTTCTTGCATAACATACAGTGCTCCACCTCTGCAAAAGCACATCACAAATCTGGCCCTTTTATTAAGCCTACTACTCTAAACTTTTATGTAAAGCAATCTCAATCATAAATTATTTGGGGCCGTTGATTATCTTTATGACATCTGTGATGATAGACACATGTATCACAGCAAATGTTTTTAGACTGGACCTTTTGCATTTTCCCTGTTTTCCTTTTATTTTTTCTGTTGTAAAAAATCTCTTGTAAAAGCATGCTAAGTATATATTAGAACTTATTTTTAATTCATTGAATAAAATGACTTCTGCACCTTGACATATAAAACTGACAACTTCTGGTACATCTCTTCTGTTTAAGGATCTGTCACTTGTGTGGTCTACCCAAATACAAGTATTCATACTGTGATGCTCTGTAGCACAATCCAAAATGATGCTCGTTAAATTCCTGAGCACAGGCTTCATACTTCTCCTAAAGGCTGAGAATGATGGATTAGCTCAAACTGAATCATCACAGTCTTGCAAAGGGAAGATTGCCCTAATAAAAATTTACAGCCATTAACTTGTGTAGTTCAGTAAGAAGATCAGATTGCAGCCACAAAAACAAGTATACAGGAAATTAAAAATCAGGCTAAAATCTCTTCTCTGCTCACAAGATTCATATAAATGAGTTTGTTTTCTCAGAGTTTCTGCTGTGGCCCTAAGGCCAAACAGCACAGGGAAGCCCACTGTGGAGCAGGGCAATAGGGATGGTGGATGAGGGCTGCTCCTTAGACATGGAGCTGGTTCTGCTGAGCTGCAGTTGGCTCCAGCACATGTGAGTGATCTCCTGCCAGCTGGAAGGGATGTCTCCTTGCCTTGGGCAGAAGCAGTGAACCAGACCCATGAGAAGCCTTCCTGGATCAACCCTGCAGACAGATGCAGCTCTCACACAGACAAGGGGCTGCCCACAAGACTGGAGAGCACCATAAGGACTTTCAGTTAATTGTCATCACAGCTAAAGAGCCTGAGCCCAGCGACCACAGGCAGTGCCTTCGATGGTCTGTTCCCTGGTGTCACTGCCAGGAAGCGGGACCAAGTGAATACCATAATACCTCCCAACCTGGGTCCAATCTCCCAACCTCATTCTCGACCTGAAAATCAATCCTAGAACTGGTTTGGGCTGGAATTGAGTAAATTTTCTTCACAATAGCCTGTGTAGTGCTCTGGGCCTGTGCTGAACACAGCCCTGATAACCCAGGGATGTTTCCGTTACTGCTGAGCAGTGCCTGCACACCTGAGGGGCACAAGGAGCTGTGAGGGGGCACAGCCGGGACAGCTGACCCAAGGGATGTCCCAGACCGTGGGATGTCCCAGACCGTTGGATGTCGTACTCGGCCATAAAAGCTGGGGAAGGAGGGGGGACGTTGGGAGTGATGGCGTTTGCCCTCCCAAGTCACTGTCACATGCAATGGATCCTGGCTGTGCTGGGGATGCTGAGTGCCTGCCTGCATTGGGAAGCATTGGGTGCATCCCTTGTTCGGCTTTGCCTGCACGCGCAGCTTTCACTTTCCCTGTTAAACTGTTTTTATCTCAACCCATGAGCTGTTGCACATTTACCTCCCAATTCTCTCCCCATCCCTCAGGGGTTAGTGAGCAAGCAGCTGGGTGGGATGAGCTGCCCACGAGGTGAAAATCAGAACAGATGCAGCAATCTTGAAGTGAAACTTTGCTGTTTTCTGGTCAAAAGTGGGACACTGGCTCCTCTCCTCTCTATCAAGGAAAGGAGGGAATGAGTGAATCCTTTCACCAAAATAACTGTAAAAATCATTGATGGCTTCATTAGTGGCAAAAAAAATGTGCTTCTTTTCTTCTTTAGTATTCTTTTAATGCCAAGTTCTTTTAACTATATGTAATGTAGTAAATATGGTATTTTATCTTCCTTTGTAACTACCAAGGCTCTTAAACAAAAAAATCTGGTTCTCTTTCAATCTGTAATAATGTGTGCTTCAATAAGAAAAGGAAAACAATATCATTTTACACTGGGTGTCACACTGTTCTTGTTCCCTGCATGGCTGACTGACGATACAATCGAACAATGAAAAAGGTGTTGCAAGTTTTGAAATCAAAAAGCCATCAGATTGGTTTAGCATGATTTCCCCTGGTGAATCCACGTTGACCACTTCCGATAACCTTCTTTTTCTTCAGATGCTTGAAAATTATATCCAGAATGACTGTTCCATCACCTTTCCAGAGAGGCTGATCTATAATAATTGTTATTTTCTTCCCTTGGATAAAGCACTGCTTTATCTCACTAATTCTGGAACCTCACAAAACTCCTGAGTCACGCAGAATCTTGCTTGTATGGAGATGTCTTGTTTTCAAAGATGCAAATATGAGATCTGAAAACACTGTTGAGCCCAAAGTATAGCAGTGGAGAAGGCGAAAACCGCCAGAGAGGAACGAGGCTAACTACACCTGAAAAAATGTGTGCTATGATCATATTTTTTTCTGTTAGCATCTAAGCTTTTCCTGTGTCAGGAGATGATGTCTCTGTTCAATCTGTCAGGCATTGCTAAACACCTGGCACAGTTTGTCCTTAAACAGCAGAGTCATCTTAGTGGATGCTGTGATTTCTGCTAGGGCCAGCTCTTGCACTGTATTCATTTCTTCATTCTTTTTTTCCACTCTAACCTGACAGTTACCAAAAGCTTCACTGAGATTCCACCCATAAACCCTGCTTCTCGCTGGGAAGGACACACACTTGGAACAGTTTCCACTTCGGTATCCTGGCACAAATTCCCTGATCGCAGTCAGAGAGTGGAGACTTGAATTGAAACAAAAGTGATTCTCACAAGCTTGTGGCAAATTCAAATTTACATGCAGGTTGATGTCGAGGCCGAAGTCCACATTAGTTCTTTTTCAATGAGCATTTCCATACTCATGGCTCTACTTCTTATACTGACATAATGCCAGTTTGGAAAATAGGCAGTAACAACAACTCCAAAGGGATGAAGGGACAGCACTGTCCTGGGACAGGGCTTCCCTCTGTTACCTTCCTCTCTCTGCAGCCAGCAGCTCTGCTTGGGCACCTTCACCAGCTGCAGGAGAGACCGCCTGCAGCTCACAGACAGTGCTGGGCCCATTGCCCTGCCAGGCACTGCCATCGGCTCAGCCCACAGACCCCCTCCCATGGGGCCACCATACTGGGCCACCCACTGCCCTTAAGCTGTGACAAACTGAACGACAACAAAGAGGGCACAGAGGTCTCTGAGCCCCCATCGCCTCCTGACCTCCACAGGCTCAGGTAGGGGTCAGGTGTGCTGTGATAGCCAAGCACTGCAACAGCATCCTCTGGTCTCCAGCCAGGTTTGGCAGACAGGGGTCCTCATAACCTTGTGCACAAGACAGGTGAGGAAATCATTTAGCAGCAAGAGAGGACTACGCTTCTGCAAGCCTGTCTGGAAGGCCATATTGATGTGTCACTAGAATTATTCAGAATCTAAATTAGGTCACAGCCAGTTACTGACCATCCAGTGAAGACCTTGGTGCTGCATAAAGTCTGCCTCTGGAGAAAACAGACAGGACTCAGAAGATGATGTATCACTGCCTGTGTCCCATATGGCCATTTATCTCCAGCTAAAACATGAATAGTGCAGGAAAGTTTTTTGCTGACCAGCACAGTATCTTCACCTCCCCGTCCTGAAGTCTGTTAGTTGTGCTCCAAGTACATGAGCAAGGAGGAGGGCACTCAGGGGCCAGACAGATCTGGAAGATAATTCTACTTGCCCAGAACATAAAGGGTCAAAAGCATCTCACACATAGAATCATAGAACAGAATCACAGAGTCATTTAGGTACAAGAGAGAGCTGAAGCCAGGCTGAAAAAGTACAAATGGAGAAGACAATTTAAAGCCTTTAACAACTGACTGCTATTTAATGAAAGTTTTCACACATTTGTCTCATTTAAGTAGCAATGCGGCCAGACAAATCTCAGTCACTGGCCTCATCGCCCTTCAAACAAGGGCATGGTTCTCTGCCAAAACCTTTCAGTACCACAGTATCAAAGTATCACAAGGTTGGAAAAGACCTCTGATATCATTTAGTCCAACCTATGACCCAACACTAGCACCCACTCATCATTTAAACCATGGCACTAAGCACCTCTTCCAATCTGTTTTTAAATACCTCCAGGGACGATGACCCCACCATCTCCCTGGGCAGTGCATCCCAATGGCCAATCACCCTTTCAGTGAATATATTTTTCCTAATATCAAGCCTAAACCTCCCCTGACGAAGCTTGAGACCATGTCCTCTTGTTCGTCACTGATCGCCTGAGAGAAGAGACCAACCCCTGCCTGCCTACAACCTCCTTTTAGGTAGTTATAGAGAGCAATAAAGTCTCCCCTGAGCCTCCTCTTCTCCAAGCTAAACAGCCCCAGCTCCCTCAGTTGCTCTTCACAGGGCTTGTGTTCCAGCGCCTTCATCATCTTCGTTACTCTCCTCTGGACGCTCCCCAGCATCTCGACATCTCTCTTAAACTGAGGGGCCCAGAACTGGACACAGTACTCAAGGTGTGGCCCGATCAGTGCCGAGTGTAAGGGGATGATAACTTCTCTAGTCCTGCTGACCACACCATTCCTGATGCAGGCCAGGATGCCATTGGCCCTCTTGGTCACTTGGGCACACTGCTGGCTCATGTTGTTTCCTGTCCACCATCACTCCCAAGTCTCTTTCCACTTGACTACTCTCCAGCCATTCTGTCCCCAGCCTATAGTTCTGCATGGGGTTGTTGTGTCCAAAGTATAGAACCCGGCACTTGGACTTGTTAAACTTCATCCCATTGGAATCAGCCCATCTCTCCAGCCTGTCAAGGTCCCTCTGTAGGGCCCTCCTACCCGCCAGCAGATTGACACTTCCTCTCAGCTTAGTATCATCTGCGATCTTGCTAATGATGGACTCAAACCCCTCATCCAGATCATCAACAAAGATGTTAAACAGGACTGGGCCCAACATGGACCCCTGGGGGACACCACTAGTGACTGGCCACCAACTGGATGAGACACCATTCACTATCACTCTCTGGGCTTGGCCAACCAACCAATTCCTAACCCAGCACAGAGCACTCCTGTTCAAACCACGGGATGTCAGCTTCTCCAGAAGTCTACTATGAGGAACGGTGTCAAAGGCTTTGTTGAAGTCCAGGTATACCCCATCCACAGCCTTCCTCTCATCCACCAGCCGAGTCACATGGTCATAAAAGGAGATCACGTTGGTCAGGCAGGACCTTCCCCTCCTAAATCCATGCTGGTTGGGCCTCATCTCTCAGTCATTCTGCAGGTGCTGCATGATTGCACCCAGGATTATCTGCTCCATAATTTTAACTGGAACCGAGGTCACACTGACAGGTCTGTAATTACCTGGATCATCCCTACGGCCCTTCTTGTGGATGGGCTTCACATTAGCCAACTTCCAGTCATCTGGGACATCTCCAGTGAGCCAGAACTGTTGATAAATGATGGAAAGCGGCTTAGCAAGCTCATCTGCCAGCTTTCTCATCACCCTAGGATGGATCCCATCTGGCTCCATAGACTTATGAGGATCCAAGTGGCTCAGCAGGTCTCTAACTTCTTCTTCCCGGATTACAGGGGAGCTATATTCCATCCTGACCCCATTCACCACTTCAGAAGGCCAGTTGTCCAGTGAACAATCTGTCCTAGTGTTGAAAATGGAGGTAAAGAAGGCATTAAGAACTTCAGCCTTTTCATCATCTTTAGTTACTATATTTCCCTCGACATCCAATAAGGAGTGGAGATCGTTGCTGCCTTTCTTTCTGCCATTAATATAATTGTAAAAACACTTCTTGCTGTCCTTAACAGAAGTGGCCAATTTGAGTTCCAGCTGGGCTTTTGCCTCCCTAATTTTCCTCCTACACGATTTAACAATATCTTTGAACATAACCTGATTCACCAGCCCTTCTTTCCAAAGGCGATACACCCTCTTTTTCTTGCTTAGCTCCTTCAGAAGTTCCTTACTCATCCAGGTCGGCTGTCTGCCCCTACGGCTTGTCTTACGGCACATCGGGACAGCCTGCTCCTGCACCTTCAAGATTTTGTTCTTGAAGTATCTCCAGCCTTCTTGGACCCCCTTGTTTTTAAGGACTATTTCCCAGGGTACTCCCCTGACTAGTTCCTTAAATAATCCAAAATCTACCCGCCAAAATTCCAACGTGGATGTTCTGTTCATGCCCTTCCTTCTTTCATTGTTTATGAAGAACTCGATTATCTCATGGTCGCTGTGTCCCAGACAGCCTCTGACCACAACATCACCTACCAGTCCTTCTCTATTTGTAAACAGCAGTCTCCACACGTCTTGCCTTTTCCTTTAATTTGACAGAATTTTGAAAAAGCATTTTTAGGAATCTGTGATAAGCTGTTAAAAAAAAAAATACTGCAGGACTACTGGTTTAAAAATTCTGATGTCAGATCACAGTCACTGCACATCATCACGCAACCGTGGTGTAGAAGAAAACTTCCACAAACACGTGCACTCTCACACCTGGGACAGCGTTCCCAACAGTGTGCTAATCATTTAAAAAAGAAACCTTTCCGGCTAGTGAATGTTCTACATAAGGACTTCCCATGGCCAGCAATAGAGGCTCTGGCTTTCACTATGTAACACAGCCCTTACTCTCTTTGGACAAGACCACACCAACAGTAGAGTTGGGCTGCGGGATGGACCCAGGGCCAGGCTGAGGTGCCCAGTGCCACCACTATTGGGAGTGGTACAAGTGGATGTAAGGAATTTGCTTGTGACAAGTCTTTGCAAACTTCCTGCAGAACTGCTTGTTGAGGTCCAGCTCTGCTCAATGCACTGCTCACTAATTTTTTCTTTTCTATTTAAGCACAACATGCGTTTAATTCACCTCGAGGGATGCCATAAGAATTCCCTAACAAGACTTCCAAGAGTACAATCTGGCACATTCTGCTGTCCTGTGCAGCTGAGAGGTGTACCCCTGCATACCCTGAGGAAGCCCTCGGTTCTCTGGGCAGTAGATGTCTTTGCTGACTGCTGGTCTGCTCTTGAACCAATGACTTATCACACTCGAGGGAGCTGAGAGTTGTATCAGAGTAGTCAAAGGCTTATTGTCAGGCAGTTCAAAATTAAATAGTATTCAAAAGCACAGATTTAGATAAAAAAAAACAAAACCACAGACGGATAAAACCACTGCACAGCACAGCCTCTAGGTTGAGCGGAAAAGATCCTCCTTAGCATCTCCAGCACATCAGCTCCCTTGCAGTTCTGCAAGTAATGCCAGCCTGGCGCAGCCCAGAACTGTGTGTTTACATAGGAGTGTTCATGCACTAATTAAAGTATACTCCACACTCTTCAGACACTAATCACTAAATCAGACATCATAACACATTTTAAAACTAATTCTCCGCTATTCTGACCTGTCATGATATTTTCCTTCTTCATAAATAAATGTCTTAAATAAAAGAGCACAATAACCACTACATAATAAAGGTTGCTCAGGTGCAGAGAACTCACTGAACCTCCAAATGAGTTGTCTTGTCTCTATATTATTTCTCTGCACCAAGATTTCCCTAAACCCTTCATCCTTAATAGAAGAGGGATTCTTTACATTGCTAAGCAGTAGAAAGCAAATTGCTTAATTGGAGACTGACACACTGAGTGGCAGTTGGGGTTGAGTTTGACCGCATTGATACTTGATGAAGTTAAGATAAAAGACTACTCACAGAATAAAATTCCATTGTTTGAGTCGCTGCTATAAGACTTCTGCACGGACGTATATAGGAAGGCAGCAACAAGGACATTGTTATAAAATGAGAAAAGAAACAGAGTGTTTGTCGATAAAGCCATGGCAGAGACTGGCCTCAGGGCAAAAGAATAAACAGAGACCCAGATGGATTTGCAGATAGGTGGTGGTCAAATGAACTATTAATACCTGGTTAAAGACAGAGATAATTTTCAGGGTTCTTGTGACTTTCAGAGACAAGAACTGCTGCTGAGCATATGAAGATTGGCACACAAGAGAAAAAAAACAACTTTGAAGTTTGCTACTTAATATTTTTTAAATTATTTTTTACCTTCTTTTCAGTAGTTCTAATTTGGTAAGAACATATATATTTCAAACATTTTGTAAAACCATCACTTAATACCCTGCTGCCAGCCCTGTAGGTTACTAAGAGAAAATAAGCTTTCTAATTCTAACCAGACAACCATAAAAGCCTCGTCTTAAGGAACATACTGGGGATGTCAGGTATTGAAATGGCTTTTATGTTTCTGTCAAAATTTTCACTGATCTACCACAACTGACTTATTCTGTGACTATAGGTCTAAAAAACTTGGCCACTCCGTGTGTGTGTGCATGTGTGTGTTTGTGTGAACACATACAAGGAATAATTGGGGAGTGAATTAAAGAGATGGAGAAATCTCCTCTCTCAGTCCTGCAGATCCATAGATAATTCTTCCCAGAAAACAGCCATGCTGACAACTGAAATCCTAACAATAATTTCTCTCAGCACTATTTGGCTGGAGTTAAAAAGGCTGGACTTTGTATCACTCATCAATAAACAGGTCCCCTGCATTAATGCATCAGAGAACAGAGGATTCCCTTCATCCCTGGACATTTCTGCAAAAATTGGAAGACGTAGATAAACCCACCTGGCAAAACTGCTCGGTATGACTGAGACACAGGTGTGCAGTGCAGTGCGCGCAAGGGAGGCGCTTCATTCCCAGCTCTCTGGCCGCAGGCAAGGGCCAGCAAGGGCAGGGCTCCCACATCAGAAGGGTTTGGACTCAGTTAAACCCAAAGGCTGTCTTTCTCTGGCAATTTCACCTCGTGGGCACCTCAGCCCACCCAGCCACTTGCTCATTCACCTCCAAGGGACTGGGAGAGGGTTAAAGTGCAAAGACTCATGGGCTGAGATGAAGACAGTTTAACAGGGAAAGCAAAAGATGTGCACACAAGCAGAGGAAAACAAGTAATTCATCCACTGCTTCCCATTGTTCTGCAATCCCCAGCACAGCAGGGCTCCATCGCACCTGATGGTTACAGAATCACCGAATGTTGGCATGGACAGAAGTCATCCACTCCAACACCTCTGTCCAAGGAAGGCCACCTAAAGCCCATCATCCAGGACCATGTCTAGAGAGCTTTTTAATATCCCTAAGGAGGGAGACTCCACAACCTCCTCTTGCAACCTGTGCTGGTGCTGTCACCCTCTCAGGGTTCTTTACACAGAGAGACAGATACCACAGCTCCAAATATCCCCCCTTCCCCCTCCTTCCCCAGCTTTTATTGCTGAGCATGACATCTGATGGTCTGGGACATCTCTTGGGTTGGTTGTGGTCAGCTGTCCCAGCTGTGCCCCCTCACAGCTCCTTGTGCCCCCCGCCTGTGTGCAGGCACTGCTCAGCAGTAGCGGAAACACTCCTGGGTTATCAGGGCTGTGTTCAGTACAGGTCCCAAACACAGCCCCGAACGGCCTCCTAGGAAGAAAATCAGCTCCCTCCCAGACCAAACAAGTACTTTCCAAGAACTACAGTGGCTACACCGTTATCAGTGAGATAAATAAGCCTGGTCAGGCTATGAATAGCACCAGAATTATGTCATTAAATTAATTCCTGGGGAATGCACAGAAAAAGGAAGACTTCTGCTTAGTTTTCTATGTTTTTTTCCCTGTCTCTGATTTCCCTGCCAATAAAGCCAAAGACAGATCTTTGCAAATGCTTTCCTGCAATTTTTAAAAATGACGTTTTACTTCAGACGCAATAAAATGTCGTGGGTTATAGTACGTGGCAGGTTCATTGGGGATTACATGCATCATGATCAAGAACAAAAATAAAACTTCCACAATCTCCCCCAATCTATTTTTGTCTGTTTTTTCCCATGCCCTTGGATGCAGAGAAATGCAGTCTGCTCTGTCCTTCAGGCAGTAACCTCCTGCAGGAGACAGTCAGGCATTGTTTGGAATTGTTTCAGCAGCTCCTTTTGCTTTTACTTTCATTTTATGTGATGCTTCCCAGAAGCCATACTTTTATGTCTCCTGAGAAATCTAGTTCTCTTTTAACAGAGTCTTTCACTAAACCAACTATTTCTTTCAGCTAGTTGTTTTATTATCCAATCTCATCCATTTGTTCTTTTTATACAAATGGAAGTAACCAATGAAAGGAAAACTGTAAAGCTGACAAATACCGGCTATAACTGTGCAGATTAAGAGCCTCACAAAGCCTTATTTTTCACAATGAGTGCTGGGGCAATAAAGAGTAAATTTAAACCAACTAGTGGGAAAGGTGCTTTGTGTCTTCTCTTTTCTGACCTTAACCCATTGCCAGAGGAACAACCAGAGGCCATGCCCACCCTCCTTTCACTACAGAAAAAATTCAAGTGGTTTTCAGGGATAAGCACTGACCACAGCCCCAGCCTGCAGGGGACTCAAACACAAAGCTCCCTGTTCAGACCCTGTCACTAACCTCCACTAACCACCACTCCCTAATGATTGTCCTTGCTGTGCTCAAGGAGGAGCATGCTGCATCCTCTGAAAATGATCACCAGTGCCTTCAGTCTCCTTGGTTTTGGATAGCCAGCTCAACACTCTTCCCCCCCACCCCCCAAATATCCACATCTTCGTTTCTTCTAGTGGAGTTTGAGTTGGTTTGCCATGATTTGTTAATTCGTGAGAAAAACAGGGGTTTTGACTGTCTTGACTTTGAATGGGTTACAGGAATCGTCCCTCTACAAACCTGGAAAGCCAAAGACTACAGGGTTGACAAAGATTCAATGGGAGAGTGGATTGACAGTAGCTCTGCAATTCAAACACATTTCTAAACAGGAATATTTTGCTGTTACTCAAAGCAGAGAGAATGTGCTCTGGATTTGTGCAAAGTTGTATTTCTTTTGAAATCAAGTTGTGTTCTGTGTTTTTTTCCATCAATATATTTGATTGCATCAAAAATTATTAAAAGGAAACCAGAGTTTGACTGGCTGAGATAAGCCACGTTTTTCAGATCTGCAGTGACCGGGAAATAGTGGATGAAATTCACTTTAAACTGATGTCTTAAAGCCAAGCAGAGTGAAAACTCCTTTGTCTCCAGGAAGATGCTGTTATACTGACAGTGTTGATTCAGAACAGAATGCTAATAGTCTCCAATTGTTTATAGCTGCTTCTGAAGAAATCTTTCAAGTGAAAACAACTCTTCAAACAAACATTGAGGAGAAACAAAGGGAACACCTGAATGTTACAGGTCCTCTGGATGGAGTCATTTTTCTTGGAGCCCATGAATTTATGCTTCCAATGTGACTCCGTATTCCTACAGCTAGAGCCAATATTAAATGTGGTCATGCATGTATACATGTGTAAGTACATTTTCCTACCAGCTTCTTTTAATTACTATGTTTATGACAGTTTTTATGGCAGGATACAAACCAGCAATGTTCCTCAGGCATATTCTCGTGACCATGGAGCATTGGATGTGACAGAGGGTAATGGAAAGAGTAAAAAGAGGGGTTTTTCCCTCTTTCAAACAGACAGATATTTCTGTCTGTGCTCGTTTGGGCTGGGATAGAGTTATTTCTCTTCACAGGATCCTGTATGGAGCTATATTTGGGATCTTTGCTGGAAACAGTGTCAATGACCCAGAAATGTTTCAGTTACTGCCGAGCAGCGCCTGCACAGCATCCAGGGCTCTTCTGCTCCTCACAGGCTGGGGTGCACAAGGAGCTGGGAGGGGACTCAGCCAGGGCAGCCGACCCCATCTGACCAAAGGGGTGTCCCATACTGTAGGACACCAGGCTCAGCATAGAAACCTGGGGGAAGAAGAAGCAAGGAGAGGAGGTTCAGACTTAGGGCATCTGCCTTTCCAAGTAACCATTACATGTAACGGAGCCCTGCTGTCCTGGGAACAGCTGAGCCCCTGTCTGCAATGGGAAGGAGTGAATTAATTCTTTGCTTTGCTCACGTGCGTGGCTTTTGCTTTATTTATTAAACTGCCAGGAGTGAGTGAGTGAGCAGCTGAGTGGTGCTTCATTGCCAGCCAGAGTTAAACCATGACACTATCTTATTCACAGATGACCATTATCTTTTCCGCAAGATGTAGTCATGCAAAGACTCCTCTTTTCTTCCTTACTTTGCTGTCAAAGTTTCCAAACAGCCTGACCTGAGTGAATGATGCTTCTTCCTTTCCAAGTACTAAAAGAACGCTGAATTCTGATTTATTATTCTGTCTTCAGGGGCTCAGGAGTCAACACACATTCTTATGTTACAAGAGATCACACGCTAATTAACAGCATTATACATTTATGAACCAATTAGCATATTTACACAGGACAAGTGCATCCTGCATTTAATTATAATTTAAGGTCTCACTTGAATAAGCCTGTGATTGAAGCAAAGCGCAGTGCACCCTATTTGCATTTTGCAACTGAAAGAGAAGACATTTGGCAAAGAGTGTTTTGCCGCTTCCTTTCCTAGCACTATGCATAATATCAGCAGACTGAAGTCCTGACCTGAGCAAGTACTTCTCATTCCTCTGGGACATCCTCCCCCAGCTGACAACTCTCCATCAGGCACCATGAGGAGCAGGCGATGGAGTCAACTGTGCCCTCTGTAGGCTTGGCACACAGAAAAAACGCCACGCACCCAGGTATCATAAAACTGCCAATTTCAAAATACCAACAGTTTATTAAAAGTGCAGTGTCTCTCTGTCTCTCACCTCACAGCCACACATAAGGAGGAGGGAACGGAAAGTAATAATTAACTTTCTTTAAGTGTGACCTGATGCACACATGGGCCACTGAATAGAAATGCTGAGTGAGCAGATGTCATTTCTGTGGTATTTCCATCTATCAGGACTTGCAGAGATCTCCTAAAGTATAAGCACACGTGTTCTGCACTATCGCAAAGGCTGTTTGGGACAAATGGTGCTATAACCCAAGGCTGGAGATTGTTCTGCTTTGGCTCCTTATAGTGCATGCCACTGTACTTCCTTAGTATCATACTTCTAGAAAGCATCTTTCTTAACTTAAACAAATAATGTCATTCTGATCTAATCAGAAATTCACAAAAAAACTTCTTTTGAACCTGGGCTGGTCAGAATAATAAGGAGAGAGAGAGACACTCTGCATAGCCCTTGATAAATGAATACTAAAATGCACATCTGACCTTCTTGAACAAGAAATCGCTAGCTATGTTTTAGTGATTCGTATCACATCCTAAACAACTCTCTTGGTCTGTATTTTCATCGTAGTGTTAACATTAAGGATTGACCAAAATCCCATGGAGAATTGCATAGCCACAGTAGAAAGATCTTTTGCTGCCATAAAAAAACAAGCATTTATTCACACCAGAGGAGAGTGGCTGCTTTTATAACGTTTTCCATGGGGAAGGACAGTACGTTGCCTCTCAAAGGCATGCAGTGACCCAGAATTGTAACTTCCCCCTTGCTGGTCAAAGCTGTGAGGGTGAGGACTAAAAGCAAGTGCCCCACCTTGGGGCCCAAGCAGCTCAGCACCTCCACTCTCACAGGCAGCAGGCACTGCCTCCATGTCGTAGCACCCTCTCTGTCCAGTCCTCAACTTACCTAGCCAAAATACTTCCTTTTCCCACAGAAGTGGTGTTCTACCTGTGTAACTCCCACAGTCACCTTTGCTACACACCTACAAGGTGTACAGATGAAAAATTATTTTTTAAGTCTTTTAAAACAGTCATAAATGAGTCAAACGAGTAGTGTCGTCAGGAAGCCTGGTGCACATATCTGTCTGGACAATTCATGTGTACCTGAGAATAAAAAATCATAATATTTGGCTCTGAAATAATAATATTTGCTGTTTCTGCTACTCCTTCAACTGAAATATATTCTGTTACATTTTTGGCAATTCCTACATAAGGAATGCAACAACATTTTAATTTTCTCTGAGGCAGACTGTGTATTTTAAGAGCTCTATAAACATGAGTTTTCCAAAACACAGCCATCGTTCCTGTAGGCATTAATGTTGCAAACCAAGTAATAATGCTTCTAGCACTAATCCAAAAAATCGGAACTGCAAGCTGGTAACAAACAACCTGAAGCCCAAACACCTCTTAGCACTAAAAAATAAATCCAGGCTTGTCTGGGATCTCTGTGGAGCTTTGTACCTCCCAAACCATAAATATTATTTCGTTTCAGCTTTCATATTAGTTGCTGTCTAGGTTACATCAATATCTGTGGAGCAACCTGGCAGAGGAAGCTCATAGGTTTCCAAGCTTCTGGTTGGTGAAGTCTGGTGATGCCTGCAGAGCAAGATCTTGCTTCCAGAAGCCAGCCCAGTAAGTTCTCTCAATTTATTACTCTAGAGTGTTTTTAATTGAATTCACCAAAAAAATTTAAGTAGAAGGGCAAGACACAAAAAATACAGAAAGGCAGGGGAAACTACAGCAAACCAACTGTTAGCTGGACAGGAGGAAGATGGTACAAGAAAAGAGCTACTAAGGTTTAATTCAGTGTTGCCAGAAACCAGTGACCACTGCACCACTTTCTGCAATGAAATTACAGCAGCCAGGGCTGCTTTGTGCACGGGATGGGTGACGCCTCTGCATGCCGTGCTGCAGCCATGGCTTCTCCTGCAGCAGCGGGTACTGATGGCACTGGGACCTGACCCTCTCGGCACACCGCTGGCACCTGAGGAAATGCTGATCCTGCTCGCAGCCGCTGCTCAGGCAGAGAGGGGCCTGCCGGGCCCTGCTGGACACCAAGCAGAAGGAGGATGCTGCGCAACCACCCCCAGCTGCCACCCCGAACGGCGTGGTCTCTGCCGACAGCAACCGACAGCTCTGGGAGAGGGAGACACCGCTCCGCTTCACACCCAGTACATCCTCTACCAATGGCAGGTTTGCAGTGAGCAGGGGTCCAGGAGAGCTCCCTGCGGTTCCTTCTGTCTCATTAAACAGCCTTTGCATATCACTCCAGGTCAGGCCCTGGTAGCCAGCACCGAGCCCGTGCTCCCTTCTCCCAAAACCGTGCAGTATCTGGGGTCCCAGAACAGCTCTCATCAAGCAGTTTGTTTTGGCAAAAGGAGAAAGCTGAAAGGATGTTTGTGGTGTGGGGCTAACTTCTCTAGCAGGGAGCTTTGGTCCAGAGCCCCAGGAAAGGTTACCAGGTTGAACCAGGAGTTTTTGAGAGAATGAAAGCAAAGTCCTCAAACTGCCCCATACTAAGGGGACAATCCTGCACAGCCAGGGACAATCCTGCACAGCCGCATGGCTGAGTTCTGCCTTAACAGAGTGCTGAGGGCAGCCAGGTCCTGGCCTCATTGCCTGCCTGCTCGCCCTCAGACAGAGCTGCGGGATCAGCTGCAGCCCTGACCATCAGTACTTAGAAATCTTTTGCTGGAATTTCCCAAATTACAAAACTCCCTCTTATAGCTGTATTTTAATTTGCTAAGGGCTATCAGATGTTCTCATCAGAATTTCTAAATGTGACTAAATACCAAGAAATACCAGCTGCGCTGCTGTTTTTTCATATATTAATGGGACAGCCTGGTCCCTTGCCCTTCACACCTGTTTCCTGAATTCCACCTTCCAACAACCATCTCATGACACAATGATGAGTAAAAATACTACATAGTTTCATTAACATAATCACTAAAAAAATATTCTCTACCTCTTGCTGTGCTAGTATCTTTTCAACTGCATTTTAGTAGTTTCTCAAAGTATTCAAAATGATCTGCACAAATGTCACTTGCCACAACCCGTGCAGTGCTTTTGGCAGCTGGAGGCAGGAATGGACTGGCGCTACTGTAATGCTTCCTGACAAGCCAAAGTGCATCCTGGAGAAAATCAGCTTATTTCAGTTATTTCCTTCACAAACAAAAGCAGGGATGCCTAAAGCCATAGATATTCTCTGAAATGCCTGTTTGAGCTGTAAACAGGATTACTTTCCACTAGATTTGGGTAGCAGAATATTTAAAGGCATGTGATCTAAATACCTGGCTACTTTATCAGGGACCTGGGGGACAGGGTAAGGAAAGTGTTAATGCCCAGGTCTCTACCACTGTCCCAGATTGTCACTTGTAACTATGGTGCAGGAGTGCCTGGAGCCCTCTGAGCACCCAGTCTGAGTGTGCTGCTACCAGACAGCCCTGACAGGTGCCCAGAAAGCCATGTCCTTCCCAGGACCTGCCCTCAAGAACCAGACCTCTCTTCTAAAATTCCCCAAACAGCCCACTATTCCTGCTGGGAGCAAGTCTGAGCCTATGAGGTAGTCAGGATGAGGTTTGGTCCCACACGCTGGCCTGGCACCCGTGCAGACGCCTGGCACCAGAGGCTCTGCTGGACATGGTGACATCCCACTATACTTGCCCCTTGTTCTTCATCTGCACCATTCAAGCATTGCTGGCTTCTGCCTGGGAAGGAACATTCAGCCATGCCTTGTGGAGATGCAGAGGAGGACTCTCAGGAGCTCATTAGACACCTTCATATGTTGTACAGCATCTTCAGTCTCCTGTCCCACACAGTTCAACACACAGCAAGAAAAGCATCTCCCTTCAGAGCAACAGTTCAGAAGCAAGGACAAGATCAGTTGTGAGGAAGTGAGTGATTATTATTTTACAGTTCGGTTTAGCATGAGAAAATTTCTTCTTATTCCTCTTTTCATTCCAGCTGGGATCAACATGATGAAACTGAAACAAATTAGAAAATACACAAATCTAAAGTGGAAAGAAATTAATTCATGAGACTTTTAAAACAGAATTATTACACATATTTAAGGAAAATACTCAAATCCATTTTATTCCCCTTCTGTATGTGAAATACCACACTGAATTAATTTTGAGTCAATTCACATGTAGGAAATGTATTTTGGTTTTGCTCAAGCAGAGGAAGTTAATGAATCCAAACCCACGGCTATCTAGTATTAGGTCCATAGTTAGCACAATAATCTCAGACTAGTAACTCTAATTATCTGTACCACTAAATTTATCCTTTTCAATTAGGTATAGATAAATAAATGAAAAATAAATTAAACTATTTATCAGTTAAAACATTAGATGAAGCAAAACAATACTTAACACTAACTGTCTAAATTTTGGTATCTCTTGCAGCATTTGCACGTTTCCACTGCTTTGTTGAGGGGATACTAAGGGTTTCCCCGCACGGCACCAGTGCTGTACCCACAAGACATCAGGCCCTTTTTACTGTTTTTACTGCCTTCTGCCAGCCGGCCAAGTACACTTTTCCCAGCAGTGGCTCCAGATTTATTCTCAGTCTTGGATGTAGGTTTACTTAGTTCTCTAAGCAAAACCTATAGAATTTGTTCCGTTCTTGCATTTTGTCTGTTAGAAAAAACCCTTTCTGTTTCTCATGGTTGCTACTTAGTGCTGGTCAACACTTTCCTGCAGAACTGTAATACAAGATTTTGTTTCTCATTTCACTTTGTCAACGAATCATGTAGTTTAAAAAAACTTTAAAATGTGTTCATTTGTGGTTAAGTTCTCCTCAGCTCTTTATGTGGGCAAATAATTGAATGGAAGTCTTGCACACCTGTAGAAGATATATTACCATATACCTCACTGGAGAACATTTGTCTCCCTTAGAAGTGTGTTACTTGATCTGAACCAGGTGCTGAAGCAACTTCCATGGGATATCAGAGCCTGGTACCCACTGAGTATTTGGCATTACACAGCTTTGAGAAGAAAAAGGGCAGAGTCCCCTGTTGGCTTTGAACTGGTACAGACAGGAGCAGTGCTGGGCTCCGGTGAGGAGCAATCTCGCTCTGGCCTGCACACTGCTGCAGGACCCCGCGTGTACGAGCTTTTGGGGGCCAGAGACTGGGACAGAACTGAGAGAAAGGCAACTAACAGGACTATCCAATGAGTCATGTGGAGAAATGTGAACCCACAAGCCAGTAAGTAATACTAAAAGTCTGATTTACGAGAAACAGTTTTCATTCTTGCAAAGAAGTAAATTGCTGTGCACTGTCAAACCACTTTAGTACCATATACATGCCTTCCTTTGCATAACTGCTGTACTCATCCGAGATGAGGAACTCCCTTTCTTTCTCATACATCTTCAGAGCTTTCAGGGAATAGGTGGTCTTTGCTACAATGAATACTAACAGCAGTAGCAGCTATTGTAATCAGGAGGGCATCCCCCTTTCTTTGCTCTGGCAAGCCCTGTGAAGGATGACAATCATGCATTTATGTGTGATTTCCTAAACTTTAGTTACATTTTAAAAGGTTGTTTTAAGAAACACAAATTAACCTGTGGATTTCTCTCACTTATTCTGTTCTTTATTTTTCTTGTGTATGAAGTAGAAAACCTGGAACCGGACCTGGACTTTTGCTGCTCTATTAGTGGTTTACACACCTCACCAGTATAATTGTTTTTTCAGCATACCCTCTTTATAGTTTATTATGCAAGCCAGGATGGCCATGACCTAGGATAGCAAAGAAATAATATCATCTGCTTTGTTTGAAGGCAAAATGCACAAAGACAAAATAATTTTCCACTTTACTATCTGATTTCCTTGCATCTCTATAACTTCAGTCTCAATCAAGAGGCGCCACTGATGTGTAAGTAATACAAGCAAATTGAAAAATAGGAAGATAAAATACTTATTCAAATAGAGGAGGAGTGAGAATGATAACAAATAATTATTTTGTTATAGTAAGAACAGATCTTAAAAGAGAATATAGACACAAAAAGTATTCTAATTTACAATGTTCTGTATAATGCTAAAATTCAAGCAATGCTGTATTACCATCAAGATATTTAAGTTAAATTTTAAAACCTTCATACACCAGTTTTCCACTCAGAATAGTCATCTAATGCTAACATTATGGAGTTGCATCCTTGGGGAAAGCTCGACTCAGAGAACGTGCTTACTGATCCTTCCTCACATAGAAACACTCGTTACAGTACAAGATGGGGATGAGTACTTCCTCAATATCATTCCACGTGGAAGCTTCTTTGGTCAGCCATCTGCAAATCTACATCACAACCTGATGGCTGAGGAAGCTGGAGTTTGGACTATGGGGCTTTAATGAGGACATCTAAGAATAAAGGGGGAAAAAAAGGAATAAAACTTACAAGGCACCAGATATGTTTTTACATTTAAATACCAACCTGAGCGGGTTTGTATAGGGAAACACTTTGGACAACAGACCTTCTTTCTGAGGTTTCTTGTGTTTCCCTTCTCTACTACAATTTGTGAAACTAATGCTCCCACCAGCCAGTGCTCCCTTCCGCAGGGGCTGCTGTCAGGTACCACCTGTGTGCCAATCATTGTGCTGAACTGTAATTGCTTTTAAAGCAAATGTGCAATTAATTGCATCAAAGGAAATGAAGAAATGATCTTCAGAATAATTTTTGAGACTACTTTAGTTTCCACAAAAGTCAAATTAAGATGCCATTAGAGTTTATACCTAAAGGGGAATTCTCAGCGTGCTTTCAGATTTTCATTATTTGTTGTGATCTGAAGCTTGAAAAAAACCCCAAATTTCCTCCTTAACAGTCTTGGTCTTTTCCATTTGACAGCTATTGATTTTTCCCTTCTTTCCTAACAGCTGAGAGAGTAAATTCATGTTACTGCTACTAGAGATATTCAGGCTAGAGGCCAGACTTCCTGCATAGTTTTGATCACTCTGGTATCATCCACTAAGTGGATGTCCCCTAACTAGAGTTAAAAAACATTTCCCGCTTAAGGAGCTTGCCCCCTGGAGGCTTCTGATCGTTTGGATTTCATGTGGGTTTCCCTTCACCTCAGCACACAGAAGGGCACCTCCAGGGTAGATCACCTGTGAGAGGGGTTGTCAGGGTCAGCTCCTCCTGCAGATGGTCTTGCAGAAGCCCCACTGCCCCGGGGCGGGCAGGACACCCCACCAGCAATCGCAGGCTACAACTTCAAAAGTGTCTTTGCATATCACAGAATCCCGAAATCCCATAATGGTGGGGGTTGGAAGGTCCCTCCAGAGCTCACCCAGTCCAACCAGGGTGACCTTCAGCAGGTTGCACAGGAGCTCTTCCAGGCAGGTTTGGATATCTCTGGAGGAGACTCCACACCCTCCCTGTGCTGCCTGTTCCCATGCTCCGCCATCCTCACAGAAAGATGTTTTTCTTCATGTTCCTCAGCCCCTGCGTCTGCATGGAGGGTTGGAGAAGACATATCTCAGTCCCAAGCAGGACCAGTTCTCGAGTGCTGCTGCTCTCTGGGATGTCTACCCTGTCCTTGTGAACCTCCTGAGACTCCCAGACAAGCCCCCCACAGCCCATCCTTGCTACAGACAGCGCCCGCTCCCACTCAGCACAGTGTCAGAGTGAGTGCCCTTCAGACACTGTGAATGCTGCGCTTGTCTCAAACCAGTAACCACAGCCCCGCTCAAGCCTTAGTACATAAAGACCTTCATCCATTGCAGCTGACGCACAGGCTTTGGATTTATTGAGAATTCTTAGCAAAGAGTCTCACAAGCTAATGGTGTGAAAAAGCATTTCACTTGGTGTGTTTGCTTAAACTCACTCCCACCTTTGCTCCGTGACTGACTTTCTGTTTCCTGTTTCACACTAAAAGGTGTACAGAAACCTACATTTTGATTTCACAACACTGTTCTTCACCTCTTATATTTATCATGTCTCTTAATGATCTCATATAGGTCCAAGACATCTCAGACCTGCAGACCCTGTAGAATTCTCACCAAAAATTTAGTCATTTCCAGAACAGATCTCTGAATCCAGCTATTTCATCAAAGTCCTTTTGAGATACAGCGACCCAAATACATTATTTCAGTTGAGCACGTAACAGTGATTTATATGGCAGCTTTCCGATACTCCCAGTGTTGTTTTATCCTGTTCCCTCTGCATTCTGATGATGCTTGCTCTTTAGAAAGCAGTTACACACTTAGTCTTTGAGCTGTTCCAGTGATGCAAAGATCTTTTTTTCAGGTTTATTACAGTTAATTTAGAACCTAGGCAGGAGTATCAATTGTTCAGATTAATTCCCTTGCGCACATTACTTTGCATTTGTCAAACTGAATTTTTCCTGTCATTACCTGTTCACTCCACCATCTTTTTGTACCCTTTGAAATCCTCACAGGCACCTCTGGTCTTGACTGACCTAAATACTTTCCGTGCAGTCCGCATTTCTTTCTTCTCTTCTACTAAACTCTTGCAAAACACCAGTGAGTCTGTGTTTGTGTGTAGGGAAATTAAGCACCTCTATCCTTTGGGGGAATTCAGATTCATGAGTCCCTGGACTTTCCGCAGTCCTCACTGGACTTCTTGTGGTGTGTTGCTCTCTTTGCATTTAAGGCCTTTGCTCCATAAGGCCATACAAATGGGTGCTTTTTGCCTTCTAGGGACAGCAGATATAAAGCACACCACCAAAATCACATGTACAAAATATGTACCCTGGAGCCAAAGTATGGTATGTTGACTCATTGACCTCTGTCCCCCAATCTGCAGAAGTTATTGCTGCTGAGGATAACACAGCAGTAACTATCCTGCATCAGGGGGACACGCATGGCAGCGCGTACCAGCAGAACAGTTATTACAGAGAGCACAACTGAACGCTGTATATTGGGGGGGGGGGGGGGGGGGGGGGTGACTCACCCATTTTGTTTCTGTTTGTTTCCCTTGTAGGAATTTATTGCTAATACCACAACCGGAAACCAATGCACGGATAACCTTAGCCAACTCTACGGAGTCGCAACATTTATGTTTTGGACTTGCTTCACCAGCAAATCCCTTTAAAACATGTTCAGCAGGGATCCCTCTCACTGTGTGTGGGAAAAATAAAGCCTACTGGACAAATCAGATGCTGCAAACAGATAACCACACCCGCGACTTAAATCAGACGAAGAATTTTGGACTGCAGGAAATATCATTTCAGCTTCTATTTTTGCTCCAGGGGTAGCTACAGCACAAGCACTGAGAACATAACAAAACTTGGGTGTTGGTTAGCTAAATCGACAAATGATACATATTTAGCTTTAAGCTTTTTATTGTCAGTTGTTAATTTATTATGTCATGCTAACATTGCCAAATAGAGCTGAAATTGATGTGCTTTTGTTAATACATGGCCATGGTTGTGAAGATGTGGAAGGGATTTGTTGTATGGATTTGAGTGATCATTCCAATGCAACACATCCACAAATTTATAAACTACAACAGTTGACCCACAGCTACATATTAGGGACAGTTGGAAACCTTTTGGACAGTGGACATGGGGATGACCATGGTTACAAAAACATGTTTTATTTACAGACTTAATTTTAGTGATTTTTTTATGTATTAGCTGTTGTTTACATTGTATAATGGCATTAATCCGTAATAGCATAGATAGTGCTATAACCCATTTATCAGTCCATGTGGTTGAACTCCACTGCCTTCTATCAAAAGATCATGCAGTGGCATGTATCAGGGATAGAGAATTACTTGATCTTTGATGGCAGTCAGTGGTCACATAGCTCACGTATTAAACTGTGATGTGTACATAAAGGGGGGCTTGATAGGGTGCTGAGTGTTAGAAACAGCAAAAAGTTAAGAAGTTTTAACAATATCAGAGGTGAGTAAAGTGAAGAATATTGCAGCCTGCTGTTTGAAAAGAACGAAGCATGAGGGAGGCAAGGATGCCTGCAGGACTGCAAAGATAAGAAAGATGAGATGCGATCTTCTCCAGACCAGTTCAACCTGCCTCTGTAATTTGGAATTGAACCAGTGAAGAGGAACATGCACAGAAGTTCAAGGAGGGTTTGTGGTCATTTAGCAAACACAAGAGGAAGACTCTGTGAGGAAGTAAATGACCACTAAATATGAGGTGGCACAGGTGCAGCTGATTAAGAGATTAGTTAATGGGTTTCACATTTAGCCCACGCTCAACCCACGTCCTGGCATGTGCTGGCCCTACATGTCAGGATGTGGACAGGGATAAATTGGCACTCTGCACGTTAACAGTGTGGCAACACCTTTTGACATATGTTGTCGTCATGGGGACACCCATTAAGAAGCTGTGCCTTGCCACTACCCAGGCCAAGGATGATGCAGTCTGCACTACAAGTGGTAATATTACTTAGGTTTGCGGAATGCATGTAAGTCTATTTTTTGTTTGTATTGCTTTGGCTTTTATGTTTGTTGTTGTTGTTGTTGGTTGTATTGCTTTATTGATTTATTGCTTTCTAATAAACAACATTTCGTTAAGCTTATTATGTGTTCAGCTATTTCAGCACTGTATGCCTAATGGACCTAAATTCTACCCATACCATGTAGACAGGCAGGTGGATATGAAAGAAGTCTTCAATACTGATTTCAGTTACAGAGCTTTTGTCAAGTAGCTCAGAGCATTCAGAAGCTCACAGACGTGTTTCAAGAATAATCCTGCTCCTTTTAAGTTGATATAACCAAGATGTTTGCTCGTTTTGTTCAGGAAGAAAGCTAAGCTCATGATAAACTGAGCCCTAAACCTATTTTCCCAGATAGCGTGGCCTATTTCCAGCTTCTCGATGCTCAGGAATACTGGCAGAAGGTTACACTTACCAAGGCATGAACAAAGACCTCTCACAGTCATTTGAAATTTTTGAGTAGCATTATTACTGTAAAGATTCAATAACGTGATCTCAAAGCGCTCCAAATACTTGCCGTACTTCTTGGCATGACATAGCGCATTTTGAAACTCCAGTTTGCATGCCCTTGATGGATTGCCATCAAATGTGTGGGTTCGGCTTCTCCAGAGGGATCCTGAGTTCATGGCCCAACTCATTTACCACAGACCATGCCAGCTTGAGCTCTACCCTTGTCATCTAACCACTGGAAGACACGCCTCAGACAGACATCAGGCAAATTAGCTCAGGGGCTCTGCTCACATTCACTTTTCTCTTCCATTGAGAAGAGAGTTTTTCACTTCTTTTCTGTTGAGCCAAACCTGTGCGAAGAAATCTGTGGGTAGGTTTCTTGCCATTCCCAACAGAATAGTTTTCAGAATAGGCTGGAACTTTGCTTCTTCACATTCAAAAAACCCAACAACCCTCTGTTGCCTCTGTACTCAGGCTGCCAGGGTCAAACCAGCAATTGAGTTCAAACTACAGGTTAAAAGAAAAAAATGCGATAAGGTCTCTTCTCAGTTTCCTCTTGTCCAGGCTGAACAAGTCACCAAATGACTGTAGCCACTCCTTACATGGCTTCCACTCTGAAAAATTCACTAACCTTGTGGCCTCCTCTGGACACTGTCCAGTGGCTTTATATCATTTTTATACTGTGGCAACCAAAACTGCAACCAGTCTTGAAAGTGGAGCTGCACCAGTGTGCAGTAGAGTAGGACACTCACCTCCCTCGCCCAGCTGGCAGTGCTGTGCTTCATGCATCCCAGGACACAGTTGGCCCTCTTAGTTTTTGATATCTCGTTTAATACCCCTTTCCCTATGTTCACCTATACAGAAGTAAATAAAAGCCAGTTCTAGATCTCCTAAACCATGTCCTCGGTGCCCCACACCAGCCAAAGGGCATCACGGAGTACTGCCAGACTCCAATGCAGGAAGGTCCCAGGATATGAGAGGGGAGCAAATAGCAACCTATTAGAATTCAAGGTTCGAAAGATACATGTGAAAATTTGGAGCCTCTGAAAGAAACTCCAGCTCGTTGGTTTAACTTTACATTCTGCTCAAACTCTTCAATGAGCAGGTCCATCCTTTATTAGCTGTCACAATCATTTTTTTTTTCATCTGACAAGCTGCAGATCAATGCTAGAGCCTTGGAAACAAGAAGATAATGTCACCAGAAAACAAATCTCTTCAACGAAAATGTGACTACTGCAAGTTAAAATTCAGAACTTGTCTTTGAGCACTTAATGTTGATTTTTTTTTTTGTCAGTTGGTTTGGTGGGTTTGTATTTTTAATTTTGAACTCTTTGAATTGTATTCTACTTGATTGAATTACTGTATTACATTTCAAAAATGATCAATATGTTAGTGAATGACCCCTCTCGTTTCCAAGGGTAGGCCCTGCCAGCGCCACTCTCCTCACCCCCTCTCAAGGGGATATTGCTAAGGGTCCCCCGACACAAAAGTGTTTGTTTTGCAGAGAATGGAACATTTTGATTTAGAATCATGAAATCATAGAATCACCTGTCTTGATGACGTTGTGTCTCACCCGGATGATGAGGATGCAGGTGCCATCATGCTGGAACTTGACCCCAAACTTATCAAGAATTTGGATGAATTTGGCCAGGTTCCCAGTCCTGACGGCCTGGGTCAGGAGGAAGTAGGGCATGAGCAAGCGCTTGAGGGAGGGCTGTCTGAACTGGAGCCTGTCTGGGATCTCCCTGAGCAGCAGTTCCACCACAACGAGCAGCTTATGCACCGCCTGCTTGAAGCCAACAGCCGTATGCTGTGGCACCTTCCACAGGACATTCATCATGGTCCTCCACTTCTTCAACTACTCCAGCTGGATGCCCTTGATGTGCCCTGTATAACAGAGGTACCGAGCCCACTCGCTGTTGTTGGCCTGCTCAGGACACATGGACTTGGAGACAAACTTTTCTGCTTGGTCACAGAGGTTGTAGTGGAGATAGTTCCTCAGCAGCAAGCTGAGGAGGGCGGCCTGCCTATCTGCATCCTGGCACAGCGTGGCTGTATGTAGCCGGGTTTGCAGGAAGCTTCTGACTACATTGAGTTTATTCAGGAATTTGTAGACACGGGAGTGGCAGTAATAACAGTTTGCCACTAGCAGGTCAAGAGCCTGATAGTTTTGGGAACTGCATCAAGTCATTGGAGACTTTCTGAGCCTCTGCGTATCGCTTGCTGTTCATCAGGTAAATGATGAGAAACAGCTGGAGGTAGGTCTCCACTTCTGGCACGAGAAGGGCCGAGGCTGCAGAACAGCAGCTCTGCTTCCATCTCCATGGCCTCCTCCAGGAAGCCAAGGAGGAAATCCCACACAGTGGTGCTGGAGATGAAGAAGCCATTGTTGGCTTTGTGAAGCATGTTGGAGTTGAGTCGGTGAGAGGTGGAAGGCAGAGCCCGTAAGGCACGCAGGACACGATGCAGCTCCTTCCCCAACACAGCCTTCACGTGCTCCTTGATTCCCTCCAGCGCGATGGCATCCAGCCCCCGCTGTGGCTGCCACTCCCCACCGCTTTCAGCCGCTGCTGCCGCCACCACCTCCAGCATCTCGATGTCGGGGTGCGCCTTGGTCTTGTCCCCACGGCGGCGGGACTTGCCCTCTTGCTTAATGGCCATAAAACTGCAACAACCGCCTTAAAGTAGAGTTGTTTTTCTGTAGAATTGGTTTTCTAACTAACCAGTCAAATGATACCTAAGTTGGCAGTATTTTTAGTTAGACACAGATTGTTCTTCTGATATAGTATGGGTTTTTTAAATAGTACTGTACCTAGACAATGTGGGGTTTTATTTTTCACTTATCTAAAAAATTCTAAAAGAGAGAGCTGGCTCTGAAGCTCTGATCAGCAGAGACAGACTTGACACCATTGAAGTTCATAGTAAAATCAGTCTTTGGAAAGCAGCAGAATACACAGGGAGAATTTATACACATGCATGTAAGGGGATCTATATTCTGTCCCCAGTTCTCGTCTCATTGCGCAGGATGGATGGGATCATTCCCTCATGTGCCCAGCGCTGAAATAAAGGACCTGCTTTCTAAAACTCCAAACCAAGTCTTAGAGACTCACCCCCTTCCCCACCCCTTGAGAGGATCAGCCGGGAGAGGGCCCCCAGAGCCCGCGCACGCCGAAGAGGGAGCCAAGACGGTGGTGGCCTCCCTGTGGGAGATGCCCTGTGCCAGTGCCAGCCCCGGCACAAAGCCGGAGGCTGCCATCCCTCCCCACTACGCCCCGGGAAAGTCGAGGCTCTGGCTTTTCATCACCCCCACCTCGCCCCTCTGGGGGTCTCAGCTCAGCTGGAAGCGGGGTGATTTATAGGAAGGCCTCGGGCAGTGCGTGTTGTGACAGGAGAGACAGATGGGAGCCGCGGCTCCGTGTGCTTCGTGTGGCGCCTGCTTCATGCGCGGTGTTCTAGCATTAAATGAGCCCGGAAGGTTTCTCAGCCCATGGAACATGAGGCAGCTGGTGGGAAAATACCCACAGGCGTGGAGCCTAAAGGCATGCCTCAAACCGCTGCGTGAGTGAGCCTTTCCGTAATTAAAGCGGGCTTATAACGCAAGTGGGTGAGAGGAGGGGGTTTGTAACCTTCAACTTTAGATGTTAATCTCAGTTAATGAGAACATCAAGGATCACGTACCCCTTGCTATCTGCTAAAGATAAGGAAACCACCGGTCAGATAAGGAAATCGCCGATGAGACACCTTTGAGAGAAAGTGTCACCGGGATCACAGGGAACAGCCAGTTTAAATGGACGATAAGGGGGTACTGTTGTATTGTAAATCAGACACAATGTAATTAGTTGCAGGAATAGGAGGAGAACAGTTAAGTGATTTCAGGGGACTGTAGTGAATAAGACCTACACGCATTCTTCAGAGGCTCTCATGGAGGGACATCTCAGGGCTTCTCCAGCGCCGAAATTAAAGAATCCCTGCTTAACAGTATCTCAGACTGTTGGGCTGGTTTCTTTGTTTCATGGGGAAAAACTTTTTATCAGAGCATGTAGCAATAGGATAAGGAGTAATGGTTTTAAGCTAAAAAAAGAGACATTTAGTCTAGATACTAGGAAGAAATTTTTCACATTGAGGTTTCGCACTGACACAAGTTGCCCAGAGAGATGGTAGATTCCCTGGAAACATTCAAGGTCAGGTTGGATGAGTAACCTAATCGAGTTGAAGATGTCCCTACTCACTGCAAGGTTGTGGACTACATGACCTGGTTAGATGACCCGTAACGGTTCCTTCCAACCCAAGCCATTTTATATTTATATTAAAGTCTTATTCGAAAAACTTGTGGGTAGCAAATGATTTCCTGAAAAACATGAGTGATAAATAAGAATGGAACATCCAAAAGTGAAAGCGTGTTCACTTTTAACTTGCATCTTTATTGTTTTGCATATGACATACACTCTTGAACTCTAAATAGGCTTTTTGTGACAAAAGTATTTACACCTGAATTCTTCCTTAACAAGTACAAATGCCTAAGAGAACAGTAAGATTAATATTTTGCATTGCATATATGTAGAAAAAAAAAAACAGAAAATTGAGAAGAAAAGTAGAAACTGAATTTCAAAGAATTTCTGTAAGAAGTTGTTGCAAAAGTCATTTAAATTCACATTTTAAGGGACAGATCAGGAGTACCAGTACTAATGCCATCCATATTTTTTTCCCCTCTGGGAACCTACCCTATTCATATCTCTGTTCTGCTGTTAAGTCATTATTCCACCATTTCTGTGCACTCTTGGAGCTATTTAATTGAATTAAATCATGAATTTCCTTCTTTAAAAAAATCTTTACCCAAAATGTGCTTTAATAATGCCTGTCCCTAATACGATTTTTTTCAGAGGGAAAAAAAGAAAGTTCATTTTCACAATATTAGACCCCACTTTGTCAACATAGATTTGTGAAAGGCAGGTCCTGCCAGACCGACCTGATCTTATTCTATGACAAGGTTACTCGGTCAATGGACAAGGGAAAGGCTGTGGATGTGGTATACCTAGACTTTTGTAAAGCCTTTGACATCGTTTCTCACAGTATTCTGATTGAGAAACCGGCTGCCGTTGGGCTGGACAGGCAGACCCTCTGCTGGGTGAAAAACTGGCTGGATGGCCGGGCCCAAAGAGTGGTGGTAAATGGAGTTAAATCCAGTTGGGGACCAGTCACGAGTGGTGTTCCCCAGGATTCAGTGCTGGGTCCAGTCCTGTTCAATATTTTTATTAATGATCTGGATGAAGGGATCGAGTGCACCCTTAGCAAGTTTGCAGATGACACGAAGCTGGATGGCAGTGTTGATCTGCTTGAAGGAAGGGAGGCGCTGCAAAGAGATCTGGACAGGCTGGATCGATGGGCTGAGACCAAATGGGATGAGGTTTAACAAGACCAAATGCTGAGTCCTGCACTTGGGGCACAACAACCCCATGCAGCGTTACAGGCTTGGGGAAGACTGGCTGGAAAGCTGCCCGCTGAGAAGGACCTGGGGGTGTCGATTGACAACCGGCTGAATATGAGCCAGCAGTGACCTAGGTGGCCAAGAAGGCCAATGGCATCTTGGCCTGCATCAAAAACAGTGTGGCCAGCAGGACAAGGGAGGTTATTGTGCCCCTGTTCTTGGCACTGGTGAGGCCACACCTTGAGTACTGTGTTCAGTTCTGGGCCCCTCACTACAAGAAGGACATTGAGGTTTTGGAGCGCATCCCAAGAAGGGAACAGAGCTGGGGAAGAGGCTGGAGAACAAGTCCTACAAGGAGCAGATGAGGGAACTGGTGTTGTTTAGTTTGGAGAAAAGGAGGCTGAGGGGAGACCTCATCGCTGTCTACAGCTGCTTGAAAGGAGGCTGTGGCAGAGTGAGTGTTGATCTCTCAAGTGATAGGTGATGGGACGAGAGGAAATGACTTCATGTTGTGCCAGGGGAGGTTCAGACTGGATATTAGAAAGGATTTATTTACTGAAAGGGCTGTCAGGCACTGGAATAGCTGCTCAGGGGGGTGGTTGAGTCACCATCCCTGCAGGCATTTAAAAAATGTATAGATGAGTTTCTGAGGGACATGGTCTAGCGGATAATAGGTGCAGTTGGACTTGATGATCTCCAGGATCTTTTCAAACAGGAAGATTCTATGATTCTATGATATCACATCCTAAGGCCAGAAACATATTGACAAACAATAGTGATATTAGTGATGTCTGCCTGGAGTGCTGACCGTTGTTGCAGTATACTAGCTCTCTGACCACCACATCCCAGACCATGACAGTAGGAAGAGTCCTTCTGTGAAACACTAGATGGAAACCTAGAGTAATTTCTGAGTCATTCGGCTCACAGTCCCGTCCAGGTCAGCAATCACAGGTGCCCAGACTCAATGGCAGAGCACTTTTGGCCAAGGACTGATAGCTTCAAAAGCAGGATGTACAGCAGCAAATCCCCAGCGGATGGAAGAGAACATGTTAGATGGCAAAGGAGAGAGGCCGTATCCTGCTCCTGTCAATAACCCATCCACCTCAATATCACAGTGCATCAAATAAGGTTATCCCAAACTGTATTATCTCCTGGAATTCATATTCCTCTGATAGATATGATGATGCAGTCAGCTGCCTGGAAGAGCTGAATGTTATTTATCTGCACTTGATCATTCCAAAGGCCATTGACAGAAAGATAGACAGAAGAACATCTGTTCTGTCTGAGGTTTGTATCATTTTCATGTAATGTCATCTGATCCCCCAGCTGTCTGTCACATCTCAGTGAGATTTATGTGATGTGCTGAGAGAGCAGAATAAAGCTGACAAAAATAGCAAACTTTGCAAAAGTAATTTGTGTTTGCCAAACCTCACCCACGCCATTACCTTTTACTCAGTAATATTGTTCCCTGACCTGGATTACGCTGCATTCCCTGTTCCACTTTGTTAGGGACTGGGTTTATTGATAAATTCCCAGCATCTGTACACACAAATAAACATACCTTCTCAAAACACTTAATTTCACTCAAATGGCAACTGCTCCTTAATTAGCCTCAGGTTCAGTGGGATGATATGGCTGAAATCCGTTAATAAAGCACATGGAAGAGGACGGCTCAGCAGCGCAGAAAGGGATCCATCTTCCCTAGTACCTGCAGATGTGACAGAGAGTTCTCAGGAGGGCACACGGGGTTGCAGATCCTGCAGGTGCGTATGGGAGACATCACTCTCTTGCTCTGTGTGCTCCTTCCACGCACACTAGCCCTCAGGTGGCTCTGCTCCTGCACAGGACTCTGGGTGTGGGTTCCTTTGCCCTCGGACAAGCAGTGCTGGGGCTTTGACCTTGGGACAGCACCCCAGAGTGCCAGCGTGCCTGTGGCATGGCTCCATCTCTGGCACGGGACAAGTTCTTGTCACCAACAACTGCCCTGTGAGCAAAGTCAGTGTAGGGAGATGTGCTGACGGGCTGGCTCAGGCCCAGTGGCTGCTGCCACAGAACCCATTAAGGGAGAGCTGGGGCAGGCTGACAAACCTGGAGAGACAGAGCTGCTTCCAGCCTGGGAACACAACCCTGCTGATAGCAGCAAGTATTTCCACCTGGCACACCTCCTGCAGGCCACTATGCTGCCAGCCCTGCTCTCAGAGAAAGTTCTGCACTGCAGCCTCTCTACTTGGATGCTCCGAAGGCATCAGGGCACCGCTGGGTACGCAGTGCAGATCCCAGCCAGAGCTGCAGCCTTCACTCTCTGACCAGTGCTCACCACTGGTGCACTGAGGCAGTGTGCACACAAAGTGACACCAAGGTGTTCCTCCTGCTGCTGTGAAACAGTGACACTCTTACCTGGTTTCTCATGCTTGGGAGAAAATTAAGGTGTTTCCCACACCTGAGTGTGGTGATGTTCATGTGAAGATTTAGGTTGAAGCAAGAGGCCAGCGTCAACACCAGCAGGGTCTGTACCCAGGTGGGCACACCTTGACATACAGAGTGCTGGAAGACTGGGGCAAACAAGAAGCAATGAGTAGGAAGATGCTGAATCTGAAATGTTTGAACTATCATCTATGGAAAAAGTGATCAGGAACTCCCAAACCTTAACTGTGAGCAATTAGTCTCATTATGTGGGTTTTGTTGTTTCTGTGCTCTGTGAAGTCTGCATTACCATTTATATTAAAAATACCTACCTCAATGTTACTTAACTCAGCTGTTCTCGCTACTATAGTCCCTCATATTGATGGTTGGACTTGATCTTAGAGGTCTTTTCCAACCTTAACAATTCTATGATTCTAATAATGCAATTATCTACTTCCCTTTGGGAAGGTGAAGAGAATGATGAGAAATATATAAAGTAAAGGCTCTAGAAGCTGTCTGTACTCACCCAGGTTCATAAAACGTTAGCCAAAACACAAATACTGGTACAAGCACTTCATACCTCTGACTACCTAATTGGTTTGCTAACTAATTTTTCTTCAGGGTAAAAAAGAAAAATCATCATAGCATTTATTGTTATCAAAGCAACTGATTAAAAAAATATTTTGCATATTAAAGCTGACATTTAATTAGCTTAGCTCTAGTGAGCCTGTATTGCCTTCAAAATAAATCCCTCAAAAGGCTGGCTAATGCTTCTTTATTAAAGCTTTTATGTGATTTCATAATAACATATAGCTGCAACCATCCTGTATTACTTGAGTAGCAATTTTATTTGTTTAAATGACACATATTGAGATGGCAGTAAATCTCTGATGTAGAAGTACCAATATAATTGTTTCAATAAGTCAAACAACTTATTTAACTTTTAAAAAAATACCCAGCCTTATCCATGTGTATCCATTTGTATTTCCCCTGTACCCAGCGCTGGTGGGGTCACACCTCGAATCCTGGGTTCAGTTTTGGGTCCCTCACTACAAGAAAGACCTTGAGGGGCTGGAGCACCTCCAGAGAAGGGAACGGAGCTGGGGAAGGGGCTGGAGAACAGCAGTTGTGGGACAGGCTGAGGGAGCTGGGGCTGTTTATCCTGGAGAAGAGGAGGCTGAGGGGAGACTTCATCACTGTCTACAACTGCCTGAAAGGAGATTATGGTGAGATGGGTGTTGGTCACTTCTCCCAAGTGATAGGTGATGGGATGAGAGGAAATGGCCTCAAGTTGTGCCAGGGGAGGTTCAGACTGGATATTAGGAAAAATTTCTTCACCAAAAGGGTTATCAAGCCCTGGAAGAGGCTACCTAGAGCAGTGGTGAAGTCAACATCCCTGGAAGGATTTAAAAGCTATGTGAATGTGGTGCTCAGGAAGGTG
Source organism: Tapera naevia (assembly GCA_033556795.1). Classification (NCBI taxonomy): domain Eukaryota; kingdom Metazoa; phylum Chordata; class Aves; order Cuculiformes; family Neomorphidae; genus Tapera; species Tapera naevia. Next base: position 962,734 of record JAUMJJ010000396.1, read on the forward strand.
GTTTACTGGTCAGCTTGGCAGCATGAAGTTTATGCTTGGACTTAAGGTCTTTTCCAACCTAAATAATTCTATGATTCTATATTTTATTAAATCAGAGCGACACAGTGCCAATGCTGAGGGCTGTAACTTTCTGTTAATCCTGTGGGGTATGTGACCAGTCAGAGAAGCAAAGTACACAACAGAAAGAGAGCAGAGGGTGGAGTTCTTTGCCTGTAGCACCAAGGCTGCAGGTTTGCTGGCAGGAGAGCGTCAGGACAGCATCAGAGTTCCCAAGGAGAACTGTTACCCACGGCAGCTCTCTCGCAGGGAGTTGTCTTGAGGATGTTGCACCTGCAGAAGGTGCTACAGCTCAGAAGTTGTCTGGGCAGAGCGCCACGGAAGGTGCTGGCTGTTATCTGTACTATGAGCGATAACTGTTCAGATATTTTGTAGTGATTTCAGTGAAAACCAAAGGCACTGAATAAATCCGTGGGGGTGAAAGCATTATTCTACTTTTAGAGTGCCAAGGGAACAGCTCCCTTGGCACTCTGAGGTGCTTTGTGAATTCTAGTTTATCTCCACACACCCCTTCTGGCCAGTTGCAAGTGGCAGACACACACACTGCCTTTTTTGCACAAAAGAACCAATACAACTGATTCAGTGAATCTTTCGTAGAGCTGTCAGTATTCATTAACTAAGTACCAACCTGTACCCAAAAGGTGGGTCATTCAGAGAATAAACATATTTGAAATATTAATAACTACCAGCTTGGAAGCAATTAAAATTTAATTAGATGAGAGGATCAAAACTACCCATTTTTAATAATTAGTCTCATGCAAAGCAGTGAAAGAGATTCTCCTGCATTGATACAATCATAGACTGTTTTTCAGAGCTTAAATATTCTAGCAAGTAGCTTGAATAAAGGTGTACTGTGCAAAGACATAATTTTCTAAAAAAAAACACATTCCAGTCATGTTTCCTAAACAAGGGAGCTGTAACGCTTGCTTTAAGCATAGCTGGCAACCCAAATTAATTATCCAAAATGAACATCAGCATTTAGGACAAATATCTCATCAGCATTCAGTGTCACAGCTCTAGACTGAAAGAGGAAATAAAATAGGGAACTATTAGCAGATGAATGAAAAACTGAGCAGTGGAAAGAGGTGTGGATTGTTCTTTCTTACATGAGTTTCTTTTCTCCCTTGAAGTTCCATTACAGATGGTCAGTGCAAATCCCATAGAAATGGCACTGGATTTCACACGCTGCCACACCAGCACGGGTGGAGCAGAAGCAGGTGACACATGGACAGTTCTCTAGAGACATTTCCAGTTTGGTAGATGGAGGTCTAATAATTTTACACCATTGATGATAGCTTTGTAGGTGGATCACATGTAATATTGCTATTTTGCACGCCTCCATTTGGCACCCGAACTGGCCTTTTACAGGAAACCTGCTCCAGGTCAGCAACCCTCATCCTATGACAGCCTCTAACAAACCCTCTGAGCTCCAGGGAAGCCCAGATTCATTTCTGTGTGCAGCACATGAACACAGCCCAAAGTCTCACAGGCGCTGGGTCTTCTCACCAATCTGTTCCTCTTTTTCACTCCTCCATGCATTCTGCCCTCTTACACAGCTTTTCAGCAGCAGCACAGTCACAGGACACACTGTGTTCCAGCAGTGCTTTGAGTTCAGAGCGCTCAAACTCAGGGCCTGACCCTCACCAGAGAATGCTTTGGATACATGAGATCTTCAGCTCTGCCCTTGCTGTTACCTGGCCAAGAACCTGACCTGCTGCCTCCTGTGTCCTCCAAGAACCTTTCCCAGCATTGGCACACAGATACTCACCATTAATTTTTAATGATTTGCTGTATAAAATCTTCCACAGGAGAAAAACTGACATTATCATGCAAACAATGTGTTTGGTTTGGGTTTTTATTTCTACGCCCCCCCCCCCCCCCCCCCCCCCCAGGAGGCTGGAAAGCACAAACAAGTATTTGTCTAATGACCTAAAACAGAATGATAAGATCATTTGTAACACAATAAACTATAAAGACAAGTGAATAATGCATCAAATTATGGATCTGTTATTTTTAAATGAGGTGTTACTCTGCTATATAGACACACACTACTAAGGGGAATTAGTTCTTGGTCATCTTTAGCTCATGAGTGATTTTTTAATGTGATATTAAATTTTAAATTAATTGTACAGAAGGACAAAATTGGGAGACAAATTTAAAAAAAGAAAAAGGTCTCTGGTAACTTTACACCTTTCTTGTCTGCATGGATGTCTGCTGACAGGCTGGATTTCCCAGATGTTGTTCCTAGTTGCTATGCCTTATGAAAAAATTCTTGCATGTAGTGCTCAAAAGTGCTTGCTGCATCTAATCCTGGTGTTGTAAGACAATTGCAGTTTCAGTGCATGGTTAGTCACACTAAGCCTTACACAACTGTGTTCTCTTCCCCTTGGGATGTTTATGAAATGCATTTTGTTCCACCCATTATAAATTGTGTTTTAGGATCAAATGAATTTGGCCTTTACACTTTGAAAACCACTTTCTGCAAACACCACCTTGAAAACTGATTTCTCTGGAGCTGTTGAAACACAGTGAGGTGACCGGCTTGGGGTTTTCGATGTGAGTGTCTGCAAGACAGAGACACTCATCTCCAAGCGCACTGTGCTGGAGGGCTGGGAAGGGAGGGACTCTGTGCTGCACTGCTCCCAGCTGGCACCTGAGTCACAAGCAGGAGGAAAGCCAGCCAGGAGAAAGGCAACAAAACAGTGGGACAAACCAGAGCAACGCGATATAGGGAAGAAAAAGCACATGGGTTCAGAAAAGGAGTAGCCATGAAAAAGCTTTGTCAGTATTTATTAAAGCTGTTGTTCCAGTTTCTGTTTGGGTCATCGTGGTGCTCAGGAGCACATCAGGTTCCTCCACGTGCTGGTAGCTGTTAGCACCCCACCCCATGCTCCATGCTCTGAGCTGTGGCAGCACAGCCGTAGAGCAGTCAGCCTGCCCACGGCACATGGGTCATTCCGGGACACGTCTGCAGAACCACTGCTCCCAGGCACCCACACCTTAAACCCATCTGTCCTCAGCAATTGATAATCATTCACTGCCTAGTTAGGCTGGGTGCTGAAGCAAACGAGAAGCCCTCTGCCCATGCATACCAGGCACTCCTTTACCTGTACTGCTTTGTGCGTTTGGTCTGAATAAGATACCCACGCCCCAGGAGCTTCCGCACTGCCTCATACCTCGTGCGCGCCGAGCATGGCTTCCCCAGCCGCAGTCTCATTCACAGATTGTTACACAACGGCTGCACAGCACAACGCTCATTGCAAACAGGGTAAAAACATTTGCAGTGGCTCTCTGTGCTAAAAGTCGAGACACAAGCCAAGTCTCTTTGCCTTCACAGAAAGTTTCTTCCTACAGTGCATTGGGCAAGAGAGAAAGTTTAACTCCTTCCAATTTCTAAGGTTTCCCTAAACAGCAGACTCTTTCCCTGTAATAATTGTATGAAAGCATAAACAAACAGTTACATTCCCTCAAGAAGCCATTAAACACCTCATGCTAAGTCAGTAATTTGCATATGGCTGATTATTTAGTAAACAAACTGTCTCCTGAGAGGATGTAATTAATCTTTTACATCAAATCTGTTGATAAATCTTTCTGGGAATAATGTAGATGTTATAAGCAGCTTGACTCATCTCTTTCTTTGAAATTTAGGATTAAACATGGCAATGAACAAGATTTAAAATTTATTTTTTAAGCTTTGGAAACATATGGTTTACTCAAAGATTAATTTATTTTTTTACTTAAAAATTAAAGTCTTTGGTATTCTTGCCATTAGGCAGAATTTAAAAAAAAAAAAGAATTAAGCTCAAGAGTGGAATCCATCTCCAGGCTGTTGCACTTGTGAGTGACTGTAACTTTGAAAACGTAAAGGGAGATGTGCATTTAGATGTACACTACTGCTATACAGGCATTGCACATTGTTTTTCCACTGGTTTGGTTTTGTTTATTTTTAGTTATTATTACCAGCATGGCTCAAAGCAAGCAGAGACTGACCCTGTGCACCATGGCCAGCGAGAGTGCCCACACAGTGTGGGGATGTCAGCGTTCTGGCCCTGCTCTGTCCCACACGTATAGATGGCATCGCCACATCTATGGTCCAGCATCTCCCACAGGGACATCACTCAGAAGAGGTGAACCCGATGACCACCCTTCAGTCCAGGCTGAGACCAAGGTGCTCGGATGACAGGTAGTCATTCAAGCTGCCCTTATATGAACGGGCAGCTGTGGAGACAGCCCCTTCGTCTCGCCAAGGGCACATCTGGGCTGAGGGTACATCTGGGCTGCTGACATCCCGTTCCCTGCTGCAGGGCTGACCCACGCCCCTCACAGCCCAGCAAACCTGTAAACAGAGATCCAAAGGGAAACCCTTGGAATTCTCCAGGACCGCAGCTGCCTGTGTGACCCAGCATCTTCCTCTGAGCTGGGACACATCTCAGGGCAGACTTTGTGAGGATCAAAGGATCGTCCATTGGTGATTTGGGAAGGACTTGCACACCTGATTTTGCAGGGTGTAATGTACATCCCTGGATGAATGCTGGCTCACAGAAGAGAGTAATGTATGAAACTCCTGAAAAGGGAAATGTTAATCAAAGGTTAACCTCTGTGTGTTTGTATGTGTGTGTGTGCGTGTGTGTGTGTGTGTGTGTGCAATTTGAGTTGGAACTGTTTGTCTGTGATTTGAGTCAACCTCCATCTGTGTGTAGGTGTGATTTGTTTGAGGAAACTCTGCTGTAAGTCTCAGGTGAACCTTGCCTTTCTCAAATCTTTAACTAAGTCACTATTTGATTGTAACAAATTCCATTTAATCACTGTTAAATTTGCTGATGATTAAGTGCTATTAAGAGTTACACAACCAAATCTTGTGATCTATCTCAAAAATATTAATAAATCCCAAAGTGCTTCTAAACCAAAACTATGTAAAAAAAATCATAATGACAGATGTCAACATTGCCTTCCTAAATTACAACCCTGTTGCATATTTAAACTTTGACAATTAGTAGAAGGAATCAAAGTGATGTTAATTTGAAGTTTTTTCAGTTGCTTCATTAGATTAAATATTCGTTTCTTCATCTTCTCAATTGCATTTCCATTTCAAATTATTTATCTCAGTTAACTGTAATTAATTTTTTATCTCGCTAACCAGAAGCATGGTCTCAAGGGGTAGCCAGAGCACTTGAAGGTCGCTGCAGTAGGCAAGTGAGCCTGTGACAGGCTGCCCTTGCAGCACGTGGCCTGTGCAAGGGAAGATACCTGTGGAAATGTACAGATTCTTCCTGCAAACTCTCAGAAGAGGTGGGCTGTTTTTATTGTTGCACTTTCCCTATCTTCCAGTATTTGAAAGAGCTGTCATGAAAGGAAAGGCTCTTCTAGCTGAATCAGCTACCAAAGACAGCAAGGCAGCATTAATGATGGAGGCACCTTCTTTAGCTCAGCAAATCTCAGTGTGTGAACTGGTTCACCTGACTTGCACAGATGGAGCTTTCATATTTAATTTCTCTAATTCCTTTGATACTTTTTATACCACATAAAATGGATCCCTGAGTATCAGGCAAAGCTTATGCTGCGTATTCACAACCAAGGCTGGGTAAGATGAGAACCACCCTGCATCAGGGCAACGTGCAGTTGTGTTTCCTGCAGCACAAGAGACTCTGGGAGAACCCACCTGCATATTGTATTCAAAATAATCATCTACCCAGCTTATTCCGCCAAGGGAAGAACTGTCTGTGGCAGGAAGGAGATTGCAAGAGAGAGCAAAATCTGCTGCTCTGAAGGCCAGCCACCACAACAGTATCCATGTGAACTGTAGCTGATTTCTGGTGCCACCTGCTGCCTCTCGCTTTGAGCTTTCCCTTAACATCACTGATCATCACTTGGCCAAGAACTCTTAGAAATTCCATTTGCACACTTAAAGCATCCTTTAAAGACACCCTGGCATCTCTCCAAGCAGAGAAAATGACATACTAATATACTGGCTGAATTATCTGTTGCTAAAGTCATGATGCCCAGTGCCTCCCCGGCCTGGCACTCAGCCTGCTCCCACCGTTCATACCCTTTGGGAGTTCTCAGCACTTTGGCTGTCAGCAGAGATGGTTAGAATTCCTTGTAGGAAGGAGTCAGGCCACATAGCTTAGTTAAATCCTAAAGAACTATGGATAAAAAACTAAGATTATGTCATCTCTCCCTTGCCCAACTTCCTTTCCCTACACTAAGGTTTTGTTAAGATTCATAAGGCCAATGAGTATTTTCACAGAATGAAGGTCAGAAGGAGGCATGGAAAATAGATTAAAACAGCAGATTCTGATCCCATTTATCTGGACAGAGATCTCTGCTGTTTCTGCTGAATCCGTTGGAGTTTCTGTAACGCCAAGAAGGTGTCCAAGAACAGGCTCTGACCATCAGCAGATGTGTAAATGCAAATGTTTCCTAATGAAAAGGAGTAGGGGTGGGAACGGAACATTCAGTCATGTCCAAGTCCATAAACAGCGCTTGGAAGCAGACACTTTAATTAAAAGAGCTAAATAAAGTTTTGAGAACTCAGACAAAGTGCTTACAGCAAAAAGCTGTAGGAAATGCACTTCTTGTGGTGGCAAACAATGAGTGTAAACCAGCATTGATCATAGTAACTACTGTCAGAAAAAGGATATTTTGGAAGAATACCTTTAAAAAAAACCCACTAAAACAAAACTTGACTTATCTCTGAAAAATGGATAATGCGTTACACTGCAACAAATTGTCAGAATGAACAATTGTTCTGAGCAATCATTAAAAAGAAAAATCTAAACGATCAAGTACACTCAGCCTCTGGTTCCTAAATCACAAATTGAACTTGCACCTTATGAAGATACATGCATAAATAAAATCAGAAATGTTTTAAATAATTGTGTAGTTTAACAAAACTTAAGGTATTCTTTTATGTCTTAAAGTTTAACAAATGAAAACAGCACAACTGATTATGAGATCACATTTCCAGAAGTTGGGATTTAATAAGAAAAGAATATAATGATGAGATTTCTCATCACAATTACAGAAATGGCAATACTGACAATGTCTGTTTGCAGAATGGACGTGTTACTTTTTTCGGATGTGAGAATGACTGCCAGAGAAAAATCTCTATAATCTGTATTCCTGATGATAGACTTGTTCACATTCAACTGGAGCCATCCTGTTAGAAGAGACAAATGAGGACATTTAGCATAAGAAAAAATGCATTCAAAGCACTGTTGTTTATAGTTCCGATATGTTACAAGCTTACTCATGTTTAAATCGTTTTTTTCTTGCCTATTACAAAGTAGTGGAACATCCCATGAGAATCCCAGATTGCATAATGAAAACTAAAGATGTAAAAATCCACAGTAAATGTAAAAAAAAAATTTAGGGAAATCCATGGGTTAGTGAAAAACATGACTGAATCTTAACTTCCAATGCAAAATGTAATGGGTGATACTTTAAAAATACTGAATGCCAAAGGATGATTTCATATCTCCTGAAAGAGAATCTCTTTCACTAACACAGATCTGCTAAGGGCTATAGCACAACACTGGAACGATGAAGGACGTCACCAGTGCTGAAAAGGTTTTATTTGCACCAGGAAAAGTGTTTGAAACAGTGATCCCATTAGTCTATCTTGACTGAAAGTTGTTTTCTGTCTCAGCACCTGGTGACTGCCTCTTAAACCACAAATGTATGAACAATTGGTCTCACTTGGCATTTCAGAGATGTCTCAAATGCAGCAGAAGTACCAAGCTACACCTTGCAGTCTCCACTGTAGCAGGAAATCTGAAACAACAACAAAACACAATAAAAGTTTCTTTGGGAAAGGGTTATGCAAAGGAATCTTCAGCAGTCTTTGAAGATGATCAGTGTAAGAGCTGAATCAAAGGACTAAGGAACTGCATTCAACATAAAGTGCATGAACAACAGCGGATTAAATCAGTTTCTTTTCAACTCCTTGATATAGCAACAAATTAATGCCTCAAACCATATCGCTTGAAGTTTCATTGTCAAGGCAAAAGGATAATCCTCTTATCCATGGAGCGTTTATTAGCCTCTGTCTTCAGACAGTTAAGATTTTTTGTCCATACTGCATCACCTTATGGATCCTTCCAGAAATTCACTTCTCCACTGAGCAAGGTTCTACCGCTCTCAAATGGATCACTATTTCTAAAGGTTTTTATAAAGACACGACAACCACTTGTCTATCTAGTTAAAGAGAGTAAATATCTAACCCCTTCTACCTTCTTCTAGCAAGACAGACTTTTCATTTTATTAATGAGAGTGATAATCATGCTCTCAGTAGACCGTCGGGTATGCTTTGGGGGTTGAGTGACAGCAATCGCAAGCCAAAAGGCAGAGGTGACTGGCAGGACTCACTGTTTGTGAGCACCCTTTCTGCAGGCTCGGATCTGGAGTGATGCCAGAAAAACACCTTTTGCGGTGCTTATGCTATATTTCTTTTCTCTGGCTCTTAGAGACACGTTCCCCACATGCACACCCCTTCTTCCAACCTGGCTACATCTCAACAATAATCAGGAAAAATATTGTTTGTTGCTAAGAAGTTTAACTCTCTCACCTTATTCTGCAGATTCCTAGGCAGCACCTAAATCCACAAGAAAAAAAACCACCAAGTATCCTCCCATTCATTCATTTTTAAAAGAAATTTGTAATAGTTTTGCTTCCTTGAAAATCCATCACTAGTAATTACAAGACAGTTAGCAGCTTTACATCATTAAACATAAAAGAAAAATGGAATCAATGTCACATACAGTTTAATTCAATCTTCCATTGACAATCTATTATTCAAATTGATTAGGAACAATATGAAGCAGGAAAATGTGAACTGTCATTAACATCCAGTAGGCTGGTTAACTGTAGCTTCAAAGCCGAGATGTATAAGAGTTTATAGTTCTGTAGCTTCATCTGAAAATACTCAGAAAAAAATTAACATTTCAGGAAAAAAATGGAAGTCCCTAAACTTGGAATTACAGAGTAAACATTTAGGTAGGGTTCAACAAGAGGAAGAGCATTTCCTGCATATTGGGTGCACGTGCACAGGTTCAAAAGCCATCTGCACTAAGGTGCTTAAAGAGGCAGGGATCTTTACCAACATCCATGCCAAGATTTAAGTGCTGAGCAGATTACCCAACCAGTGACCATGCTTTCATTTTTCAGGTGAAAAAAATCTTGAAGACTGGCACAAAGCAATGGTGGCATTGCCTTCTCCAACTGTGATACCTGAGATTGTGTTTACAGTACTCCATTATTCCCAGGGATTTTCCAGAATGTTCTCTTTATCTTGTCAACTGCTCTCACTGAAAACAAATAAACACACTAACAAACACATGAATTAAAAAAATATAAAAAAGAAAAATGAGAAAAATAGACCCATAACCCTAGCATTAAATTGTCAAACTTTAGAAAAATACAAGCATTTTATAGTGTTACAGACAGGCTGATGCGGTGGGATGGGATACCTGTAAATTCCTGTCAGTTCAACTCTTCTGTGCTGCAACACAGAGCTTTTAGAAAGGCTGAAACCACGATTTCAAAATGTTTTTTTCTATGGTGGCCATCACCAAAGCTAACTATTAGTAAATTGCTTATCTGATGATTTCTGTAACTAATGACCACGACCAGGCATAAACTATAGATTGCTTTGTAGTGGACTCTGCACTTTGGCAGGAGATTTGCACTCCTAATGAAGATGCTTTCTCTGAAGCCACTGTTAAACACAGGTCTTCACAAGCAAGCAATGTTTTGCCACAGGTGGAGTGCAGGGATGATCCTCGGGAGTAGAATGAAAAGACAGAGCTCTTCATTTAGATTGGACACCCTCTGCACAGAGTCCTGCAAGGAAAAGCTGGATGCAAAGCCTTTAAGGAATCTGTTTGTTAGGGCCCTGAGGACACTTAGTCCTCACGTGCCCTGACAAGCTGCAGATGGGTCTCCATGCAACCTTGGCTCATGGCACAAAAGCCCCATTTCAACTCAGACGTGGAAACCCAGACCCTGCCTGAGCTCTGCTGTGTCTGAGCTCAGTCTTGTCTCTGACCCTGCCTCCTAGATGGACTCTGGAAACACAGTCCTGCCTCCACTCTGGTTTCCGGAATTTTGCTCCTTGGCTGGGCTCCCTGGATGGACTCTGCACCTGGTCTGCTCTGTGCCATGTCTGGAGCTGTTTATCAACACTGCTACCAGCACCCGGCTCTGCCCGCTGTTTGAACTGTGTGTGACTGCACCTGGAATGGTGAGGGACTGCCTGCTGCAGGGTCACCTGTGGCTCCTGACATTGAATTGGGCAGCCCTGCCCCTGCTTCTCCTGGCAGGGTGTTTCTGAGCTGCGGCCGTTTGTGGACACATCACGTAATGTAGAAACTGTGTAGGCAGAGACAATGCCTCTCCTGCTTGTGTTTTCTCAGCCTCCACCTACTCAACACTAGGACATCCCACTGGCGGCTTTGGACAGTATTGGCCAGGAGCCAGATGAAACAGTGGACACAATAGAGTCTGTTGATGCCCAGCACTTCAAGAGCACAAGAGGAAAGTGAATCTGTTTCTGGAAACGTCACCCCTAAAACAAGGAGCTGTGCCCCCAAACTCTTTTCCCCAAGGGGAAAAGAGTGCAGTCTCTACACTGATGGCTCTCAGCTCCTTCCACATCTTCTTGTGACTTCTGCCAAGTTTCACAGTGGAGGGAAGAGTTGGATATCTACTGTCCCTCATACCAGTATGGGTTAGGCAGAATCTGACCCCTCTGGCTATTGCCAGAAGAAAAGTATGGCTGTTTGATGATTAATTCACCTGGAAGCATTCTGCTTATAACTGAGGTTTAGGAGTAGGAGCAAAATTAAAAGTTGTAGGAATTAAAACAAAAACATTGAAAAAAACACCACAAAATAGCAATTAAAATTTATAAAGTTAAGTAATGCTGTCTGTGAAACGCAGGGCACTTCTTCAGCTGGTAAGTAGGTCATGCTGGCACATCAAAGGTGCTGGAGAAATCCTTCTCTATGAAGAGCATTCCTACTAAAAAAAGTGAAATTGCAAACAAAAATAGCCCCTATTACAAAAAATCTTGTAATAAAGGAATACTTTTTTTCCTTCTTGTCATTTGCAGTTGGAAAATTATACAGTACAATTAAAGGTTTCACATGTGACTGATTCAGTGAGAGGCATAACTGGACAACACCCATGATAGGTGCTAAATTCCTATAGTCATTTTCATTTCTGTCACATCAGTAGAAGAATCCACATGCCATTGCTCTATCACAGTGATTATTTTGTGTTACTTCACTTATGACAGAGTTAGGATGTGAGTATTACTGAATGGAGGGAGGGCTGGAAAAAAGGTATGTTCAAAGCAGTTCCACTGTCATTCTCTGGCCATCACAGAGCTTCAGAGAAACCTCCTCTCCAGGCGTTTCTTCCTTTCTTACTTGCACTCACAATTGTTTATGTTTTCTTCCCTGGTGTTTTCCTCAGTTAGGATTTGAGCTCTTTAAAGACTTTGAAGGTGTGAAATAAAGGCCCACCAAATTCTTACTGGTGGCAGTAGAACGCCATCCAAAACAACAAACAGGTTTTGACAGGTTCATCTTTGCATTACACGTGATTTCATTTTGGCAGACTAAGTTTCTTAGGATAGTATTCACTTTTTCAGCCTATAGTAAAGGAAACACTTTGCAGTCGCAAAACACTGCCTTTTCTGGAGAATCACATCCAATGCTTTGGAACACTTGTGAAAGACGAAGGAAATGAGGAAAATAGTCAAGGTTTACTCCTCAGGATTCCCACAGTTCACAAGCAATAAGCAGGAAGACACTGCCTGCTGCTTCCCAAGGAGTGGTCTGGTTGGCCTTGCAGTGGCACACGCAGCGTGGGGACTACATATGCGGTGGTCACCCTGTGGCAGCTGGGCCCAATTCTCTGGGTCAGAAATCGAGCAGGCTTCCCCCTGCCTCCAGGAGAGCCCGTGGGCTGCTCCCCTCCCTGTAGATGTCAGGAGGAGGCTGGGATGGCACAACAAACTCCCTGGGGAGCTCTTGGTCTTTCGGGGCAGTGGCACTGGGACCCACCACCCTAGGTCACGAGATCAACAGCTACAACCCACCCTAAGACGTGGTTCTTTCACAGATGGTTTTTGAGGGGTCACTGTTGGGGACTAGGGACGTAGTATGTGCTTTATCATTCTTCACACTTGTTTGATGCAGTTATTTAGTGAAGCTATGAATTTTTATTCCTCAAAGTCACCAGGGAACTTATTTAATAAACAAGAGGGTTTGTTCAGTGGACAGATGCTGGATAAAGAAACATGGAAAGACATCCAAGTGCATTCAAATTGCCTAACCTGTTTATTATTTGTTTCTAAAAAAATTCCTACAAAATGCATCAGTTTGATGAATTCACAAATTCTCTTCTTTTTGGTGAAAAACTGCAATTTCACCAGATAATATTCTCTGTGCAAAACAATGCAAGCCCTGAAGTCTTGTGTCCAAAACCAAAGGTAAAACTCTTCTCCAAAGCAGTGATACATTGCAATTACTCCTGGAGTGGCTGGGCTGGTGCCCTTAGCTGAGTGATAGGGACCTCTGGCAGTGAGTGGGTTATTCTGGAAGGTGCCTGTGCTGGGTGGCTGTCCCACAGCTGGGTGTCAGACACCTCTGTTCTTTGGGAAACTGAATGAAACAAAGACTGCTCTGCCTATCCTGACAGGCTACCCAAGTAGTAAAGCACAGCTCTGTTATCTGCTTTGGGAGGCAGAAGAAAAGACAGAAAATAAAAATTGTAAATAGTTTAGACCAAAATTTTCAGAGTGTACCCCTGTTTAATACCATGTTTCTTGCTTCCTGCAAACCCCATCTGTCTTCATACTCCAAGGAGCAACTTCTTCACGAGGCTTCAGGATCGCATGGCAAGTTTTCCGTGCACTTTAGTAAAGAGCAACAAGGTCAGAATGAGCTCTTTGGTATCTACTTGACACTTCAAGTTTATTTACTTGAGTCTCTTTTTTCACTGTTCAGCATTTCTTTCACCAAGCCCTTAAGAGACCAGCTGAAGTGTAGTTGCACACAGTCAATAGAGCTCTAAAGATTTTTGAGCCAGGCAATCCTTTCCAAGGATGTAATTCTGTAAATTGTTCCTGATACAATTGGCTGCTTAGATTCCCTGACTAAAGCTTACGTGCAAGCAACTGTTGCTACGTGGACAACATGAAGCCTCCAAGATACAGAAAAAACAATAAGGAACCCATAATACCTGAATTTATTCCTTTTGACTTTCGCCTAGTTTCGTTATCATGCTTTCAATGAATAAAGTTATTTAAAATTTTTATCATGGATTATCATTTTCCTAATTAATAAAACTGAGGCGAAGATTGTTTTAATAAACAGATTTTTTTCTCTTGTTTGAGGAACCAGACAGATAATTTTAACTTATTAAAAAGTAAATGCATAAAATGTACAAAGAGGCTGAAAAGCAGCCTGAGGCAGGGAGCATTTCAAAACTTCACAGGCCAACTGCCATTTTTCATATTTTCTCTCTGTATTAAGCACTCATGATTGTAATGTTAACTTATTTTTGTAATTAGTCCTTCAAGAAGCCACCCTGATTCAATATGATTCTCCTGACTGACCTCACTTGGATTAGTTGTTGCATGAACTTCACTGTACGTTCGCCTTTCCAGTCTGAATAATAATAATTATTACTATTACTGTTGTCATGGAATATTCTGATTTTTTAATGTGGACATGAGTCAGAACAATGCCAGAAGACTGCCACCTTAGATGTAAGGAAGCTTATATGGACTATTAGCTCGGAAGTGAGACCGTATTTGTAAAGCAGGGGACAAGACTGCGCCTCACCAACATTCTGCAAAGAGTGACACGAGAGCAAAGCCTTTGGAATGGTGTCAGATGGATCCGGTCTTTTGAAGCCTCAGTGCCAGGTGTAGCTGTGTGAACAGAGGTAAAACACTTCTTTAGCGACTGCCGTTCCCGTGAGAGTGACCGATGATGGGTACCTCTGGCTAAGTAAAACAGAACTTATCTCTTGGGACTGACACTGACACTGGCATTGACACTGACACTGACACTGACACTGGCACTGACACTGGCACTGACACTGGCACTGATAATGGCACTGACACTGGCACTGACACTGGCATTGACACTGACACTGGCACTGATAATGGCACTGACACTGGCACTGACACTGGCACTGATAATGGCACTGACACTGGCACTGACAGTAAGGGGCCTGGCATTTAACATTTTCCAGCCACTTCCAGGTTTCTCAAAATTACGCGAGCGCTGCCCGCAGGAGAGCCCCGCCCTCACTGGCGCGGGGACGGCGTGCGGGGGGGTTGGGGGTGTCCCGCCGCGACCGCGCGCTGTCCCGCGCGGAAACCTGTGGAAACGGCGCGCGCGCGCGCAGCGGCCCCGCCGGGTGGGCCCCGCAGCGGAGCCTGGGGGCGCGCGAGGCCACGCGGGCGGTGGCGCGCGAGGCGCGGCTCTGGGGCCGGGCGGGCAGCAGAGCGGGGCGAGGTGCGTCAGTTTGGCTTCGGTTACAGAGCTTCTGTTTGTCAAGTAGCTCAGAGCATTCAGAAGCTCACAGACGTGTTTCAAGAATAATCCTGCTCCTTTTAAGTTGATATAACCAAGATGTTTGCTCATTTTGTTCAGGAAGAAAGCTAAGCTCATGATAAACTGAGCCCTAAACCTATTTTCCCAGATGGCGTGGCCTATTTCCAGCTTCTCGATGCTCAGGAATACTGGCAGAAGGCTACACTTACCAAGGCATGAACAAAGACCTCTCACAGTCATTTGAAATTTTTGAGTAGCATTATTACTGTAAAGATTCAATAACGTGATCTCAAAGCGCTCCAAATACTTGCCGTACTTCTTGGCATGACATAGCGCATTTTGAAACTCCAGTTTGCATGCCCTTGATGGATTGCCATCAAATGTGTGGGTTCGGCTTCTCCAGAGGGATCCTGAGTTCATGGCCCAACTCATTTACCACAGACCATGCCAGCTTGAGCTCTACCCTTGTCATCTAACCACTGGAAGACACGCCTCAGACAGACATCAGGCAAATTAGCTCAGGGGCTCTGCTCACATTCACTTTTCTCTTCCATTGAGAGGAGAGTTTTTCACTTCTTTTCTGTTGAGCCAAACCTGTGCGAAGAAATCTGTGGGTAGGTTTCTTGCCATTTCTCAACAGAATAGTTTTCAGAATAGGCTGAAACTTTGCTTCTTCACATTCAAAAAACCCAACAACCCTTTCCTTGCCTCTGTACTCAGGCTGCCAGGGTCAAACCAGCAATTGCGTTTGCGAGCTCAATGGGGCTCGGCGGCATCTGCAGCCCGGGCTCCAGCAGCCCCACAACCTGGGGTTCCCGCAGACCAGGCCTCCTGCAGCCCAGGCTCCAGCAGCCCCACAATCTGGGGTTCGGCTAGGGTGAATATCTTAATTAGTTTTCAGTGTCTTCTGTATAAATGGAGTGCATTAATTGTAATGCTGTTACATTCTTCAAATACTGTACTAAACAACTCCATGACAATAAGAGTGTTTCTGGTTGTTGTGCTTTCACGTCAGCTGGTAACTCAGCCCACCCAGCTGTTCCTTTGCTCCCCACAGTGGGAGACAACAAGAAAGGTGAAAGTGTGGGAACTCCTGGATCGAAATAAAGACAGTCTAAAGGGAAAGCAAAAGCCATGCACTCAAGCAAAGCTAAATCATGAATTCATTCACTGCTGCCCATTGCAGGCAGGTGTTCAGCCATCCTTGGGACAGCAGAGCTCCAATAGCATGTGATGATGACTTGGGAAGACAAACACCGTCACTCTGAACATCCCCTCTTTCCTCGTCTTTATTGCTGTGAAGATATTGGTTGAGTACTTGAGTTTTTTCCCTCTTCTTGTTTGCCCTCACTTTGTTCTCCTTTCAGCATCCCTGGGCTATTTGTATTTCCAAGTGTCTGTGAGGGCTGCCTAATTTTGGTTTTAAATCAGAATTGGTATTTCAGCAGAGGAAAAGTGTATTGGAGCAGTAAATAGTGGGTATCCACAGGCAATCGTCCGACTCCAGGCATCCTTTTCTTTTTCCCACTCACCCCAGGTTTCCTTTCCTGCTCCCTCAGCTCCTGAGCCTGAATCTCTTCCTTCTCTTCCCCTTCCTGCCAGGTGACTCCTTTCCCTGCCTGCTATAGTCTGTGCCAGCCCAGCAGTCACTACGCTGTCCCTGTCATCTAGAAATTTAATATCTGGAATATCTATCTGGAGGCAGAGGAGAAGAACAGCCCCAAAGGTCTAGAAGTGGAGTGAGGATGCTGTGGACATGTAATGAGCAGTCCTCAATGCAGCAGGAACGTCTTAACCTTCTGAAAAAATGAACACATCAACATTCCTGCTGCCTCCCTGTTCCCATAGTGGTTGTGAAGCTGCACCAATTATCAAGACCTGTGAAACCGATCACTTCCCAGCTCCACATGAGCCCCTGTGCTCTGACGGGCTGGATCTGACAACACTGTGCTCCTGGATGGGCTGCAGATGGCACTCTAGAATTCCATCTGAATCCACCCTACCTGGCCTTGTCCAGGGCCACCCCATTTTGGCTCATCCATCTTGTGCATGTCGACATGCAAGTACCTCCACTCCTGCACAGACATTCTCAGCCTTCAAAGACATCTGCTGCCAGCCACAGCACCTCTCCTGGGTGACCCTTTCACCTGTGTCTGAACGCTTCAGACCCATTGGCACAACTGGCAAGCACCTCAGCAGGGTGAGCGTAGTGGCTACTCTGCAGGAACCTCCAAAGGAGTGAAAAGCCGTAGTCTGGCGTCACCATTTTATCAGGGCTTCCCTGGGCAAAATGGTCCAGAGAGGGCAGCAATTGCTGTGAGCAGCTATTTACTCTTTCTCAAGATGAAAATACGAAAAGGCACAAGGACCAGACCTCCCTCATCCTCCCTTCCATTGGCCTGCGATGCACAGACCAGGCATTGCTTCACCAGCATAGCAGAAGGGTGGCTTCCAGTGCTTCACAGATAAGCCTGTTCTTACCATGCTTCCACTTTCATTCGTATCTCTTTTTGTTCCTCATTTTGTGCTAGACATTTGAATTAAGTGGTTAACATTTTTTCAGGAATAAGGAAGCCCCCTCCAAAAAGGCTGTGTGGTCTTTGCCAGCTTTAAGCCATTTTGCTACATAATAGCTACAAATCAGCAGAGCGTACTGGGTAAATCAACAGAGACTTCCAGCCCAAACAGCCTTAAAAATAAAGTGAGAACTGCTGCAAGCTGGCAGAACTCCCATTTTTATACCACAGTTTGACAATATGTGCAAGCAGGTGTCTCCTGAGACTGAGCTACTATAAAACTTCCTGAGGAACTTGCAGGTCATATCTGTCTTCTTCAGAAGTGAGTATCCATGTCTGCATTTCCATTCTGTGTTAAGAAAATACTCTTGAAGCACCTAGCAATGACTGAACTCCTGTGGTCAGTTTTCCCTTGAGATAGATAGGTTTGTTGAATTTGTTCAGCAGTTCGTGCGGCTGGGGAATTCCTGTTATTCCAGGGTGTACTGCATTATGGAATGTAAGGCATCTCTGTAGCACTAGCATTGTGACAAACAGGCAAGAGGAGAGAAGCAAAGCACTGAGGAAAGCATTTTAGCTGGCTATCACTTAACACATTCATATTACAAAATTGTAATTGCATGAGCCTCTGAAACTGGAAAATTGGAACATGCAAATGGGAAATGATCTAGGAAAAAATATTTGGCAGTGTTGTAAGTTTTAATATGATGCATCAAGTTGCTATGGAGACCTCAGGGTGAGTCAGAAGTTGCTTTTCAGCATGTGTGTAGTGCAAATGCTATTTATGATATGAACCACACAGGGCTGTGACAGGCTGCATGTGCAGACTTGGAAAAGGCACTAAATGGCACAGCGGCAACAAAAATGCAGCAGACATCCAGATGTGGCCAAATACCCAGCCCCGGGTGTCAGTCACTGGCTGCTCTGAGTCTCTGCTGTTTTACCAAATCTGGAGGAGCCAGCTTCTGATGAATGTTCACAGAAGGCAGTGTGGGTAAAGCAGGGAACATTTTGTGGAAAGACACACAGGGACTGCAGCTTCTTGAGCCTCCCAAGAGAAAACAGCTCTTCTTTGTGGAAAGAGTTGATGCCTTCATAGTGAAAAAACAAGAACAATGGAATGTTATCACAGAATTGCAGAATCATCTGGTAGGATGGGATCTTGGAGGTGGGAGTGTCTCTGCTGCAACATGTGGAAGTCAGCTCTGGATTCTGATCATGTCATTCAAGGTTTCACTTTGGTGGCTTTTGAAAATCTCCAAGGGCAGTTTTCCCACAGCCTCTCTGGACCTCTTCTCCTCTACTGGGAGATCCTTAAGTAGCAGCATCCTGGGACTAGGGAGAACGGTTTGAAGCTGAAAAAGGAGAGATTGAGATGAGATCTTAGGGAGAAATGTTTTCCTGTTAGGGTGGGGAGGCCCTGGCCCAGGTTGCCCAGGGAAGCTGTGTCTGCCCCATCCCTGGAGGTGTTCAAGGCCAGGTTGGATAGGGCTTGGAGCACCCTGATCCAGTGGAAGGTGTCCCTGCCTGTGGCAGGGGGTGGAACTGTATGGGCTTTGAGGTGCCTTCCAACCCAACCCATAAACTACAAATTAATAATACTTATATGTTTTCCTTTTGTATATATTTGAAAAATATTGACTGAAAGTATAAAAAGACTTGCTTGCCTTTTCCTGGCTATTCCTCTGTTTTGAAACCAGTTAACAAAAATTGAATTGTCCTGTCAATTATTGTGCCTGTAACAAAAATTTTTTCTTCTTTCAGCTGCCTTTAAAACTAATTTGCATGCATGTGCTAACCACTGAACATAGAACATATATGTTCTGGTGCATTTTGCCTCAGAGAAAAGCATGGTAGCAATTAAAGCCATTTTCCTTGTTTACAAGTGTTTGGCAGCTGAATTTTTTTCTACATTAAACATTTACAGGCTGCAGAAGGCAGATGTCAGCAGTGACTTCAGGCCCTTTCATGACGGGAAAAAAACTTCTCGTGAGTGCCCTTCTTAGTATCATTCAGCACCCTGATCCAGCAGGAAGGTGGAATTGGATCATCTTCACATTTCCTTCCAACCCAAACTATTCTATGATTTCTTTATCTAGGATCTGGAGGCTTGGGTTGAAAGGCTGGAAAGCTTCCCAGGAGAAAAGGGCCTGGGAGTGCTGGGTGACAGCAGTTGAACATGAGCCAGCAGTGGCCCAGGTGGCCAAGAAGGCCACCAGCATCCTGGCTTGGATCAGCCATGGGGTGGCCAGCAGGAGCAGGGAAGGGATTGTGCCCCTATATTCAGCATTGGTGAGGCCACACCCGAAGTACTGGGTTCAGTTTTGGGCCCCTCACTGCAAGAAGGACATTGTGGAGCTGGAGCGCGTCCAGAGAAGAGTCCAGGGAAGGGTCTGAAGCCCATGAGTTGTGGGAGCAGCTGGGAGACCTGGGGCTGTTAATCTGGAGAAGACAAGGCTGAGGGGAGACCTCGTTGTTCTCTGCAGCTCCTGGAAAGGAGGTTGTGGTGAGATGTGTGTCGGTCTCTTCTTTGAAGTAACAAGTGATAGGATGAGATGAAATGGCCTCAAGTTGTGCCAGGGGAGGTTCAGACTGGATATTAGGAAAAAATTCTTCACCAAAAGGGTTCTTGGGCACTGGCAGAGGCTGCCCAGGGAAGTGGTGGAGGCTCCATCCCTAGAGGGATTTAAAAGTCATGTGAATGTGGTGCTTGGGGATGTTGTTTAGTGGTGGAATTTGCGGTGCTGGTTTTATGGTTAGACTTGATAATTTTAATTTTTTTCCAATGTTTCTATGATTAAGCTGAGTCAAAGTGAGCAGATCTGTGTCGTAATTTGTTATTTGGGAATACTAAAAGCTAAAGCTGACTTCAGGAAATTATTCTTAATCCTGTAGCAGAGGTGAGGCAGAAAGTGGCTCACTGACTTCCATAGAAACAAGGGTGGTTTTCTGTATAGTTACTAATTTTTTATCAAATGAGCTATTTTGACATAACATACATTCTCACACATAAGAAATTAAGAAATCCTGCATTATCTATAGCTCAGTAAGTTAAAATGATTTTAAACCTATATGGATAGGTTTGATATGTACCAGGAACCATTCATTTGTAGATTTTAATAACCTAAGGGAGCCCTTACCAAGTAGTCAGGCTGCTCTGTTATCCCACACTGAAGTTCTTTGATTCCTGCATAAAATCATAAATTGGCATAAAACAACAGTGCAACTTTTGGAAGAGACATCCCAAACTCTTCTAAAACCGTAAGGGCTGGAGGAACCACTAAGTCCTAGACATATCATAACAATGGCTTATTACTCTTTTATTCCTTCCAAGTCATATCTGATTTCGGTAATTCTTAACAATTTATTCTTTGCAAACAAACCTTTCTTTATAGATGCATTATCTTTAACTTTCTGTCACTCTGAAGGTGTAAATAGATGAACTGAACTTTTCTCATGACACAGTTGAAAATTTCATCCATAAAGACGGCATCTTAAAAAAATGGGAAGAGATAGTGTAGCAGGTAGGAGGAAACAGGTTCAAATTCTGGAGCAGTGAAATTATTTTCAGAGAAAACAGTGCTAGAGATATACTGAGGGGGATGGACAGATAGTCCTGAATGTGTGGCCAAGTTATAGGGAGTGACAGTATGAACTGTTTTCAGAATCAGACTGTGGTCTCAAGCATGTAAGACAAATATTGGTCCCTTTCTTCTGCGGAGAAGGCTGTCGTGACTTGGTCATTCGCCTGAGCTCCCTAGTGGAGATGATGGCTCAAGAAGGTTCCAGAGGGAAATGCTCCATATCAACAGCTGCCACGTTGGTACTGAGTCAGTGGTAACAAACCTTCCTTCCTGCACTGGTGTGAATCCAGGGAACGGGCTGGCCTCACAGAACTTAGCAGGAACTTTATTTCCCATGAGATGATTTTTCACAGCTATGTGCTACAAACTGTGAGGTTTTTGTTTTTTTTTTCTCAAGATGGTATCACTTTCTTTCCATCTGGGTTCATACCAGAAGGGGTGTTGGAAGGTAATACCAATGACTTCTTACTTCTTCACCACAGTGGATTGTATTACAAGGCAGGTGAAATATTTATCATTACCTGTTTTTCCTTTCTTTTCCTGTCTTCTCTGTGGTTTCCTGTCTCACTGTCTCACTCACTGTTTCAAAGTTAATTTTTTCTCCAAACACTTTTGAAAATGCATTTTATAGTGCATTTTTAGTTTCTCTATGCAGTATGGCTGAATAGGATTACCAGGTTTTATTTGGTACAAGTAAAATTCTAAGTGAGGCTAGTGACCTTCAGGAGAAAATATTTGCTCTTTCATAGTTGATTTCCTAATTTTAACACAGAAAAAAAGGCAGCAGTTTATTTTCTAACACTTAATGTACAATAACAGTATCTCAGTGTGAACAGAGCTAGCAGATACTGAAGATCACACCCTCCAAAAATGTAGTTTGTGCTTTCAGACAGGTTCACCTTGGATGGCTGGGCCTTACAGGGACACACATGGTGTTCTGCATGGCAGCAGGGCAAGGAGCAGCAAAGGGTGAGGTGTGGAAGAAGGAAAATGCTTTCAAGTGTAATGGTAACACTGAGTCTATAGACCAGGCAGTGATTTGGAGTCTACGAGATGCATTAACCACCAAAATGTAGGCAGGAGAACAGTGTTTGTCAGGAGCACACTGCAATGGCATGCAGCATCCTAGGGATGGACTCTTGTCACACACCTCTTGCTCTGAGCTCCCACAGACCATCAGAGGACAACCACCCAAGCCATGATTGCAGCCAAGTCCCAGGGCAGCACACACCAATTATCTTCTTGGCTGTGCAGCTGCTAAAGCAGGGGTCAAAATGGTAAGGCAGCATCGGTGACTCATCCTTTGGCCTGACTGGAGCCATCCAGAGAACACTGGAGCCATCTGCAGCCATACCTTGGTGGCCAGACAAGCCCAGAGCATGCTGCTGGCATTCCCCAAGGGCCACAGAGCATCCCATGAGGTTGCCCCAAGAGCTGCTGTGTCTCTGGACACACAGTGATCACCTCTGATAGCAGCTATGTTACCTCCTCTTTCTCAGACAGCTACAGGCATTTCCAGACTCCTCTGGGCTTTCACTCTCGTGGACCTTACTCTGCACTTGATTATTGCCCTTCTGAAGGAATTGTCATCCTTCACAGTGTAAAGCTGGTGTGTCCTGTCCCACAGTGCAGCCTTGTATCTCAGACTGTGCACACGCACCAGCTGAGGGCAGGCACAGGGCAAAGGTGCTGCCTGTTCTTCCATGAACAGCAACATACATTCTGCATCAGGCATTTTTTCTGGATGTTGTTTCTAAGCAAAGAGATGCATCTATGAGCACTTGCCCACAAACTGCACATCAAAGTAAGGTTTAAAATGCTGCTTCACTACTAGTCATGTCATACACCAGGGATATCTTTTGAGGTAGACAAAAAGTCTGAGCCTAGAGAATGCAAATAAATCTGGGAAGAATTAATCTTAAAACATTGCCTTGATTATCATAATCTTCTACCTGGCAATAAAAGTTGCAAATAATACAAGGCAATACAAGTCTTCAATAAAAAAGTCATTTGTCTTTGTAAAAAAAATTAATTATCTTTTGTTTTGTACTAGTTTGGGCTGGGAGGGAGCTGATTTTCTTCCTAGGAGGCCGTTTGGGGCTGTGTTTGGGACCTGTGCTGAACACAGCCCTGACAACCCAGGGGTGTTTCCGCTACTGCTGAGCAGTGCCTGCACACCTCGGGGGGCACAAGGAGCTGGGAAGGGGCACAGCTGGGACAGCTGACTACAACCGACCCAAGGTATGTCCAAGACCATTGGATGTCGTGCTCAGCCATAAAAGCTGGGGAAGGGGGGGGGATGTTGGGAGTGATGGCGTTTGCCCTCCCAAGTCACTGTCACACGTGATGGAGCCCGGCTGTGCTGGGGATGCTGAGTGCCTGCCCACATTGGGAAGCAGTGGGTGCATCCCTTGTTTGGCTTTTGCTTTCCCTGTTAAATTGCCTTTTTCTCAATCCACGAGTTGTTGCACATTTACCCTCCCAACTCTCTCCCCGTCCCTCAGGGGTTAGTCAGCAAGCGACTGGGTGGGCTGAGCTGCACACAGGGTGGAACCACAGCAGTGCTGTAAAACCTGCCAGATCTTTCAAACATGAAGGTCAAAAAAAATTCAAACGTTACCCTTGGTAACATATTTCAGGGCCCAAATGTGTTGACTTAATGCATTAAATAATAACAGAATTTTCTATGCACTGATTGATTGCTTTGTATGAGCTTTTGGAATATATTAGCTACCATTTTTTCGATCCACCATCATTTAGGCCAGATACAAAGTGAACAGGGGTGTACAAAAGATAAACACATTTGTATTGCTTAAATCTCCTTTGAGGTTCTTGAAACCTTGCTTTGTTTACATCTTATTATTTTAGGATCTGTTTACTGTGATTTAAAGGTAGTGGTTCCCAAGATTTTATGCTAATGCACATTACATACAAAAGTATCCATTGGGCCTCTTCCTGAGGGTTTTGGCCAAGTCTCCGATTCTAAGTGCTCCCAGAGAAACATGAGTTTGTTTAAACCTGATAAAACTGTAAATCTCTTACTGCAAATCTTCAGGTGTCTTTGACAATGCTAGGAATATATTCTGATTTAAAATGCAATTTTCAAAGTGACACTCTTCAGTAACAACCACAATATATTCATCTTCATAATTTTTCCGAGATATACAACAGGTACATATTCTTCAGAGCACAGAATATAAAGATGAAGCTGTCTGTTAAAAAGGGCAGCCAAAGGGATAAACTACTGGGAGGTAAAGTGTAGATAGCTAAAAAATACCACATAAGCAGACCGGAGTAAACACAAATAAATCTAAAAAAACCCTCTCACCATAAACCTACAAGAAAAGTGAAGTCATTTAACAGTGGAGTAAAGAAGCTATGAAGAGAAGACCATGTTTGAAGAAGTGAAAAGTTGATCCAGACAAGGAGAATGGTGAAGAACTCAAGCTCTGTTGAGTTAACTGGAAAAACATAATAAAGTCAGAAAGTTGTTCCTCAGTAGTCTTTGATAAAGATTTATGAAGTAACAGTAAATACACTTCTAAGCCTGTTGTGAGTAAGAAACTTAATGGAAAGTCTTAGTGCTGTCAGATATTCAACACATTCCTGGAGCACTCACAGAAGGTAAAGCTGCAGAATAAAAGTTAAATTCATTCCCTACTTCGTTGTTTCTTACGTGTCAGCTCACATGCGGGAGCGCTTCCCTGTGTTGAAACAAACAGATAAGTTGTATAGTGCTAAATCACAAGAACCACCTGGTATCCACCCAGAAATTAACAGATATCCAGCGTGAACTTGCCACGGAAAAAACAGTCCCCAATTCAAGCAGACAACAGAAGCCTTTGAAATTATGTAAGCACAGCAGTCTCAGCTCTATGTTGAGTCAGTGGCTGCAGCCTTATGTCACATCCTTCACTTCAGCTGGACAACTGCAGTGCATGGGTGCCCATTATCCTTCCCTGTAAAATTAACCAAGCACAGTAAGGCAGGAGAAGAAAGATCTATTCCTTTTGCAGCTCAGTTCAGCATTTGGCTGCAGCTGTGTTGAGGTGCTAATGACATAAGTAATTGTTCTGAGTGGGGTGAAGATTCCTTTTTCTGCTTTATGTCTGTGCTGTGCACTAGATGCTGGAAAGGCAGGAAGGCCTTACAAACCCCGACTCCCAACCCAAGTCAGTTTGACTGGTAGTTTTGGGATTATCACTTGTGCATTTATCAGGTTCGGTAGCTGGGAATACTCAAGTCTGCTTCACTTATTTAACTCCTTGGCATTTACAAAGGCTTCAGACATTGCTAGATCTGAAGCCTTTCCTGATTTCACAGTATCACAGTATCACAGTATTACAAGGTTGGAAAGGACCTCTGAGATCATCAAGTCCAACCCATAACCCTACACTAACACCAACCCATCATCTAAACCATGGCACTCAGTGCCTCATCCAGTCTCCCCTTAAACACCTCCCTGGGCAGCCCATTCCAATGGCCAATCACCCTTTCAGTGAAGAACTTTTTCCTCACATCAAGCCTAAACTTTCCCTGACGAAGCTTGAGTCCATGCCCTCTAGTTCTCTCACTGATCACCCGAGAGAAGAGACCAATCCCTGCCCGACTATAACCTCCTTTTAGGTAGTTGTAGAGAGCAATGAGGTCTCCCCTGAGCCTCCTCTTCTCCAGACTAAACAGCCCCAACTCCCTCAGTCGCTCCTCATAGGGCTTGTGCTCCAGCCCCCTCACCATCTTCGTTGCCCTCCTTTCACTGGCTTACACTCTAGTGTCCAAAAGTCTAAGATGCTTTAGCCCAGTAAAGGTTTCTGGGATTCTTAGACTAGGCACTTACTTGAGAATTTCATGTGCCTTGATATACAAGGACTAAGAAAATAATCCAGTACTCTCATCTGCCTTTCATTTAATAACTATGTTAACTGCTTTAACTCATCCTTGTCTCTCATAAAGGTTACAATCTGATATAGAAAAATGAATATATTTTCTAAAATTCTTATTGATGTTTGGTCATATCTTTAAATATTCTTTATAGCAGACAGTCATATCCTGAATGCTGTTAGTTTCTTGACACCAAGAACTTCCTAAGGCAATAATTTCCTCAGTCTAATCATACATTGCATAATGCAGTTCCTTGTATTCGTTTTTAACTCTTCCCTTTGTTCATTACCTGTCCTTCATTTTTCTCTTACGAGATGAGAAGAACATATATTTCCTAATTATCTGCTCCAGATGACTCTTTTATTTTATATATACTTGGCATGTCTTCTGTGTCTCTCCTTCTTGCAGTAATAGTGCCCATGATCAAGGCTGGCTTAGGCCATGTGCCACCAACAGATTTCTGATGGAGGTAGATGCTGCCAGTATGAGTTTCTAGATCCAGCCCTACTTTTACCCTGATTTCTTCCACTGTACACAGACCAATTTTTCTTCCTCTCTTTCTCTTTCAAGACAGGCAGGTCTGAAATCTCAAGAGAGACACTGTACATGTCAGAATTTGAGGATGCATGAAAGAATGAAAGCCATTATTTTTGTCTGTGTGCTACAATGGAAATCACTGTTCATAAAGCAGCAGCTTCAGTTAGCCTGAGCTTTCATCTTCTCAGCTTTCACTGTTAATCCCAAGGGAACTTCCTGAAACACTATGAGGATCCCATAAAACTTCTATGGAACAAGAGATGCTGGACAGAGAAAAGCCTCTCTTGCCATCAGTTCTCCTGTATAGAGTAGAAAACCCTGAAGACTTGTGTTTATCTTTTAGTCCAAAGCATTCCAAGGGACTCACAGCTGTGGGGTTTTTTGGATGTGTATTTTGTATTATCCTTTAAATGGCTTTCAATAGTACTCACCATAATCTTCTCCATGTTTTTTCCAGGAACTGAGGTTAGACTAACAGGTCTGTAGTTTCCTGGATGTACCTTTGTGCCCTTCTTGTGAATTGGAATAACGCTGGCTGGCTTCTGCTCAGCAGGAGCCTCCCCTTGACTCCCAAGATTTTGGCAGATAAATTTTTGAATTTTTCTTCATCACTTGCTAATTACTTTTTTTAAAAAAAAAAAACAGATGATTTTTCAGAGAAAAAATACTTTTTTCGATGTGAGGCCTCTAAAATTCCTTGACATTCAAGACACTCCTGCTTTTATTCACCCTGATGGTTGTTTTTGGAAATGACGTTTACATTGACTCTTGTTAACACTTGCAAACTGACTTGAAATGTTAAGACAATGTTTGAAGATTCTTTCTGGAACTTGGAATAAGATATTTGCTTTAATTAATTAGAACAAAAGAAATTATCACTTCCCTTTACTTTGTTATATCACATTCTGACAACACCCTTACCTACTTGTTAGTACTTGGAGTCAGGGCCCGAGTCTTTACGGCTGCCTGTTCCACAGTGCCTGAGCAGCAGAGAAACACACACATTGCTTTACCATTTTCTCTTCCTAAAAAATGCAAGTGAAGGATCCATTTTTCAATACTTTAAGCTCTATTGTCAAAGGGTTAACTCAATCCTAACATTCTATTGGCAGTTCCTCCCCTAACCTTTTGGTGACTTGATCCTCGAAAATGTAAGAATCTGTTTCCGGGCAGATTGCATTTATGGGCTGATCAGTGTCAGTGTTCCCAGGACCAGGTGTATTTAGGGGGCAAATGAAAGAATCAATCGTTTTTGTATGCTTAAACTGAAAACCCTTTCAAGGCTGAATAGAGCATTCATGCACATCAACTTCTGAAGGTAATTTGCTGTCTTCGTAAATTTGTGTGACAAGAAGAAATTGTCCTGTTAATTGACATGAAGGAAGAAATCACTGCAGAAATTCCTAGGCCTAGCATCAGCCAGGACATGGCTTATACTTTACAGCTCATTTGTGTGCATATTTCCCTCTCAGACAGCTGCAGTTAATGAGCTGAATACATGAGACAGCAGCTCATGTCTTGTCTCTAGGAAACATGTGAAAATTCCCATTCTTTCAGTTCTTTTTACATCTTTGTGGTTATTTATGCACAGTTACCTATAATGCATGGAGAATAGGCTATTATTATCGCTGCCAGCTCTAATAATGTGATATCTAGGAAATTCAGGCATGAACTGCTACCCTGTTCTGCTACTTGCTGCACAAGTACAGACCAGAAAGGGCTCTGCTGGAAAACATTGGCATAGACTTTGAATATGAGAGTGAGACACATGAAGCATACAGACAGACAGGGCAAAACAAAGAAACGATGGGGCAAGAAAAGTAGGAGCGTCTGTCTTTTCTGTATTGTGCTGACTGTGGGTCCACATCACAGAACTCCCTTGCAAGTACCTGCATGCATCTATTAGGCTGTCCATTACAAGTCTTACCACCAAACTAATTAAGCCCAGCTCCCCACCCCCCATCAATGTCATATGCTCAGTCCCACCTTAGAACCCTTTTATTACACAATCCCCAGTCTCTCAATAGCTTTCTTAAACTGCAAGACATGCAACTGTAGACAGCACTGCAGCAGCAGTGCTAAGCAGAAGGGAGAGCTGACTACCTGGGACCTGCTGACTGTTCTCTTGCTAAAGCAGCCCAGGATGTGGTTGCTTTTCAGCTTGCTGTCCAAATTAGAAAAATTGCCATCACACTTCAAACAAGTAATAAGGAGCTGTGGTCAGGTCACAGCAGGTTTGGACAGAGCAAGTGTGACAAGACGTGGTGCTGAGGCCGGGAAAATTCAGCACACGGTTCATGGCCTGTTACTAGTAATAGCAATACTGTGTTACAGGTCTACATGGTTATAGTAGGACAGATAGACTGATGTGAAGTTTCCTTTTTTCTTTCCCATCCATCTCACCCCCTTCTCAGTCCAGTCCCTCTCCCCAGTAGGGTATTTTTTGAGGGAACATTGTTAGGAAATGTTTTGACAAATATTTTGGAGGGAAAGCTCTATGTGTTTTTTGTAACACTGATTTGCTTGCTCTTTGCTGCCTGGACCAAAGTGAAAGCACAGGTGCAACGGCCACCAGACAAAGCAAGGGCTGAAATGGGACCTGGGCCACTGCAGGAGCACACACTCTGTGATATACTCAATATACCTTTGAAACAAATGACCCTGCAGCACAGTAAATCTGTGCATTTGTTTTACAAAAGTAAATAACAGTTGTGAATCTCCTTCTTTGGAGCATGTTTTACTGAAGCCATAAAATGCTGTGACACAGTCTGCTTCACAGCAAACCTAAGGTAAAAGCCAAATATCCCTTATGCCATAAAGCCAGAGCTCTGGAGCTCTGCTCTGCTAGGCTGCCACAGTGCAGGATTGCCATCTGCAGTTCAGCTTTGCATCCAGCTCCCTTGGAGGCTGGCAGGCTCCTGGTCCCCAGGTGTATCCTTCAGAAATGCAGGAAGTGAGAGCACTGCCACTGCCAGGAGAGAGGCTGTTCCAAAAACTGCGTGTATCTGAACCGCATCTGCTTTAAGAAAAGGCCTGTTGCTCTACAGTCATAGAATTTGCAGCTGGCCTAACAAAGCTATCATTATTTGTTTCCCCCAGTGCCTTGCATAGTTTATGCATAAGTTGCCAGACATACAGGAGGGAGATGAACAAGACCTGGAGTTCACCTGCAGGACAGTTAACATCTCCTTTCCCTTACAGGGGTCAAATGACTCCCTCCCTTTGAAGGCAGGATCTCTGCTCAAGTCATCACAGTAGAGTACACCTCCTTAGGGATCATACCATCCCCTTCTCTCCTGGACCTGGACCACAGCGAGCATCTCTTACTAGAGCATGGCTTGATGTGCAGGCAGTTCCTCACCTACAAATGTATCTGCAGGGAAAAGCAGACTGTGTACGCTACTATGGTGACTTTGACATAGATCCTGCCCTATAAAAAATGTTTGTAATCTACCACTATCCTGCAGCTGCAAGTGAATATAGCAGTGGCAGAGAGACATAGAATGGTTTGGGTTGGAAGGGACATTAGAGACCATCCAGTTCCAACACCCCGCCATGGGCAGGGACACTTCTCACTGGATCATGGGGCTTCAAGCCCCATCCAACCTGGCCTTGAACTCCTCCAGGGATGGGGCAGCCACCACTTCTCTGGGCAACCTTTGCCAGGACCTTCCCACCCTTACAGGAAAACATTTCTTCCTAATATCTAAAGTTACCCACTTTTAGTTTGAAACCATTGCCCCTCATCCTGTCACTGCACTCCTGATCAAGAGCCCCTCTCCAACTTTCGTATAGGCCCCCTCTAAGTACTGGAAGGTGCCTCTAAGGTCTCTTCGCAGCCTTCTCTTCTCCAGGCTGAACAACCCAAACTCTCCCAGCCTGTTGTCATATGGGAGGTGCTCCAGCCCTCAGATCATCTCCATGGCCGCACTTCAACAGATCCACATCCCTCCTGTGCTGAGGACTCCAGAACTGGACACAGGGATCCAGGTGGGATCTCACCAGAGTGGAGCAGAGGGGCAGAATCCCCTCCCTTGCCCTGCTGGTCCCATTCTTTTGGGTGCAGCCCAGGAAACGTTTTGGCTTTCTGGGCTGCAAGGACACATTGCCGGCTCATGTGGATCTTCTTATCCACCAGCACTTCAAGTCCTTTTCTTCAGAGCTGTTCCAAATCCACTCTCTGCCCAGTCTGTATCTGTGCTTGGGATTGCCTTGACCCAGCTGCAGGACCTTGCACTTGGCCTTGTTGAACTCCATGAGGTTAGCACAGGTCCTCCTCTCCAGCCTGTCAAGGGATGGCATTCCCTTCGTCCCTCTAAGGTATGCTCAGCTTGACGTCATTGAGAAGTGGTACCTGTGGCTAAATTAACAATAGCTATCAGACATGTCTTGTCAAGTACACTAAGAAATGAATAGTCATTTTCACAACTTTCCCCCGATTACACACAAATAACCACAGTGCTCTGCAATGCTTTGCTGTTAATCTTGTGCAAACTAATGAGTATCTGAGCAGTGACCCAGTGGCGGGATAGTTATCCATGGCAGTTCCACAGGAAAGCAGTTCCCTCAGCACCTTCAAGGAGAAAAAAAGGTTAAGAGGGATCTTCAGCAGCCTACACAGAGCAGGCAGAGAGTGACTTGGACTCCTTTCTGTCTTCACAGCGCACAGTGCACGAGGCCTGGTGATCTGGGACCTCCAGATAGTGCTTGTCTCATTGCACTGCTCAGCAGAGATGGACAGAGATGGACTGAGATGAAGGGTTCTCTTCTCATGGTCAGGGCTTGCATCTCCCCCGTTGCAGAACAGCTCCACCTGCTGGGCCCGTGCCAAACAGCAGGAGCGCTGAGCTCGGGCTGGTTCTGGCAGCCCGTGACCTGTGCAGCCCGGGGCCAGACTCACCAGCCGTGCCAGCCACAAAACTGTGCCAGTCTTCATGGCAGCTTTGGGCACCACTATAATACAATTAATAAAAACCGTGACCCTACCGTCGGACCCATATTTGTCACACCACACTGCATCACGTTGTTGCCTTGCTTACCAAGGCTTGCACATAAAACTTCAGTCTCACCTGGAGAGCGAGAAGATTCAGCCTTCAAACCCCTGTACTAAAAGAGAATTTTGATACTTCTTGTTACATACTTACAGTTATTTTCCATTCTGTTAAAAAGCTGGTCAACTTATTTTACATTTCAATGTGGAAAACCTGTATGCTAACATCACCAAAACACATCAAATTATGTATTTGGCACAGTGCTCCTTCTCCTAATATTTCTATAATATAATCACCCTGATTTACTTCCATGAGTAGTCCCACCTCATCAGCTGGCCCTAACTTGACAGATGCAAATATTTCAATAACCAGCCAAACCAATCTCAAGAAACTATGCTGGAAAAGAGACCCTAGCTTAAAAAGAATCCTATTTAACTTTATACCCATTTGCACACCATCAGAGTAATGCCAGCTGACATCAGTGATGTACAATGGCTGAAGGATTAATGCCTCACTACCCCTTAATAGGAAAATCATAGCCTTTTGCTGCTCTCATTCTGCCTGGGTCTTTCACATTGATATTTGTGATAACATGACATGCAATAATCCTGGCTATCCTGAAGCTGTCAGCACGTAAGGACTTTTGTAGAAATGGGCAAGACCATTTGCAGACTCCTGTGTGTGAAGTGATCCATAGTGCTGAGCAGTACATTACCACACGCCTCCCTTGCCTGGCAGCACTGCTCTGTAACCCTGCTGTAATGAACTGCGACACACACCACTGCTTCCAGCATTGCCAGAGAGAAGCGCCTTTTCCTCACAGTCTGCTTTTGGCAGAGGGAAATGAGTTATGTGGAGAAAAGCTGTCCAGATGACAGTGTGGTGTCCTGACACACACTTGAGCTGTAATTGTGGCCTTTGCTTTCCTGGAGTTTCAGGTACAGGTCTTCCTGTGGTTCTGTAGCTCTGCCACAGCTGCCAGCAAAGGGAGGAACTGTATATTTCTGTGTATTTTGCCACCAAAATTGGCATTAATGGCCCATAAAGTCAGTAGAGCCAAACACCCATTGAAAGCAGAATTTTCATCTGCACAAAGGATTTCAAGGATCCCTCCAGTGCACTGGATGTTCCAGTCAACAGATGAGAGTACTTGATGGTAAAGCACCAGGCACAGCACAGCACCCCTTTCTCACCTGCGCAGCGCAGGGAGGCTGCAGGCTCCCGCGTGGCACTCACAGATGTCTGTGGTCGACAACAGATGCTCCCCATCTACAGATCTGATGAGGTGCATTTGCAGCCATGTGCAGAAACACACACAGAGCTTATAGGGATAGATTTACATGACACTTAGCATATAGGATAGGATAGGATAGGATAGGATAGGATAGGATAGGATAGGATAGGATAGGATAGGATAGGATAGGATAGGATAGGATAGGATAGGATAGGATAGGATAGGATAGGATAGGATAGGATAGGATAGGATGGGATAGGATAGGATGGGATAGGATAGGATAGGATAGGATAGGATAGGATAGGATAGGATAGGATAGGATAGGATAGGATAGGATAGGATAGGATAGGATAGGATAGGATAGGATGGGATAGGATAGGATAGGATAGGATAGGATAGGATAGGATAGGATAGGATAGGATAGGATGGGATAGGATAGGATAGGATGGGATAGGATAGGATAGGATAGGATAGGATAGGATAGGATAGGATAGGATGGGATAGGATAGGATAGGATGGGATAGGATAGGATGGGATGGGATAAGATAGGATAGGATAGGATGGGATAGGATAGGATAGGATAGGATAGGATAGGATAGGATAGGATAGGATAGGATAGGATAGGATAGGATAGGATAGGATAGGATAGGATAGGATGGGATAGGATAGGATAGGATGGGATAGGATAGGATGGGATAGGATAGGATAGGATAGGATAGGATAGGATAGGATGGGATAGGATAGGATGGGATAGGATAGGATAGGATAGGATAGGATAGGATAGGATAGGATAGGATAGGATGGGATAGGATAGGATAGGATGGGATAGGATAGGATAGGATGGGATAGGATAGGATAGGATGGGATAGGATAGGATAGGATAGGATAGGATGGGATAGGATAGGATAGGATAGGATAGGATAGGATAGGATAGGATAGGATAGGATAGGATAGGATGGGATAGGATAGGATAGGATAGGATAGGATAGGATAGGATGGGATAGGATAGGATGGGATAGGATAGGATAGGATGGGATAGGATAGGATGGGATAGGATGGGATGGGATAGGATAGGATAGGATAGGATAGGATAGGATAGGATAGGATAGGATAGGATAGGATAGGATAGGATAGGATAGGATAGGATGGGATAGGATAGGATAGGATAGGATAGGATAGGATAGGATGGGATAGGATAGGATGGGATAGGATGGGATAGGATAGGATGGGATAGGATGGGATGGGATAGGATAGGATAGGATAGGATAGGATAGGATAGGATAGGATAGGATAGGATAGGATAGGATAGGATAGGATAGGATAGGATAGGATAGGATGGGATAGGATGGGATGGGATAGGATAGGATAGGATAGGATAGGATAGGATGGGATAGAGTATTTTCAGTTCAAAAGGACCTACAACAAACATCTGGTCCAACTGCCTGAACGCTGTATATATTTTTGTAAGGTTACCATATACATTCCCTGGGGTTTAACTGTTTGGGATCTTGAGTATCCTTAGCAGTTTTTGTGGTCTGAGCTGACTTGAGAAAGTTCAGGAAAGCTGCTATTTCACTTCCCTTCTGTTTTTGACTTGAAGTGTAAGAATTTTTTTGCATTTTAATGAATAAATAGTCTGCTATATACAAACAGTTTTTTACAGTGAGAAATTACTCACAATTCCACTACCCGTTTTCCAAATCTGAAGTTAGAAAGATGAGTAATATTCCCATCTTGCTTAACTATATTCAGACTGGCAAAATAAATAAGTGAAGGCTAGGTCAGCGGTGAAAATGGGAATACTATTTTGCCATTGGTGAGACTAAGACTAGCACAGTGACCACAACATGGGCTTTTTTTCGAAGCTGTTATAAAAGCCTTATGATTTCTGAGCTTCAGACTTCTTTCTGAAGGGTAGGCTTATCTGGAGAATAAAAAAGGTGACATTGCACTATTTTTAATTAACATAATACAGGAGATTTGGAATTAAGTGTTCAAAGCTGTTCTTTACTGCTTCCATGTTTTGGGAAAATTTTCTGATGTGTATCCCCTTATATGGGATATATGTTAAAATTTTAATTTAAGTCTGGGTCTGGAGAACATTTTTTTGCCATATCAAGTACCTGTTCTTAAAGAGTATAATAGTTGGATAATTTTATAAGTAAGATGATGTATACAGAATTCCTGACTATTTTATAACAAATAATCACATTTGATAATAATCACATTGAAGGTTCTTACCAGTTAAAACCTTTAAAATCCTGTATTTCTTCCAAAGACTTTTAGTAAATTATTCTTCTATTTCTATCACTGCATTTTCTCTACTGTAGAACACAATTCTATGTGTACAGACTGTATTTTAATTTTTAATTTCTTCTGCTTTTGTTTTACATCTGCATAGCATTTCTCACACGGTGCTGTCCTCTTGTACTGTTTGCAGGAAGGACTGTGACAGTTCAGGGGCAGATGACTGCCGCTTAGCTCTTTGTTGTTAGTATTGAATAGAAAAATTGAATATTATGCTGATTTTTGGGTTTACCAAAATTATTCTCAGTCTGGGAAAGGCTCTTCTGTTAACAAGATCAGTTGTGAGTTTTGTTGGTTTGTTTGGTTTGGGTTTTGTGTCATGCTTTCAGTTTGTTTTGTTTGTTGATTTGGTTTGTGGGGATTTTTGGTGATTTATTTTGGTTTGGTTTTTTACTTTCAACTATTTAAAGCAGATTTGGAATCTGGAGTCTGGAAGAGAAGTTTTTAAGTTTTCACTCCAGCCTGTCCCAGGGAAATAACAAACTTCCAATGCCTTTGTATCCTGATATCTATTTGAGACACAGAGAAGCGTTTATTTGTTTCTGTAGGACAACAGAGCACACAACTGAGACTCACAGACTACTCAGATCAGCTAACAACAAATGTCCTGTAAATCAGACTTCTTGCTGTCCTACTCTGCCTTCTCTGGAGATTCCTCCCACCCCTCAGCTGACTCGCTTTTCTACTTGACTTTTTATTTGCAGAGCTTGAAAGACAAACAGGGTGTCTGGTACCAGAGGCAGAGACGTGTCCGAGGTACCAGGCTCTGCAGAAAACCAGCGTAGTTCCTGCCTGCAGTGTATTTAATCAGATTTCTCACAATCCAATACGCTCATGTGCTTACTACTTTCTCCCCTCTCCCTAGTTACAGCCAGTAAGACATCCTCCTTCAGCAGCCTCTTCTTGGGCTTGGTTTGGGTATTTTGTTGGTGAGGGGTTTTGTTCCGGTTTGTTTTTTTGTTGTTTAATTTTTTCAGCGTCAGAGGCCTCTCTGTTGACCTGCTCTGTAGAAAAGTTTTAGAAGGTCAGGACATCCTGCAAATACTGCAATAATGGAGGTGCATCAGGTTAGTTGCACCTTTTCGCTTTACAGTCTTTTCATGGAAGTCTTGTGAGGGTACATGAGTTGAGTGGAATCCCTTCTCTGTTCCAAGAACTCTCTGAATATCACTTAGACTTTAATGTTTTATTCTTACAGTGCGTGACTTCAATATTTTTGGTTTTTTTCCAAAGATAATCTGAAGGGGTTTTGAGTCTTCTTTCTGAAGTATCTGGACTGGACTATGATGCTTCATACACAAGCAGGGAATCTGTGGAATGAATCTGACTTTATGAAATGGCCAGTTGGCTGGTCAGTTCTCTCTTCACAGCTCCATAAGCATTTGTGCAGGCTCTCTTGTACAAATGCACTCTCCCAATACCCACAAAGGATAATTAGTGCCAGAGCGGATCAGGCACAATACTGGTTCTCTTCTGGCTGTTGTAGCCATAGAAAAATAATTTTCCTCCCATTTCCAAGGGAGTCTACTCTGTGTCCACATTATGCCATTCCCTCACTCAAGTGAGGCAGATTTCTTACATGCTAACAGTATTTTAAGGCCACATGAGCATACACTTTAAAGCTGTCAGGGGCCTTTAACACAGCTCATGAGCATCCTTAACTTTGTATCCTAGTATCCTAAACAAACCGTTTTCTTAAAGGCACACAAGAAAATTGTATGTTAACCTTGGCTGCACTCCCCCCATTAATTGCAGGTAGTGGTGGACAAATTTGCTCTTAACAAGGAAATTAAGCTTCTGAAGCTTATTGAACAGTTAAGATTCTCAAGTACAAAGTACAAAGCTGTTGAGGCTCTTGACTCCCTGGGAACGCAGAGAATTAATGTACTGCTGTTAAGAGTCTTGGTGAGGGGCCTCACAATGAGTGGATTTGGAGGTACAGCTTTTGTGTGACCATTGGAAAGGTCTGTCAGCAGCAATACTTCTGCAGCACAAGGCATGTGATGTTTCAAAGCAAGAGGAGAAGGACCACGATGCTGTGCTGTCATGTAACTGTAGGTGTGTGTGTGCCAGAGGAGTCGGAATGCAGAAACATTTTTGTGGAGAGGTGATGCAGGGACTCTTCGCAGCGTGTATGCTCTGGCTCTGGAGAGCTTGTTGGCTTTGTTTTTCAGTTCCTGACCAGTTGATGAAACTTCTCCTCCCATTGTAGCCCAGTCTGAAAGCATTTTCTTCATGACTGCAACATTTAATATCTGTAATCCACTGCTCTGGGACTTTAGATCTAAAGTGACTTGTCCAAAGGGAGAATTACTTCTCTTATTCAGAGTAGCACGTTTGCAGTATGATTAAGTGAAGGTGTGGAGCTGAGAAGAAAAATTCTGTCTTTTTTTTTAAAGAAGATGTTTACAACGTTCCACCTTTATACTATAATATGTATTTCTACAGGCAATGTTACAGGAAAATGTCTTTATTAGATGAAAAAACTGTATGTGACTTCAAACTTGGCACAATAATTAGAAGACTAAGCAGCCGTTATCCACGCCCACGGTATCCACCAAACACAGGAAAAGGCGCGCCGCTCGCAGCTCTCTGCTGCCGCCTTACGGCCGGCAGCCGGTACTGCAGCTCGGGCGCTGCCGCGCTCTGCGCCGCCGCCACCAATCCCGCTGGGGGGCGGGGCCGCCGTTCGGGACCGCCTCCCTGTCAGGAGGCGCCGCTTCCGCCCTCGAGCGCGGGGCTGAACGCCAGGGCTGGGATATACGCTCGGCCGAGATGTACTGCCTGGGCGGGGGGGCAGGGAGGGGGCTGACATCTCCCGCCCCCCCCGCCCCTCCGGCTCCATTCGGCTCTGCTCACTCGCTTCGCCTCCTCTCGGCTCGCCTCGCCTGGCTTCGGCTCCATTCGGCTTCTCTCGGCTCGGTTCGGCTACTCTCGACCCGCTTGTGGTTCTCTCGGAGCCTAACCCAGCCGTGCCGAACTGAGCAGTGCCGAGCCGAGCCGATCCCATCGCAGCCAAGCAGCGCCGAATGGGTGCGAGTGGAGTCGATACAGGCGTCACTTCCATATGCACCCCCTTCCCCACGGTGCCGCTCGGCATTGATCGGCTCCTCTGGGATCTGTTCGGCTTCTCTCGGCACTCATCGGCTCCGCTCGCACGTTCTCGGCATTCCTCGTCTCAGCTCGGCTTTTCTCGGCTCTCTTCGGCTTTTCTCGGCTCCTCTCGGCTACTCCCGCCTCTGCGCCTCTCGTCTCGGTTAATCTCGGCTCGTAGGCGAGCCGAGCGAAGCCGACCCGATCCGACGCAATCCGAGCCGTGGAGAATAGCCGAGCGGAGCCGGGACTAGCCGAGCGGAGTCGTGCGGGGCCGAGAATAGCCGAGCGGTGCCGATGAATAGCCCAGCGGTGCCGAGCTCAGTCGAATGGAGCCGAGGGGAGCTGAATGGGGCCGAAGCGAGCCGAGGGGAGCGGCGATGAGCCGAGAGCAGCCGATCGGAGATGCGAGTTTACGAATGGAGCCGAGCGATCCCGAGCCGAGAGGAGCCTCATTGGCATCTCCGGCGTCCTCGGCGGAAACCGTGAAGGTGGGTGACAGAGGGTGGAGCGGCGCTGGTGCCGCTTTCGCCGCCGCCTCTGCCGGAGCCCACTCCGCCCCTTTCCGCGCCGCTGCCGAGCGGCCCCCGCGCTCCGTCGCTCCTCGCTCCGCCTCGCGGGGCTCCCGGCTCCGCGGGCAGGGAGAGGAGCCGCGAGCGGAGCCCGGGGGCCGGGGGGGGCAGGCGGGGAGCGATGGAGCGGCGGCCCGGTCCCGCTTCCCGTCAATAATTCCTGCCGGGATGCTGCCGCTCCGGGCACCGTTACTGCGCGGGTTGACGGTCGCTTGGGCCAATGAGTCAGAGGCGAACGAGGCCCGGGTCGCACCCTCGGTGCTTTCCCGTCCCGGTTCCTGAGCGCTTCTCGGGTGGGACTCGCACGGGTTTGGCTTTCGGCCGAGGGAGCCGCCGTTCCCGGGGTTTGGGCTTCCCAGAGCGGCTCTGTCTGTGTAAATCCGGGCGGGCAGGGCGTTATTAATGGACGCGTTCCTGTTTCTCGCTATTTAACGCTCCAGACCTTCCTTGCTGGCTGAATTCTCAGGAGGAGCCTTTCCAATAATTCCCGTGACTGTTCTGGTTAGTGCTAGTTAAGTTTTTATTGGTTTTATAATTATTCTATGAATTCTACCATCGAAATCACAACGGGGTGGCTTAAAGTGCCCAAAGGGAGCAGGCAGCGGGCTTCGGGCTGTACTTGGCCGAGCCTGTTTCGATGGCAGAAGCGTTGTGCTGGGCACATCGGGGTGAGGAAATGACCGTAACGTTGCTAAGCAGAGGGAGCTCTGTCTCCAGCTGAGTCGATGAGTGGAGAGGCGAGATGCCTTTTGGTGTCCTGGTGCTTCACAGTGAATCCTGCGCTGTGTGGGACTCGGAGGACATGTAGAGGTTTGAAGAGCAATGCTGTCAATTCCTCTGACTGCAATGGAAACTCAGAAGTGCAGTCACGATAAGGGCGTCTTTCAAGAAACTTGGAGTATGATTCCATGGCCTTGATGCACTCCCTTTCTTTTTGTGACTGACTCCTGGCGTCTGTCAGTGAGGGGGAGAGAGAAGGGGGCTGGTGGTGAGGTGCTGGCGCTAGGGAAGAATATGGACTTTGCACAGGAGAAGGCTGGAAACTGCAGCGATGTCGCAGTTGGTGTGTGTGGCTGTGAAACATGGTAGCCGGTGCTGTGACTCGGTGGGCTGACCGGGGAGGGTGAGGGGAGAGCGCAGGTGACGCGTTTCACTTGTTGAAAAGCGGCTGGTTTTGACAGAACCCCTGTCGTGACAAAAGGCAGTAGGAGAGCATGTGATTCCGGCCCTGTCCTGAGCCTGGGGTTCGTTCTAAAGGGGTGGCCAATGTTTGTTGTCTCAAGGAGCGCAGCGGTGCAGCTGGAGGACTGCGGGCAATGGCGTGCAGATGTCTCAGCCAGCGTCTTGCGGTTCCTTTGATGTCCCACACCCTTACGTCCGCTTTGCAACTCGGAGCGATGTCGATGGACGTGATGCTGGCTCCTGGTTTGGGAAGTCGCTTCGATCTCCTTGATTTGATTCTCTTTGGATAAAGGCTTGGCGTGATCCTTGTTTTTCACCGGGCTTCAGTGCCCATCAAGCAGTCACGTCATGAGCTGCATCACTCATCGTGCATGGGTTTTTTTGTTTTGTTTGTGTATTTACACCCCTGTAACTGGACAGGTGACCTTGTTAGCATCATAATGATATTGGGCAGTCATGTTAAAAATTCCTAATGTAGTACGCGTCGTGAATGTCTCTCTCCCCACAGAGGCCCGAAAGCCAATTTGGAGAATGTCTTGCTGCAGAAAATCTGGCAAAAGTCTCGCAGAAGAGCCCTGCTTTTTCCAAGCCTGGGATTCTTCTGTCTTCTGGCCCATCACAGGGAATAACAGTGAGTAAGCAGGAGCGGTGCTGGGGGGAGAGAGAGTCCGAATGTTACCTGTTTTTCACCATCAAAATTAAAAGGCCCCGGCCTGGCTTTTGTGGGACCCTATTCATGTGTTTTCTAGAGGTTTGGCGTTCCTCTGGGCGTGCATCTGTGTGTGCCGATATACGAGGTGATGTTGGGACTCAATGCGAATGCACTGTGTGCTCATACATCCAAAAGGATGTCAAGCGTCTGGGTTCTTCGGCTGAAATAACCCCTGCTGCCTTTGCATTGCTCTGTTAATGGCACGTTGGAGATGGGTGATGTGCTGACGTGAGCAGTGCCACACGGATGGTGTGTCTCCTCAGAGCTCTTTCTTTTGTCTCTTAGAGAGGGCTACACCATGCAAAGAAGAACAGAGCAAGGCAAACAGCCAGCTAGAGTCAAAGCGGAGAGAACTGCTGATGGCTGGTTAATATAGAAGAGGTTCCAGTGCTGAAAGAAATGAGAATGTGCATCATCCAGGTCCTTCTGTGTGGGTCTGGGAAGGGGGCTAGAGCTGTTTCTTTGGAAAGAATTTCCGCATGGGTGAGAGGCTTCTCAGAGGGGAGGTGGCCGAGGCCTGGCCATGGTTTCATGAACATGAAGAAAGGGCTGTAAGCCCTGAAGGAAGGGCTCCGTTTGGAGGTGGAGGCGTGAACAAAATAGCCTTGAGTTTCTTGCGCTTCTTTTTCCACCCTCAGTGTCTGCCAGCTTCTTTCAATTGGGCTGAGCTTGTCCCTTGGGAGGTCACCAGGCCCTCGTAAGCTAGGAAAGAGCGGCAGCTAAAGTATTTCTCCAGTTAGCTTGATCGGTACTGTATCTCCTGTTGATGAGCTTGAGGGCAAGAAGCGGAAGCGCAGCCTTTCAAAGACTGCTGTACCTGGATGAACTGTAGTACAGCTTCTTCCTCAAGCAATCTGATCCGTTCCAAAAACTCATCCGTTTGTCTTCCCTTTGACAGCGTCAGAGTGCCAGGGCAAATGGGAGGAGCTCTGCCTGG
Source organism: Tapera naevia (assembly GCA_033556795.1). Lineage (NCBI taxonomy): Eukaryota > Metazoa > Chordata > Aves > Cuculiformes > Neomorphidae > Tapera > Tapera naevia. Next base: position 1,003,910 of record JAUMJJ010000396.1, read on the forward strand.
GCTCTGCGTGGTGAGGTCAGGCCTGTCTGGCAGACGTTAGAGTTCGCCAGGTGTTGGGGTGTCCCGCGTGGTGGTGGGAGCTGCAAGGGAGGGTTCATTTAAAGCATGGTTGCTTGGGGCTTTTGCCATAATAACTTGTTCCCTTTGTTTTGTCAGCAGAGAGAAGCTGACCGAAGTATCCACAAAGAAAGAGCCCCTGCAGAGAGAGAGAGGCAAAAGCAATGAGACGGTGCGCTCCACGCCAGCAGCGTTCAGGTATGTGGCTTTCTCATGGCTTGTCTTTGCTAATCACAGTGGATTTAGCCGACCGCCCTGGCTGGAACGTTTTCCACTTCAGCCTAGCTTGTGATGAAATGTCCTTCACCAGCTGAGCCCGTGCAAAGGAGAGCGTTGTTTTTAATGTGAGGAACAGAATTGTTCTTGCTGATCAACGAAGCCTGCACACAGAAACCGTGCGTGCAGGCCAGTAGTTAGCTGCAAGCTTTCGTGAGCAGTACAAAACCAACACCGTGGCAATAAGCGGTGAAGCAGGAGAGCGTATCTCGGTCTTCAACACGGTCTTTATGGCGAGCTAAAGAGTACACAGCAACCATGCGTGCAGGCCCAGCAGTTAGCCGCCAGCTTTCTTGTCCTTAACGTGCTGCTGCAGGAGGGCCAGGCTTTATGGCGAGCTGAAGTGTACAGAGAGGGTTGGAGCTGCGGAAGAGGAACGAGGAGTTTCTGAAAGCGGCTGTTGCTGTGTCAGGTGGGCTCCAGCTGCGTTGCAAAGTGTGCGTTAGAACGTGAGACGTGCTGGTTTATAGCTGTGGCCGTTCTCACTGGGGAACCACTTCACTGGCAAATGACTTGCTGCGAGCCGGGGCTTCTTGTGTGTTCTTCTCTTGGCTGAGGACGTGCTATCTGCGACCCTCTCTGGCGTGGTGGGCGGGACTCAGTATAGAGCGAGTGCTCTGCTGGACTGCAGGCCAAAACCTCCAGCTGGCAGCAGGACTAACTAGAATAAGTCAGCTGGTGAATTGCAGCGTGATGAGAAAACATGACTGATTTTTTTTTTTTTTTTTTTTTTTTTTTTCAGATTCAGAGCTGCCTCGGCTTCTTTATGTGACCAGCCTTTTCAGGGTGACCCTTTCTGGATGACGCCTTCCAGTCTCCTGCGCATCTGGAGACTGACACTGGAGCTACTCGGACAGTTGGTCATTTGAACTGTCAAAGTGAATCTTGCCTACAAACCTGAAAGCGTGCGTGTGTTCTCTGCCTGGTTCACAGTAGCACTGTTTGTCTGTAGAAGCATTGTATACCTTGCAGTGCTCTCACTGCACCTTTCTGTAAATATTGTGGGTGGAGAATGTGTTAAGAGTAACAGCGTGCAGGGCTGCTTTTCTCTGTTGGACTTTCAAACGAACAGGATTTAGGGGATCTTAGTGCAAAGAGTTTATATTTGGTAAGATTCAGTTGGGGTTTATTTCTCTCTTTTATTATGTGCATGTAAAAGAAGAACTATGAAAATAAATCGCATTCTCTGGATGTTTTTTTGAGCTTGGCCCAAGGACACTGCTTTTGATCTTGCCAGGCCTCCTGTTCTGTGTGGTTTCCTTTCACTGGGACAAGTGAAAACCTTTGCCACTGAAGCAGATTGTCTTCTCAGCTTTATTTTGATGGCTTATATCTCAGGGTGTTGGAGATTGTGCATGAAGGAGGAAAGCGCTCCTGTCCAGGGGCCGAGGGCTACTTCCTCTTGTTACCCTGCTGACATTCATTTCTCTTTTTGTGTTCTTTTTTCAGGGCGTCATGTATTTTTTCCACAACTATTTACTTCGCACCCTCTCTTTTTTTTCTTTTCTGCCTTCTTCCGTCACACAGTCTCACCTCCTGCACCATTCCCTCCTGCGGGTCCCTCCTCTTGGTGCTGCGTTCAAAGAGATTCTGCTCCTTCACCTGCCTGTGCCCAGCGTGATGCGTGGTCTGGCCTGGAACCTCTCAAGGTTGCGTTGTTGCCACCTTTCCCGAGTGACTGGGCATAGCGCGTTGGTGTCTGAGGACCCTTTGGCCTCTTCTGCCCAGCCACAGGGAAACCAGGGGAAGCCTGTGTTTTCCGGTATCGTCTGCATTAAAGCTTTAGCTCGGTCGCCGTGTGCTCTGTGTGCTTTAGTTTTTCGACATTTAAAAAGAAACCAAGAAGCAAAAGACAGGCCATTCGGGAAGTGCTGTGAACCCGCTGTCGGCTCAAACCCGGCAGTGGGAGTGCTGCGTTTTGCAACGCAGGCCCCGATTTAGCAGCCTGCTTTTGTGTGTTGGCAGTCAATTGACTTTAAGAGGCTCGGTGTTTGCTGGAGGAGTTCGGTGGGTCACGACGGTGAGGGGATGCTCGGCAGGGAAATATTCTCGTCGTCGGTGCATCGTGTGCCGCTTCACCTATCAACTTCTGTTGGAGTTGAATTCTGTGCATTTTCTTGGACTGGGTCAGTTTTCCCTTGGTACTCTTCAAGTATTTCAAAAGGCAAAATCCTTTTGGTCGGGACAGCTTGCATCGTACAGAGAATGTGTTCTGGGTGTTGAGCAGAAGGAGAAAGCTGACCTTCCTCTGGAAATGCAGCCTGTGTCTCTCAGCTTTTGTTAGGAGAGCAGTTGCCTGATGAAGGTCATAAAGTCATAGAATGGTTTGGGCTGGAGGAGACCTTAAAGATGATCCAGGTCCAACCCCCATGCCATGGGCAGGGACACCTCCCACCAGACCAGGCTGATCAAGGCCCCATTCAACCTGGCCTTGAACACCTCCAAGGATGGGGCAGCCACAACCTCCCTGGGCAACCTGGGCCAGGGCCTCCCCATCCTATCTGTGAAAAATTTCTTCCTCATGTCTAAACTAACTCTCCCCCCTTCCAGTTTAAAACCATTCCCCCTCATCCAGTCACTACCAACCCTTGTAAAAAGTCCCTCCCCAGCTTTCCTGGAGCCCCTTCAGGTACTGGAAAGCTGCTATGAGGTCCCCCCATAGCCTTCTCCTCTTGTCCAGGCTGAACAATATGCTGGCTAACTAGATTTTCTGTGATAGATCTGTTTTGTTTTGTGGGGTGTTTTCCTCTCAGGAGAGATTTTTATTGAAAGGACTGCAATGTACTGTTGAGTAAGTATACTGTTGAGAGGAGTCTTTCAGAATTGAGAAGCGAAATAGCCTTTCACTTGTGTGAATTTTCGCTTGTTTAAATGGTGTGAACTTTGGCTGTATATTCAATAGATGCATACTCTGGAAATTTAAAGCAGTCATCCTTCTAACAGACTATTAGCTTTATCATTGATATGTGAAAGTGACATATGAATATGGCTTTATACATTTTTCATTGGATAGTATGTTTCAACTGTTTGAAGATCAGGAGCCTAGGTGATATTACTCCTTTCTTCGGGATCCAGGCACTCTTGAGGCTGTTCCTACCCTTTGCTCTCAGTCTTTGCTGTGCATTGGCCCAAATTCGTTAGGAGAGCTCAAATATTTTGCAGAGCTGGTTCTGGACCACTTTAGGTGTGGTTTGCTTCCAGGGTGTCAGAGCCTCCTTTGTGTTGGAGCCAGCCCAAAGAGCATTGTCCAAGGAAGCAGGCAGCAGCACGTGGAGATGGAATCTGTGACTCCAAAGCTCTCGTTCCCTGTCTTCAGAGAAAGCAGTTCTTCCTCCTGTTTTCATTAAGAGCTTTGGAGCTCAGGGAAGTAATAGATTAGTCACGTTTCACATAAAGACGTACAGTCATTGTATTACCAAGTCTCCTTGATCTCTTCTGGGCTTAAATTGGAAGACCTTTTAACAAGCTTTTTTCTTTAGACTTGAAGTGTAATGTGTAAGGCAGCAGCTAACAGAGCAGAGGGCTCGATTCGTGATAGACACTTGACATTCTGTGGTGTAACATAAGGCTTCCTTTGCTTTTACTGGTGAGATGAAAGAGCTTTTTGGGTAAGATCGGAGCTACTACACCACGTGCAAAATTTGAGTTCAGCATGGAAAGACTGTTGAGTGCACCTTACCATTGCTTTGGGCTCCTAGGCTAACATTTTTCTTCACATCTCTTAAACATGAGGAGGTATGCTGTCCTCCACTGATTCTTACCTACGCAATTTCTGATGTTGTTACCTTCTCTCCTTCCAAGTCACGCCATATGTAGATACAATAAGTGAGAATGAGAGACCTGAGGAAACAATAAATGACACTGATTCTGGAAAATCTAACATTGCCCAGAACAGTTTAAAGCTAGTAAGCATTTGAGAAACTACTCTTTTTACTGTGTGACTCCAGCTCAACACTTAATCTTCTCCTTTACATCCTCTTTCTATGGTTGTACAGACATTTTTTTTTTTTCCAACTGCAAAGCCTCTTTTTCTTCTGAAAATTTATTACCATAATTTCCTTGAAGTTAGAAGGAATATTCTTTTTATAAGGTTTTATCAATGCAATCAGTTCAGTCATCTAATTATTCCGTTCAGATGACTTAGATGTTTTTACTTTACAGTTTATGGGATATGAATGCAGTGTACAGTATAAGTCTTAAAGCTGCCATGTATCAGTACAACCATTGGTGTTATTTAGAAGATGCTTCATGCATACAGTAATGTTGTGCACGCTATTCCTTATGTGCCTAAATAATTAAACAAACTCTGTAAGACTCTGCAAACAAGTATTTTCTTTTGGCTATTGAGACCACAGGAGTGTGTATGTGAGGGAAAAAGTATGGGACCTTATGAGAGGATTTGATTAATGTTATTGATTCGATCAAACGGTATAAAGAGTTGTTGGGTGACATTTGGTGACATATGATGTATCACAGTATCATAAGGTTGGAAAGGTGAGTGAGGTTTGGTGGCTCTAAACAGGTCTGAAATTTAACTTTATTGCTGAAGAGCAGTGCCTGCAGCTCCAGCTGAATGTTGGGGCAGCGCTGTTCAATGGGGTTCGTCCGGGAGAGTCTGTGTTGCACGGAACGGGCCCGAAGTCGCGGCGTCTCGGACAGGTTCGGCGTGAGCGAAGACACGGTTTGCAGTTGCGTGTCTCCAAAGCGCAGCAGCGGGGTCAGAGTTGTGTGAGCGAGGCTGATTTTGCTGCTGCCGCGGCAAATGCAGCGGCTTTTGTTTTGTGCAGCGTGGGGAAAGGGGGAGCGCGGGGCAAGCGGTGCCGTGTCCAAGTGCTGCCGCCGTGTGGCTGCTCCGCGGCCCTGCAGCTCGGGTGTCGCGTGGGGAAAGAGGCCGGGGTCCAAGTGCTGCCGCCGTGTGGCCACACCTTGGTACTGCAGCCGCGGTGTCGCGCCGGGGCGGTGACGCGACCCCCCACTGAGAGCTCTCTGCTGCCGCCGTGTGGCCGAAAGTCGGCACTGCAGCCCGGGCGCTGCCGCACGGCTCCTCTCCGTTCCCTTCGGCTTCGCTCGGCATTTCTCGGCTCTCTTCGGCTTCTCCCGGCTGCTCTCCGCTATTCCCGCCGCCGCGCGTCTCGTCTCGGTTAATCTCCGACCCGACCAGACGCAATCCGAGCCGTGGAGAATATAGCCGAACGGTGCCGAGAGCTTACGAATCGAGCCAAGGGGAGCTGAATGGGGCCGAAGCGAGCCGAGGGGAGCGGCGATGAGCCGAGAGTAGCCAATTGGAGATGCGAGTTTACGGATGGAGCCGAGAGGTGCCGAATGAAGCCGAGCGGTCCCGAGCCGAGCCGAACCTCATTGACATCTCCGGCGTTCTCGGCGCGCGGCGCCTCTTTTGCATCTCTCCGCCCCCTCCCGCTCCCATTGGCTGTCTCATCGGCTCGTTTGCATCTCCCCGCCTCCGACACTCATTGGCTGCCGCGCTGAGAACGATAGAGTGCGGGCTCGCAGCACGGAGCCACTATTCTCGGCATTTTTCGGAGCCGCTCGGCATTTCTCGGCTCCAATCAGCTGTTTTAGGCAGTTCTCATCTCCGCTCGGCATTTCTCGGCTCCAATCGGCTGTTTTCGGCAGTTCTCGGCTCCGCTCGGCAGTTCTCATCTCCGCTCGGGTATTCTCGGCAGTTCTCATCTCCTCTCGGCTCCGCTCCGCCTTTCCCGGCTCCGCTCGGTATTTCCCCGCACAACTCAGTATTTCCCGACACAGCCCGGCATTCCTCGTCGCCGCTCGGTATTTCTCGCCTCTGTTTGGCTTCTCTCGGCTACTCCCGCCTCCGCGCGTCTGCTCTCCGTTTTCTCGGTTCGTAACGGAGCCGAGCCGACCCAAGTCGAGTCGTGTGGAGTAGCCGAGAGGCGCCGACAATAGCCGAGCGGTGCCGAGTCTAGCCAGAAGGAGCAAAGACGAGCCGTGTTGAGGCGAGAGCAGCTCAGAGTTGCCGAATTAAGCCGAGAGGAGCCGAAGGGAAAGGAGAGGAACCGAGTGGCAGCGTCCGAGATGCAGTTCCGATTTTCGACCACAGGGCGGCAGCAGAGAGCTGGGAGGAGGGGGAGTACGGCCCCCGGGCGACACCCGGGCTGCAATATCGCTGTGCGCCCACCGGGCGGCAGCACTGAGAGTCGGCACTGCTTTCCCCGAGGTCCCCCTTTCCCCACTGTGCCGCTCGGCATTAATCGGCTCCTCTCGGCACTCATCGGCTCCGCTCGCCCGTTCTCGGCATTCCTCGTCTCCGCTCGGCATTTCTTGGCTCTCTTCGGCTTCTCTCGACTGCTCTCGGCTGCTCTCGGCTACTCCCGCCTCCGCGCGTCTCGTCTCGGTTAATCTCGTATCGAAACCGAGCCGAGCGAAGCCGACCCGACGCAGTCGGAGCCGTGGAGAATAGCCGAGCGGAGCCGTGCGGGGCTGATGAATTGCCGAGCGGGCGGAGCTCAGTCGAATAAATACTTGTCTGAGGTGCGAACAGATTCAGGATCTGCTCCTTATGGTTGCAGATCTCAAGGATCAGGTGGAGACGTTGAGAAGTATTCGCGAAAGTGAAAGGGAGATAGACTGGTGGAGTAGAACCCTCTCTCCTCCCAGTAATCCTCCCCAGGAGGCTGAGGAATGCCATATTCCTCATCAACAGGGGAAGGGGAGTGACCTGGCTGGTGAGGAGGACTGGGAGCAGGTCTGCTCTCGTGGGGGTTATAGACCTCCCTTTCAAATGCCACCTTTCCAGCTGCCCCTACAAAACAGGTTTGGGGAGTTGGAATTTGATGCTCAGGTGGAGGATAGTCTGACAGAGAGCTCACCTGAAGAGGCTGTTAACCTCACAGTGCCCATCAGACAGGTCAGGACCTCAAGTAAGAAAAAGAAAAGGAGGGTCATTGTAGTAGGAGACTCCCTTCTGAAAGGAACAGAGGGCCCTATTTGTAGGATGGACCCAACTCATAGGGAGGTCTGCTGCCTTCCCCAAGCCCGGGTACACAGCATCGCCAAGAGACTCCCGGACCTAATTAAACCCTCTGATTATTACCCGCTTCTGGTCGTACAGGCTGGTAGTGATCAACTAGCGAAAAGAGGGTCAAGGGTAGTTAAAAAGGAACTCCAGGAGCTGGGACGGTCGATAGATAGGGCAGGAGCACAGGTGGTGTTCTGTTCAGTTCCCCCGGTGGCAGGGATGGATACAGACAGGAATAAGAGAATATATGCAGTTAATAAATGGCTTAGGGGCTGGTGCCGGCAGAGGAATTTTGGGTTCTTTGATCATGGGGAAACCTTTACAGCACCTGGCCTGCTTGACCCAGATGGGTCTCGTCTGACTCCGAAGGATAAGAGGATTCTAGCTCAGGAGCTGGCAGGGCTTGTTGAGAGGGCTTTAAACTAGGCATGACGGGGGAGGGGGGAGTCACTAGGCTCACCAAAGATGTTCCCGTGGAGGATGAGCCATCTCAAAGGGGGTTGTCAGTAACCCAACTGAAGTGCATGTACACAAACGCACGCAGTATGGGAAACAAACAGGAGGAGCTAGAAGTCCTGGTCCAGCGGGAGAGCTATGATATGGTTGCTATCACGGAAACGTGGTGGAACGACTGTCATAACTGGAGTGCTGCCATGGAAGGCTACAGGCTCTTCAGGAGAGACAGGCGTGAGAAGAGGGGTGGAGGGGTGGCCCTCTACACTAGAGAAACCCTGGATGCTGTTGAAGACGAGATCGATGATGACCGGGTTGAGTGTCTATGGGTAAGAGTCAGAGGGGCAGTCAAGTCTGACCTCCTGGTTGGAGTGTATTACAGACCGCCCGACCAGGAGGAGGATTTGGATCTTCTGTTGTTTAAACAGCTGGAGGCTGCCTCTAGATCGGCTGCCCTTGTTCTTTTAGGAGACTTTGACCTTCCAGATATCTGCTGGAAACTTAACACTGCTGAGAGGAGGCAGTCCAGGAGGTTCTTAGAGTATATTGAGGACTGCTTTTTGTCACAGCTGGTGAGTGAGCCCACCAGGGGTGAGGCTCTGCTTGACCTGCTGTTTACAAACAAAGAAGGGCTGGTGAGTGATGTTGTTGTCGGAGGCTGTCTGGGGTGTAGTGATCATGAGATAATTGAGTTCTCTCTGAACAATGTAATAAGAAAAGCCAGGAACAGAACATCGATGCTGGACTTTCGGCGGGCAGATTTTGGATTATTTAAGGAACTGGTCAGGAAAGTACCCTTAGTGGCAAGGGGGTCCAGGAAGCTTGGATACACTTCAAGAATGAAATCCTGCTGGCGCAGGAGCGGGCTGTCCCCGTGTGTTGTAAGAAGAGTCGTAGGGGCAGACGGCCGGCCTGGATGAGTAGGGAACTTCTGAAGGAACTAAGTAAGAAAAAGAGGATGTATCATCGTTGGAAAGAAGGGGATGTAAGTCAGGTCATGTTCAAGGATATTGTTAAGTCGTGTAGGAGGAAAATCAGGGAAGCAAAAGCCCAGCTGGAGCTCAAATTGGCCACTTCTGCTAAGGACAATAAGAAGAGTTTTTATAAATACATCAATGGCAGAAAGAAGGGCGGCAGCGACCTCCACTCCTTGTTCGATGTGGAGGGAAATATAGTGACCAAAGATGCAGAGAAGGCTGAGGTACTTAATGCCTTCTTTGCCTCAGTTTTTAACAGCAAGGATGTCAGCTCGCTTGACAGTTGGCCCTCTGAAGTGGTTGATGGGGGCAGGGTGAAATATGGCCCTCCTGCAATCCATGAGGAGGAGGTTAGAGACCTGCTGAGCCGCTTGGACCCTCATAAGTCTATGGAGCCAGATGGGATCCATCCTAGGGTGCTGAGAGAGCTGGCGGATGAGCTTGCTAAGCCGCTCTCCATCATCTTTCAGCAGTCCTGGCTCACTGGAGAGGTCCCGGAAGACTGGAAGTTGGCCAATGTGACGCCCATCCATAAGAAGGACCGTAAGGATGATCCAGGTAATTACAGACCTGTCAGCCTGGCCTCGGTCCCAGGTAAAATCATGGAGAAGATAATCCTGGGTGAAATCATGCGCCACCTGCAGAACGGCCAAGAGATCAGGCCCAGCCAGCATGGATTTAGGAGGGGTAGGTCCTGCCTGACCAACCTGATCTGCTTTTACGATCATGTGACTCGCCTGGTGGATGAGAGGAAGGCTGTGGATGTGGTATACCTGGACTTCAGCAAGGCCTTTGACACTGTCTCCCACAGTAGACTCCTAGGGAAGCTGGCAGCCCGTGGCTTAGATGGGAGCACTCTGTGCTGGGTTAGGAATTGGCTGGATGGCCGAGCCCAAAGAGTGATGGTGAATGGTGTTTCATCCAGTTGGCGGCCGGTCACCAGTGGTGTCCCCCAGGGATCGGTGTTGGGTCCCGTCCTGTTTAATATCTTTATTGATGATCTGGATGAGGGGATTGAGTCCATCATCAGCAAATTTGCAGATGATACCAAGCTGGGAGGAAGAGTTGATATGTTAGAGGGTAGGATGGCCCTACAGAGGGACCTGGACAGATTGGAGAGCTGGGCTGATTCTAATGGGATGATGTTTAATAAGTCCAAATGTCGGGTACTTCATTTTGGACACAACAATCCCATGCAGAGCTACAGACTGGGGACAGAGTGGCTGGAGAGGAGTCAGGCAGAAAAGGACCTGGGAGTGCTGGTGGACAGGAAGCTCAACATGAGCCAGCAGTGTGCCCAGGTGGCCAAGAAGGACAATGGCATCCTGGCCTGCATCAGGAATAGTGTAGTAAGCAGGACCAGAGAAGTTATCGTCCCCCTGTACTCGGCACTGGTCAGGCCTCACCTTGAATACTGTGTCCAGTTCTGGGCCCCCCAGTTTGGGAAGGATGTTAGGATACTGGAATGTGTTCAGAGGAGGGCAACGAAGATGGTGAAGGGGCTGGAGCACAAGCCCTATGAGGAGCGACTGAGGGAGTTGGGGCTGTTTAGTCTGGAGAAGAGGAGGCTCAGGGGAGACGCCATTGCTCTCTACAACTACCTAAAAGGAGGTTGTAATCGGGCAGGGATTGGTCTCTTCTCTCAGGTGACCAGTGGCAGAACCAGAGGGCATGGACTTAAGCTTCGTCAGGGAAAGTTTAGACTTGATGTGAGGAAAAAGTTCTTCACTGAAAGGGTGATTGGCCATTGGAATGGGCCGCCCAGGGAGGGGGTGGAGTCACCGACCCTGGAGGTGTTTAAGGGGAGACTGGATGAGGCACTGAGTGCCATGGTTTAGATGATGGTTGGTGTTAGTGTTGGTGTTAGTGTTAGGTTATAGGTTGGACTTGATGATCTCAGAGGTCCTTTCCAACCTTGTGATACTGTGATACTGTGAATGGCGCCGAAAGCTTACGAATCGAGCCGAGGGGAGCTGAATGGGGCCGAAGCGAGACGAGGGGAGCGGCGATGAGCCGAGAGTAGCCGATCGGAGATGCGAGTTCACGAATGGAGCCGAGCGGACCCCAGCCGAGCCGAACCTCATTGACATTTCCGGCGTGCTCGGCGCGCGGCGTCTCGTTTGCATCTCTCCGCCCCCTCCCGCTCCCATTGGCTGTCTCGTCGGCTCGTTTGCATCTCTCCGCCCCCTCCCGCTCCCATTGGCTGTCTCGTCGGCTCGTTTGCATCTCCCCGCCTCCGACTCTCATTGGCTGCCGCGCCGAGAACGACAGAGTGCGCACGAGCAGCACGGAGCGGCGCCGGAAACCGTGCAGGTTGGGGAGCGAGGGTGGAGCGGGCCTGGTGCCGCTCTCGCTGCGGCCTCTGGCAGAGCCCGCTTCCGCCCCTTCCCGCGCCGCTCCCGAGCGGCCCCCGCGCTCCATCGCTCCCCGCTCCGCCTCTCGGGGCTCCCGGCTCCGCGGGCAGGGAGAGGAGCCGCGAGCGGAGCCCGGCGACCGGGGGGTCAGGCGGGCTGCCGCTCCGGAGCGGGGAGCGGGGGCTGTGCCAGCCGGGGCCCCGAGCGGAGGCCCGGTCCCGCTTCCCGTCAATAATTCCTGCCGGGATGCTGCCGCTCCGGGCACCGTTACTGCGCGGATTGACGGTCGCTTGGGCCAATGAGTCAGAGGCGAACGAGGCCCGGGTCGCGCCCTCGGTGCTTTCCCGTCCTGGTTCCTGCGCGCTGCTCGGGTGGGACTCGCACGGGTTTGGCTTTCGGCCGAGGGAGCCGCCGTTCCCGGGGTTTGGGGTTCCCAGAGCGGCTCTGTTTGTGTAAATCCGGGCGGGCACGGCGTTATTAATGGACGCGTTCCTGTTTCTCGCTATTTAACGCTCCAAACCTCCCCTGCTGGCTGAGTTCTCAGGAGGAGCCTTTCCAATTCCCGTGACTGTTCTGGTTAGTGCTAGTTAAGTTTTTATTGGTTTTATAATTTTTCTATGAATTCTGCCATCGGAATCACAACGGGGTGGCTTAAAGTGCCCAAAGGTAGCAGGCAGCGGGCTTCGGGCTGTACTTGGCCGAGCCTGTTTCGATGGCAGAAGCGTTGTGCTGGGCACATCGGGGTGAGGAAATGACCGTAACGTTCCTAAGCAGAGGGAGCTCTGTCTCCAGCTGAGTCGATCAGTGGAGAGGCGAGATGCCTTTTGGTGACCTGGTGCTTCACAGTGAATCCTGCGCTGCGTGGGACTCGAAGGACACGTAGAGGTTTGAAAAGCGATGCTGTGAATTCCTCTGACTGTAACAGAAACTCCGGAGTGCAGTCACAATAAGGGCGTCTTTCAAGAAACTTGGGAGTATGAACCCGTGGCCTTGATGCACTCCCTTTCTTTTCGTGACTGACTCCTGGCGTCTGTCAGTGAGGGGGAGAGAGAAGGGGGCTGGTGGTGAGGTGCTGGCGCTAGGGAAGAATATGGACTTTGCACAGGAGAAGGCTGGAAACTGCAGCGGCGTGGCAGTTGGTGTGTGTAGCTGTGAAACATGGTAGCCGGTGCTGTGACTCGGTGGGCTGACCGGCGAGGGTGAGGGGAGAGCGCAGGTGACACGTTTCACTTGTTGAAAAGCGGCTGGTGTTGACAGAACCCCTGGTCGTGACAAAGGGCGGTAGGAGAGCACGTGATTCTGGCCCTGTCCTGAGCCTGGGATTCAGTGTAAGGGGTGGCCAATGTTTGTTGTCTCAAGGAGCGCAGCGGTGCAGCTGGAGGACTGCGGGCAATGGCGTGCAGATGTCTCAGCCAGCGTCTCGCTGTTCCTTTGATGTCCCGCACCCTTACGTCCGCTTTGCAACTCGGAGCGATGTCGATGTACGTGATGCTGGCTCCTGGTTTGGGAAGTCGCTTCCATCTCCTTGATTCTCTTTGGATAAAGGCTTGGCGTGATCCTTGTTTTTCACTCGGCTTCAGTGCCCATCGAGCAGTCACGTCATGAGCTGCATCGCTCATCGTGCATGGGTTTTTTGTTTTGTTTGTGTTTTTACACCCCTGTAACTGGACAGGTGACCTTGTTAGCATCATAATGATATTGGGCAGTCGTGTTACAAATTCCTAACGTAGTACACGTTGTGAATGTCTCTCTCCCCACAGAGGCCCGAAAGCCAATCTCGAGAATGTCTTGCTGCAGAAAATCTGGCAAAGGTCTCGCTGAAGAGCTCTGCTTTTTCCAAGCCTGGGATTCTTCTGTCTTCTGTCCCGTCACAGGGAATTACAGTGAGTAAGCAGGAACGGTGCCGGGGGGGAGAGAGAGTCCGAACGTTACGTGTTTTTCACCATCAAAATGAAAAGGCCCCGGCCTGGCTTTTTTGGGACCCTCTTCATGTGTTGTCTAGAGGTTTGGCGTTCCTCTGGACGTGCGTCTGTGTGTGCCGATACACGAGGTGATGTTGGGACTCAATGCGAATGCACTGTGTGCTCATATATCCGAAAGGATGTCAAGCATCTGGGTTCTTCGGCTGAAATAAGCCATGCTGCCTTTGCATTGCTCTGTTAAATACCTCCTTTGCACAGAGGGCACGTTGGAGATGGGTGATGTGCTGACGTGAGCAGTGCCACACGGATGGTGTGTCTCCTCAGAGCTCTTTCTTTTGTCTCTTAGAGAGGGCTACACCATGCAAAGAAGAACAGAGCAAGGCAAACAGCCAGCTAGAGTCAAAGCGGAGAGAACTGCTGATGGCTGGTTAATATAGAAGAGGTTCCAGTGCTGAAAGAAATGAGAATGTGCGTCATCCAGGTCCTTCTGTTTGGGTCTGGGAAGGGGGCTAGAGCTGTTTCTTTGGAAAGAATTTCCGCATGGGTGAGAGGCTTCTCAGAGGGGAGGTGGCCGAGGCCTGGCCGTGGTTTCATGAACATGAAGAAAGGGCTGTAAGACCTGAAGGAAGGGCTCCGTTTGGAGGTGGAGGCGTGAACAAAATAGCCTTGAGTTTCTTGCGCTTCTTTTTCCACCCTCAGTGTCTGCCAGCTTCTTTCAATTGGGCTGAGCTTGTCCCTTGGGAGGTCACCGGGCACTTGTAAGCTAGGAAAGAGCAGCAGCTAAAGTATTTTTCCAGTTAGCTTGATCGGTACTGTATCTCCTGTTGATGAGCTTGAGGGCAAGAAGCAGAAGTGCAGCCTTTCAAAGGCTGCTGTACCTGGATGAACTGTAGTACCGCTTCCTCCTCAAGCAGTCTCATGCGTTCCAAAAACTCATCCGTTTGTCTTCCCTTTGACAGCGTTAGAGTGCCAGGGCAAATGGGAGGAGCTCTGCCTGGGCCCGTGGTGAGGTCAGGCCTGTCTGGCAGACGTTAGAGTTCGCCAGGTGTTGGGGTGTCCCGCGTGGTGGTGGGAGCTGCAGGAGAGAGTTCATTTAAAGCACGATTACTCGGGGCGTTTGCCGTAATAACTTGTTCCCTTTGTTTTGTCAGCAGAGAGAAGCTGACCGAAGTATCCACGAAGAGAGAGCCCCTGCAGCAGGATCCTGACCTTCACCCAGAGAGAGGCAAAAGCAATGAGACGGTGCGCTCCACGCCAGCAGCGTTCAGGTATGTGGCTTTCTCATGGCTTGTCTTTGCTAATCACAGTGGATTTAGCCGACAGCCCTGGCTGGAACGTTTTCCACTTCAGCCTAGCTTGTGATGAAATGTCCTTCACCAGCTGAGCCCGTGCAAAGGAGAGTGTTGTTTTTAATGTGAGGAACAGAATTGTTCTTGCTGATCAACGAAGCCTGCACACAGAAACCGTGCGTGCAGGCCAGCAGTTAGCTGCAAGCTTTCGTGAGCAGTACAAAACCAACACCGTGGCAATAAGCGGTGAAGCAGGAGAGCGTATCTCGGTCTTCAACACGGTCTTTATGGCGAGCTAAAGAGTACACAGCAACCGTGCGTGCAGGCCCAGCAGTTAGCTGCTAGCTTTCTTGTCCTTAACGTGCTGCTGCAGGAGGGCCAGGCTTTATGGCGAGCTGAAGTGTACAGAGAGGGTTGGAGCTGCGGAAGAGGAACGAGGAGTTTCTGAAAGCGGCTGTTGCTGTGTCAGGTGGGCTCCAGCTGCGTTGCAAAGTGTGCGTTAGAACGTGAGACGTGCTGGTTTATAGCTGTGGCCGTTCTCACTGGGGAACCACTTCACTGGCAAATGACTTGCTGCGAGCTGGCTTCTTGTGTGTTCTTCTCTTGGCTGAGGACGTGCTATCTGCGACCCTCTCTGGCGTGGCGGGCGGGACTCAGTATGGAGCGAGTGCTCTGCTGGACTGCAGGCCAAAACCTCCAGCTGGCAGCAGGACTAACTAGAATAAGTCAGCTGGTGAATTGCAGCGTGATGAGAAAACATGACTGATTTTTTTTTTTTTTTTTTTTCAGATTCAGAGGTGCCTCGGCTTCTTTATGTGACCAGCCTTTTCAGGGTGACCCTTTCTGGATGACGCCTTCCAGTCTCCTGCGCATCTGGAGACTGACACTGGAGCTACTCGGACAGTTGGTCATTTGAACTGTCAAAGTGAATCTTGCCTACAAACCTGAAAGCGTGCGTGTGTTCTCTGCCTGGTTCACAGTAGCACTGTGTGTCTGTAGAAGCATTGTATACCTTGCAGTGCTCTCACTGCACCTTTCTGTAAATATTGTGGGTGGAGAATGTGTTAAGAGTAACAGCGTGCAGGGCTGCTTTTCTCTGTTGGACTTTCAAACGAACAGGATTTAGGGGATCTTAGTGTAAAGAGTTTATATTTGGTAAGATTCAGTTGGGGTTTATTTCTCTTTTATTATGTACATGTAAGAGAAGAACTATGAAAATAAATCTCATTCTCTGGATGTTTTTTTGAGCTTGGCCCAAGGACACTGCTTTTGATCTTGCCAGGCCTCCTGTTCTGCGTGGTTTCCTTTCAGGGGGACAAGTGAAAACCTTTGCCATTAATTTGAAGCAGGTTGTCTTCTCAGCTTTATTTTGATGGCTTATATCTCAGGGTGTTGGGGATTGTGCATGAAGGAGGAAAGCGCTCCTGTCCAGGGGATGAAGGCCACTTCCTCTCGTTACCCTGCTAACATTCATTTCTCTTTTTGTGTTCTTTTTTCAGGGCATCATGTATTTTTTCCACAACTATTTACTTCGCACCCTACCTTTTTTTTCTTTTCTGCCTTCTTCCGTCACACAGCCTCACCTCCTGCACCATTCCCTCCTGCGGGTCCCTCCTCTTGGTGCTGCATTCAAAGAGATTCTGCTCCTTCACCCGCCTGTGCCCAGCGTGATGCGTGGTCTGGCCTGGAACCTCTCAAGGTTGCGTTGTTGCCACCTTTCCCGAGTGACTGGGCATAGCGCGTTGGTGTCTGAGGACCCTTTGGCCTCTTCTGCCCAGCCACAGGGAAGCCAGAGGAAGCCTGTGTTTTCCGGTATCGTCTGCATTAAAGCTTTAGATCGGTCGCCGTGTGCTCTGTGTGCTTTAGTTTTTCGACATTTAAAAAGAAACCAAGAAGCAAAAGACAGGCCATTCGGGAAGTGCTGTGTGTCGGCTCAAACCTGGCAGTGGGAGTGCTGCGTTTTGCAACGCAGGCCCCGATTTAGCAGCCTGCTTTTGTGTGTTGGCAGTCAATTCACTTTAAGAGGCTCGGTGTTTGCTGGAGGAGTTCGGTGGGTCACGACGGTGAGGGGATGTTCAGCAGGGAAATATTCTCGCCGTCGGTGCATCGTGTGCCGCTTCACCTATCAACTTCTGTTGGAGTTGAATTCTGTGCATTTTCCTGGACTGGGTCAGTTTTCCCTTGGTAGTCTTCACGTATTTCAAAAAGCAAAATCCTTTTGGTCGGGACAGCTTGCATCGTACAGAGAATGTGTTCTGGGTGCTGAGCAGAAGGAGAAAGCTGGCCTTCCTCTGGAAATGCAGCCTGTGTCTCTCAACTTTTGTTAGGAGAGCAGTTTCCTGAAGGTCATAGAGTCATAGAATGGTTTGGGTTGGAGGAGAACTTAAAGATCATCCAGGTCCAACCCCCCCCCCCGCCCCCCCCCCCCCCATGCCATGGGCAGGGACACCTCCCACCAGACCAGGCTGATCAAGGCCCCATTCAACCTGGCCTTGAACACCTCCAAGGATGGGGCAGCCACAACCTCCCTGGGCAACCTGGGCCAGGGCCTCCCCATCCTATCTGTGAAAAATTTCTTCCTCATGTCTAACCTAATTCTCCCCGCTTCCAGTTTAAAACCATTCCCCCTCATCCAGTCACTACCAACCCTTGTAAAAAGTCCCTCCCCAGCTTTCCTGGAGCCCCTTCAGGTAGTGGAAAGCTGCTATGAGGTCCCCCCGTAGCCTTCTCCTCTTGTCCAGGCTGAACAATATGCTGGCTAACTAGATTTTCTGTGATATATCTGTTTTGTTTTGTGGGGTGTTTTCCTCTCAGGAGAGATTTTTATTGAAAGGACTGCAATGTACTGTTGAGTAAGTATACTGTTGAGAGGAGTCTTTCAGAATTGAGAAGCGAAATAGCCTTTCACTTGTGTGAATTTTCGCTTGTTTAAATGGTGTGAACTTTGGCTGTATATTCAATAGATGCATACTCTGGAAATTTAAAGCAGTCATCCTTCTAACAGACTATTAGCTTTATCATTGATATGTGAAAGTGACATATGAATATGGCTTTATACATTTTTCATTGGATAGTATATTTCAACTGTTTGAAGATCAGGAGCCTAGGTGATATTACTCCTTTCTTCGGGATCCAGGCACTCTTGAGGCTGTTCCTACCCTTTGCTCTCAGTCTTTGCTGTGCATTGGCCCAAATTCGTTAGGAGAGCTCAAATATTTTGCAGAGCTGGTTCTGGACCGCTCTAGGTGTGGTTTGCTTCCAGGGTGTCAGAGCCTCCTTTGTGTTGGAGCCAGCCCAAAGAGCATTGTCCAAGGAAGCAGGCAGCAGCACGTGGAGATGGAATCTGTGACTCCAAAGCTCTCGTTCCCTGTCTTCAGAGAAAGCAGTTCTTCCTCCTGTTTTCATTAAGAGCTTTGGAGCTCAGGGAAGTAATAGATTAGTCCCGTTTCACATAAAGACGTACAGTCATTGTATTACCAAGTCTCCTTGATCTCTTCTGGGCTTAAATTGGAAGACCTTTTAACAAGCTATTTTCTTTAGACTTGAAGTGTAATGTGTAAGGCAGCAGCTAACAGAGCAGAGGGCTCGATTCGTGATAGACACTTGACATTCTGTGGTGTAACATAAGGCTTCCTTTGCTTTTACTGGTGAGATGAAAGAGCTTTTTGGGTAAGATCGGAGCTACTACACCACGTGCAAAATTTGAGTTCAGTATGGAAAGAGCACTGACTGTTGAGTGCACCTTACCATTGCTTTGGGCTCCTAGGCTAACATTGTTCTTCACATCTCTTAAACATGAGGAGGTATGCTGTCCTCCATTGATTCTTACCTACGCAATTTCTGATGTTGTTACCTTCTCTCCTTCCAAGTCACGCCATATGTAGATACAATAAGTGAGAATGAGAGACCTGAGGAAACAATAAATGACACTGATTCTGGAAAATCTAACATTGCCCAGAACAGTTTAAAGATAGTAAGCATTTGAGAAACTACTCTTTTTACTGTGTGACTCCAGCTCAACACTTAATCTTCTCCTTTACATCCTCTTTCTATGGTTGTACAGACATTTTTTTTTTCCAACGGCAAAGCCTCTTTTTCTTCTGAAAATTTATTACCATAATTTCCTTGAAGTTAGAAGGAATATTCTTTTTACAAGGCTTTATCAATGCAATCAGTTCAGTCATCTAATTATTCCATTCAGATGACTTAGATATTTTTACTTTACGGTTTATGGGATATGAATGCAGCGTACAGTATAAGTCTTAAAGCTGCCATGTATCAGTACAACCACTGGTGTTATTTAGAAGATGCTTCACGCATACAGTAATGTTTTGCACGCTATTCCTTATGTGCCTAAATAATTAAACAAACTCTGTAAGACTCTGCAAACAAGTATTTTCTTTTGGCTATTGAGACCACAGGAGTGTGTATGTGAGGGAAAAAGTATGGGACCTTATGAGCGGATTTGATTAATGTTACTGATTCGATCAGATGGTATAAAGAATGATTTGACTAGAAAAATCAAAACTATTTGTATGTACTATTTTTCCTGCCTACAGGCTGGAAAGGAAGAATGTAACAAAAGGGTTTGGATAACTTAATAAAGGGTTCAATAATCTGCTGATTATTTACACCAGGGTCCATCCCTATATCTTTAAAATAACAGCCTGATTGTTGCTAAACTATTCAGCTTTGTTTAAATGACATGAATCTGAGTGATCTGCTTTGATTACTTCTGAGGGTTGTCATTAGTGTTTCAGGATTCAGTCACTAGACAACTCTTTTGGAGAGTGTTGGAAATAGTTCTCCTTTTTTGTCCTTCAGAATTGTTGGGTGACATTTGGTGACATCTGATGTATCACAGTATCACAGTATCATAAGGTTGGAAAGGACCTCTTCACAGTATCACAGTATCATAAGGTTGGAAAGGTGAGTCAGGTGTGGTGGCTCTAAACAGATCTGAAATGTAACTTTATTGCTGAAGAGCAGTGTCTGCAGCTCCAGCTGAATGTTGGGGCAGCGCTGTTCAATGGGGTTCGTCCGGGAGCGTCCGTGTTGCACGGAACGGGACCGAAGTCGTGGCGTCTCGGGCAGCTTCGGTGTGAGCGAAGGCACGGTTTGCAGTTGCGTGTCTCCAAAGCGCAGCAGCGGGGTCAGAGTTGTGTGAGCGAGGCTGTTTTTGCTGCTGCCGCGGCCAATGCAGCGGCTTTTGTTTTGCAGCGTGGGGAAAGGGGGAGCGCGGGGCAAGCGGTGCCGTGTCCAAGTGCTGCCGCCGTGTGGCTGCTCCGCGGCACTGCAGCCTGGGTGTCGCGTGGGGAAAGAGGCGCGGCGTCCAAGTGCTGCTGCCGTGTGGCCACACCGCGGTACTGCAGCCCCGGGGCGGTGACGGCCCCC
The DNA here is from genome assembly GCA_033556795.1 of Tapera naevia. Classification (NCBI taxonomy): domain Eukaryota; kingdom Metazoa; phylum Chordata; class Aves; order Cuculiformes; family Neomorphidae; genus Tapera; species Tapera naevia. The sequence continues at coordinate 1,023,629 of JAUMJJ010000396.1, forward strand.
CACTGAGCGCTCTCTGCTGCCGCCGTGTGGCCGAAAGTCGGCACTGCAGCCCGGGCGCTGCCGCTCGGCTCCTCTCCGTTCCCTTCGGCTTCTCTCGGCTTCGCTCGGCATTTCTCAGCTCTGTTTGGCTTCTCTCGGCTGCTCTCCGCTATTCCCGCCGCCACGCGTCTCGTCTCGGTTAATCTCGGCTCGTAGGCGAGCCGAGTGAAGCCGACCCGACCCGACGCAATCCGAGCCGTGGAGAACATAGCCGAGCAGAGCCGGGAATAGCCGAGCGGTGCCGAGCTCAGTCGAATGATGCCGAGAGCTTACGAATCGAGCCGAGGAGAGCGGCACGGGGCCGAAGCGAGCCGAGGGGAACGGTGATGAGGCGAGAGTAGCCGATCGGAGATGCGACTTTACGAATGGAGCCGAGAGGTGCCGAATGGAGCCGAGCGGTCCCGAGCCGAGCCGAACCTCATTGACATCTCCGGCGTGCTCGGCGCGCGGCGCCTCTTTTGCATCTCTCCGCCCCCTCCCACTCCCATTGGCTGTTTCGTCGGCTCGTTTGCATCTCCCCGCCTCCGACTCTCATTGGCTGCCGGGCTCAGAACGATAGAGAGCAGGCTCGCAGCACGGAGCCACTATTCTCGGCATTTTTCGGATCCGCTCGGCATTTCTCGGCTCCAATCGGCTGTTTTCGGCAGTCGTCGGCTCCGCTCGGCAGTCGTCGGCTCCGCTCGGCAGTTCTCGGCTCCGCTCTGCCTTTCCCAGCTCCGCTCGGTATTTCCCCGCACAACTCAGTATTTCCCGACACAGCCCGGCATTCCTCGTCTCCGCTCGGTATTTCTCGCCTCTGTTTGGCTTCTCTCGGCTACTCCTGCCTCCGCGCGTCTGCTCTCCGTTTTCTCGGTTCGTAACGGAGCCAAGCGAAGCCGAGCCGACCCAAGTCGAGTCGTGTGGAGTAGCCGAGAGGCGGCGACAATAGCCGAGCGGTGCCGAGTCGAGCCAGAAGGAGCAAAGACGAGCCGTATTGAGGCGAGAGCAGCTCAGAGGTGCCGAATTAAGCCGAGAGGAGCCGAAGGGAAAGGAGAGGAACCGAGTGGGAGCGTCCGAGATGCAGTTCCGATTTTCGACCACAGGGCGGCAGCAGAGAGATGGGAGGAGGGGGAGTACGGCCCCCGGGCGACACCCGGGCTGCAATACCGCTGTGCGCCCACCGGGCGGCAGCACTGAGAGTCGGCGCTGCTTTCCCCGCGGTCCCCCTTTCCCCACGGTGCCGCTCGGCACTCATCGACTGCTTGGTACCTCTGCAGCTCCCACTCTTTTTGGTCTCGTTGGACAGTTAATTGAGTAAGCTGGTGTTTCCTAACACGTGGCTTTATAAGATTCCTATCCTGGGGTTTTCTTCTAAGTTTCTGCTCAGAGAAATGTTGGTGAAAAGATCTACGTGTGTTGATCTCCGAATGTCTCAAGCAGCAGAGCTTTATTGTGTTTGCTTTCCCCCTCCTCTGTAACTTAAAGGCACTGGACCCCAGCTGACTTTCTTTATGTATATGCTTGGGATTCACAGATTGTGCAATCAGAGCCTGACTAAAAATGTTACAGCAGTGCTCACAGTTACTTCTGCGGTAGGAAGGGGTGTAATTCAGCTGATGTAAGCAATGATTGTGTCTGTAGCCTTTTCTTTCATGTCTAGCATCTGCTTTTATTTTTAGCTTTTCTGTGATAGTTTTATTAGACTTTTCAGCCTTGACATTTTATCCACATGACTACACATAAGACATAGCTGCATGTGATGGTAAGACAAAATGCTTATGTAAAGCATGTTATATATAATTGTTATTGATACACTTCCGAGCGCTGTATCTCAGTGACTAGAGTACAGAATGTATCTTTTAATCTGGACAGGTTTTTAAAAAGGATAATTGACCATTTAGTGGCTTGATAAGATATGTGCAGTTAACTTACATAATTTAAATCAAGCTTGGCTATCTTACTGATAGATGAACTTTCAGAAAACCACCAACATATTATGTTTAGGAGTAATTGATCTTTACCTATCATAAGTAGGATGCTAGACTTGGTTTTAAAAGAGTAGGTCTGGTTCAAAACCACCTGAAAGTAGTAATTGTGTTTGTTAAATCTGTGCCACATCTGTGGTCACTAATTCGGTGCAGGTGGAGAGGCTTTTCCCTTAAAAGGCCTCCTGAGTTAGAGCTGGCTCTTATATGCTCCTGGAGGATTGGTTGAAGTTTGGGACCAGAGCAACTTTCCTTTCTTTGCTCTGTTTTGGACAGCTGTGTGTTTCCCTTTGTGGTACATTTGAGCCTACTGTGATCATTTTGTCTGTAAGTTTCAGATATTAATTTTACTTGTGGGTTTACTTTTTAATCTTAGAGTAAATTTGGTTTGGAATGTGATAGCTTCAGAGAGATGTAACCACAAATGTTTGCAGTCTATGCTGACTTGTCTATCTTTGTTCTAGTTTTATTAATAGAGGTAGGGATTTTTTTTGTTTAGTTTTTTCTTTTTAATCCACAGAAGCACAAAGGATTTAGGCTCCACCTAAATGAGATTTCCAGTATGCTTTTAGCAATATATGTTAATGGGTGCTCTTGAGCTGATTTCTTTAAATTTGTTTTTGTGTGATAAGCAGTTAAAATTTATCTTGTCCCAGAAGGATATTGGGGAGGCGGAGGGGGAAGGTGTGAGAGGAGGATTTCTGCCCTGTTTTGTGCTTTTCTGTTGTTGTTATTTTAACCCTTGTTTAGAATTTGAAAATCTAAGATATTTTAGATTTTGTGCCTATTTATGTGAAACTATATTTTTACTTCATTTTTTTGAGAGCTTTTTTCACTTGTATGGTGACTGTTCCAAATAGTTTTAGGTAGAGAATACTGTGTGAAAAACAATCAGTAGTGAGCCCTTGCTGAGGAATTGGGGTGGTTCAGATGGGGTGAATGAATCTTGTTCAGAACACTGCTTTTTGGTCAAGTAAGCAAAATAAAAGCTGAATTATGCTCTTCCTCGCCAAGTTGTGTGCTGCTATGTGTTCCATTATGGCATTTCCAGTGGTGTATTTTCACTTTAGGAAAACACATAATTTAGTATGCACTTCAATCCAAATACTTTCCTGAGCTGGTTTTCTGATAGTAATCTCAGAATAAAAGTCTGACTAGTTTCTTTATGGGTTTCAGGCTTTCTGTTTTATTCATCACATGAATTTTCAGAGTATGATGCAGAACAAAATTGCTGCAATTTTACAGTCAATATAGTTCAGCTGTAACTTGGTCTTTACCATCTCGAGCAGTTGTCCCAAGATTGTCATGTGTGGCTTGGCACAGTTTGATACGCTTAGCAGTCTCTATTCCATAAAGGTACTTAATGGAGCTATTGTGCAGGGTGAACTCTCTTTCACCTTGTGATGCAGGGAGGTTTTTGGAAGTCAACATGGAGGCTGCTGCTGGACCCATTTCACTTTGCATCTCTGCTGGAGTTGCTGCATATTGTCAATGTCCTTGGTTTGGTTCTGGCTCCTGTGATCCATTTCACGCTGGGAGTAACATGAACAACTGTATAACTGGAGGGAATTTAAAGAAAAAATGGGTAGGGGGAATTACATGCACAAAACCCCCTTGTAGTGAAACACAAAGCTGTTAAGGGCTAAATCACAAAAATAGTTTTCTCTGCAGCATAAGCTCTTCGAAGGCTGAGTGTGAAAGCCGAAGAGAGACTACTGAAAAATAAACTCAGATGCTGACATTCAACATCAGGCTAATACTAAAATCCAAGTTTACACCTTGCGATGAATGAGGAGATCCATGCAGTAGACTCAATGTGAGTGCTAAAGCAAGTTCTGGTTTATTGCGAAGCTCATTCACGTCTATACCATAACTCATGTCTGCTGAACTCATGTCTACTTGTCTAGCAATCATTAGCCCTTACATACACTTGTCTTACAATCATTAGTTTAGCTCTAAAGGCCCTACAATCATTAGCTTAGCTCTAAAAGTTACATTGTCATACTCGTCCTACTTGCAATCATTGGCTTAGCTCTAAAGGTTACATTAGCATGTTCCTCCTACTTGCTTCTCCTACTTGCAGCTACTGCTATATGCTCGGGTCCGAGTCTCATTCTGGCCTACTTCCTTAAGTTGTTTATCAGTCACAAGGTCGTCTTGACCTTCTCTTGGGGATTTTCTCACTGCCTCCCTGCCTTGTCAGTGTGAGTCGGCAAAATCCTCAGTACTTTTTCATCACAGCGCGGCTCGGTTGATTTCTGTCAGGGCTGATTCACAGAGCTCCTCCTTTGAGCCATGTCCACACTCCTGCAACCATTCTCCAACACCACCTAGCTTATAATTTCTTAGGGAAATCAACTAAATTCCTTGAATTTGTAGGGGTTTCGTTCTGGTTCTGATTTCAAGCCATCTTCTGTTGTAAACAGGCTATACTTGCTACAACTAGCAGAGTATTTTTTCTTTTCCTTCCAAACGTTTTGAGTGCTCTGTATCTGATTTGTTGATATTAACATCTGTGATAGTACTTTGCTGAGGAAGGTAATAAATTATTTCACAAAGAACTGAACATTCCTCCAATTGTTTATTACCTGATGAACTCTTTTCTGAACTAAGGTTCACGACATGAATTATGTTAGCCACTCCAATTGAAAGACAGACTCTTTGGAGTTGAGCACTTCTAGATTTATAGCATGTTTTATAAATACGTGTGAATGTCTGTGGCCTTAACTCTCACATAACTAAATGCATTAATGGGTATGACTTTACAACATCAGTTGTGGTACTGCTTGCTTCAATAAATTACTTATTTCACCATCAAATAAATCTTCTTTCTTTCCTGTCTATATTTTTCAGATTTTCAATGTCTTCATACTTCTTACTTTAAACTCAAACTTACTTCAAAATACACAGAAAAAAAGCAGTGCGTTACTCAAACACTTAAGCACTTACAAAAAGCAAATAAAAGGCTGTTTTCAAAACCTCCTCAAAGGAAAATCTTAACTTGTTTACTTGGAAGCTGCAGAAATCATTAATGTTTTTTCCTCATAATGACATAATGAAAGTAAACAAAATAGTTTAATTCATATCATACAATCATTTGGTTGGAAAGGACCTTTGAGTTCAAGTCTGACAGTACCTGTCTACTACTGAACCATATTCCCGAGCGCTTCGTTTACCTATATTTTAAATACCTCCAGGGATGCTGACTCAACCACTTCCCTGGGCAGCCTCTTCCACCCCCTGACAACTATTTCGGCAAAGATGTTTTTCCTGGTATCTAATCTTAACCTCCCGTGGTGCAACTTGAGGCCCTTTCTTCTCATCTTGTAACCTGTCACTTGGGAAAAGTGTCTGCTTCACTTCAGTCTCTTTTGAGGCAGTTGTAGATAGCGATAAGGCCTCTCCTCAGCCTCCTTTTCTCCAGGCTAAACAACTCCACTCCCTCAAGCTGCCTCTTCTAAGACTTGTTCTCCAGCCCGTTCACCAGCCTCATTGCTCTTCTCTGGACATGCTCCAGCCCCTCAATGACCTTCTTGTAGTGAGGGGCCCAAAACTGAACCCGGTCTGCGAGGTGAGGCCTCACCAGTGCTGAGTGCAGGGGCACAATCACTGCCCTGCTCCTGCTGACTGTGCTGTTTCTGATAAATGCCAAGATGCCATTGGCCTTCTTGGCCACCTGGGCTACTGCTGGCTCGTGTTCAGCCGCTGTCAACCAACACCCCCAGGTCCTTCTCTGCTGGAGAGCTCTCCAGCCACTGCTCCCCAACCGATTTTGATATAATTTTCAGAAGTAGTTTAGAAAGTGCAAACTGCACATTTATATCGGCAAGATATTCTCAAATTATGTCTTTTGTTTCAGGTGACGTTTGTGGACAGTTTTTCAACTTAAAAGGGAATGAGGGTTTTGAGATAAATTAAGATCTAATGTGAAACTTTCTAGCTCAGCTCACCTGTAAATTAACAATCTTAAGTCTATATTTTCATGTTATTTTTCTCACAGACAAAATAATGCTGTTCTCAATGGAGGTGGCAGGGCATAAAATTCCTTCTTATGTTACAGTGTGTGCAACTGTTGGGTTTTGGGTATTTGATAAAGTAATGAGCAGGATTCCAGCTTGTTTTTGACAGGTAAACCAGTAATTAGTTATTCATCAATGTCAGGTTCCAGTGCACGCTTTGGTAATCTGCTGTGAAGTTCTAATTACAAGGAGCTGGCACGTATAACTGATTTGTTAGGTAGCCCTTAAGGACAAACATGGGAAGGCATAGAGCAGTTGTTGAACCCGTCCTCTTGCAGACTCAGCTAAAGCTGTAGTTCCCAACCCCGCATCTTACTCCTAGCTAATGATTTTTGGGCTATTGAAGACTGAAACTTGCTTCAAAAATTCCTGCGTTGTCCCTAGGAACCACAAGGAGCTGTTGGTGTACAACTTGTGTGATGAGTTCCTGTGAGTGCACTGTGTTAGTAGTTGCACTGTGATAGAAGAAATTGGCTTCTGCTTTGCAGCAGCTGGCAAGGCTACAGAAGTATATCTGTCCCCTTAGTTCCTCCTAAAGGAACTAAGTCTGTGACAGTGGAAACCTGTAACAAGCGAGGAGAACCATGCAATAGACTCAATATGAGTGCTAGAGCAAGTTCTGGTTGATTGCGAAGCTCATTCATGACTACCTCACAGCCCATGTCTACTTAACTCGTGTCTACTTGTCTAACAATCGTTGGCTTGTCTAACAATCATTGCCCCTTACATACGCTTGTCTTACAATCATTAGCTTAGCTCTAAAGGCCCTACAATCATTAGCGTAGCTCTAAAAGTTACATTGTAATGCTCTTCCTCAAAGATCTAAGGTTATATTAGCATGTTCCTCCTACTTGCAGCTACTGCTATGTGCTTGGGTCCGGGTCTCACTCTGCCCTACTTCCTTAAGTTGTTTATCAGTCACAAGGTCTTCTCGACCTTCTCTTGGGGATTGTCTCACTGCCTCCCTCCTTGTCAGCGTGACTCGGCAAAATCCTCAGTACTTTTTCATCACAGCCCAGCTCAGTTGATGCCTGTCAGGGCCGATTCACAGAGCTCCTCCTTTGAGCCATGTCCACGCTCCCGCAACCATTCTCCAACAATTCCCCCTTTTTCTTTTTGGGCCAGCAAAGCATTATGATTGTTTATGACATTATTTAGAATACAACGATAAGCTATTTTCACTACAACTGCAATTGCTACTAAAATCAAAAGCCAACGTAATCCTTCTTTGATCAGTGATAACAACCAGGGAGACAATCCTCCAAATAGAGATTCAAGCCAATTATCAAAAGGATTGCCGTTTTCGGTAACGCGTTTTCTGTGTTCATGTAACCATCTTAATTGGCTGCGATTTGAGGCACTATGATCAGAGAGATTGAAACGACACATTCCTTCAATATCTTTGCAGCCGTGTGCTTGTGCTAGTAACAAAAAATCGATGGCTACTCAATTTTGTAGTATTGCATGACGTAGACTAGCTGTGTCTTGAGCCATTTCTGCCAAAACTTTGGTGGTCACATTGGCTTGTTTCACTGACCAACGTGCTAGGCTTTCGAGTTGCCTCAATGCTTGTGCGGTACCCACTCCGGGCACTAAAGATGCAAATATGTTGGCTGTGTGTGACCATAATTTTACATTATCATCACAAGTTGCTTGTAATTGATGAACAGACCTTCTTTTGTCTATGTGCTGCTGTGGTACTATTTACCCAATTTCTTCGGCTGACTGTAAGCAAGGTCAATTTGCCTAAATAACAAGGGCCTCCAAAGGCTTTGCTGGGAATGCCGGGCCAGGCTCGATCAACTTCTTGAGGGTCCCAAAGCAAAGGGTGATTTAAGGCATTTATCAATTGCACTGAACAATTTGCAACAGTCACATTGTTACACTTAATTGTCTTTGATGTCCAACCACGAAAATCCTGTACTATAATTTCAGGAAAACCTATCAAACACGTCTTAAAGCGTTCAGTTGCTGTAGCCAAACTTAAACAAAAATCTTGTGTCCCAGTCTTATTTGCCCATGCTACCCATAAGTTCACACGACTGGGCGCTGGCACTGCTGAGATCAGCGTTGGCATGCTGATTATTATCAACAACCGCTTTGGTCCAGCGGCTGGGAATCCATTTCGGACCTGTAGGGGTAAGAACACACATATAACATTTTCCCATATATTTTACTTTTGCAGGACCCTTCCACAGGCTGGTTTCTGGTTCTCTATGCATAACAAAAACTGTTCTAATGTCCTTATGCACCCAAGCTGGTGGCTCCTTTTGACCTGTAAAAATACATAAATGATTTAATACAAAGTTTTTACACATCTTTCTTGTACGTCTACAATATCATTGAATTTTGCAAATATTGTTTCAGTGTTTGACGTGCTCTTTCAATAATAGCTTGTCCTGTGGGTGAATTTGGAATACCAGTAACATGACGCACTCCCCGTGTTTGACAAAAATGTCTCATCTTAGCACTCATATATGCAGGGCCATTATCTGTTTTAATTGTTTGTGGCACTCCCATAACAGCAAAACAACTCGTCAAATGTCATATTACATGGAGTGCTCGTTCTCCCGTTTGTGCAGTGGCCCATATAAATTTACTAGAGGTGTCTATTGTGACATGCACATATTTCAATCTGCCAAACTCATTTACAAGGGTAACATCCATTTGCCACAATTCTCTAGCTTCAAGACCTCAGGGATTCACACCAATTCCAAGACCAGGTCCATGGTGGCTACAGGTAGGACAGGATCATACAATCCCCTTGGCTTCTTCCATGGTGATATTAAATTGTCGGTGTAATCCTCGTGCATTTTGGTGGAAAGCACTATGCACCTCTCGTCCTTTCACAAATTCCTCCATTGGGATGGTTACAGACACAAGTTGATCGGCACGTGCATTCCCTTCGCCAAGTCCTTCAGCCCGCATATGGCTTCTAATATGTATAATACAGTAAGATGACGTGCGTTGTTTTATGGCTGATTGCAGCTGTTGTAACAGTTCAAACAGTCGTAAGTTCTGCACTTCTTTGATTCAAGCATCTTCAATGCGATTTCCGATACTTGCTACATACGTTGAGTCAGTTACTACATTTAATTCCTCGTTCATCCATTGTAAAAAGGACCAAACAACCGCAGCCAATTCTAATGTTTGTCAGGAATCGCCTTTCTCGGCTTGGAGGATTTGATGTCTCCACTGACAGTCCTCATGTCATGTTGCTGTCTGCAACTTTTTTCCGGCATCTGTATAAACCGTAATAGCATTTACGAGAGGCCGTTCACTACATTTTGGCCGCTTTATTCAATCCTTATTACGAATCCATTTCAACAAAGGTGCTTTCAAAGCCCCTACTTTAATGTTTAGGGTCTCACTTAATAGGCTCAATTGTAAATCCTGTGAATTTTGTAGCCACCATTCACGATCTTCTCTGCGAATTAGTAAGTACACAACATTTGGTTCTGATCCAGTGATTTCTATGACTCGTGTTCTTCCTTTGCAAATTAATTCTGCTAATTTTTTTTTCTTGGATTGTTGTTTTTGGTTGTATGCTAGTGAAGATCCATTCTAATACTCTCACAATCTCCCCCTTTTTCTTTTTATACTGTGTAAGTGCACCGATAAAGTTCTTGAGTCCATGTAAAATGGTAAGGTCCACTGGCAATTCTGGGTCAATGTGATCAACTGTACGATCTGCAATATGAGTACTAAGTTCTTGAATTTTTGGTTTGTTTTTTTTTGTGATTCAGATACTGTAACAACGGTAGAGGGATCTGTTCCCTTTAACAAGGGATGTAAAACTTCCAATTCGTCATTTGTAATTCCTGCTAGCGGGCGTAGCCATTGTAAGTCTCCTAATAATTTCTGTATATCGTTTAGAGTGCGTATTTCTGAGTGAATAACTAATTTTCGTGGCCGCACTTGTGAGTCCTTAATGTTCCATCCAAGGGATTTCCACACTGGGGACCGTTGGATGTTTTCTACTGCGATTACAAGATTATTTGTTTGAAGTTGCTGTTGTAAAACCTTTTCTTGTGGTACTGTGAAAGGCTGTTCTTGAGCAAGTAAAATGTCATCCATGTAATGATAAATAATTGTTTGAGGCCACGCTTTTCGAACAGGTTTTAAAGCTGCATCTACAAATAATTGACATAATGTGGGACAATTTTTCATTCCTTGAGGTAATACAGTCCATTCAAATCGCAAATTGGGCCCTTCCCTATTTATAGCTGGTAGGGTAAATGCAAATCTCTGAGTATCATTAGGGTGTAGTTGAATTGTAAAAAAGCAGTCTTTTAAATCAATTATTAAAAGATGCCATCCTGTGGGTAACATTGCAGGATTTGGAAGGCCTGGTTGTAAAGCTCCCATAGCTTGTATTTGTCGATTCACTGCCCTTAGGTCATGTAATAGTCGATATTTCCCCGATCTGTTCTTAATTACGAATATGGGTGTGTTACAAGGACTGGTAGAAGGTTTAAGATGACCCCGTGCTAATTGTTCTTGCACTAATAAATGTGCCTGTTGCAGAATTTCCCTTTTCAAGGGCCACTGCCCGATCCAAACAGGCTCACTTGTTAGCCATCGCAACGGGATCAGGGAAGTCCAGTTGTCAGTGACCGCTGCTAAAAAGGCAATTCGGTTGCAAGAACTGCTCCCAATTGGTTTAGCACATCTCGTCCACTAAGTGCGTTAACTCCTGTTGGTAAGGGCATGACTGTCACATAAAATGTCGCAACTCTTCCATCAAGGGCAACGTTTACTCAGTGTTGACTGCATTGAACAGGTGCTTTTCCACCTACCCCTTCTACTCCTCCTAATACATTCTGTAAAGGCCAGTGGGTGGGCCATTGAGTAGTAGGGACGATGGTAATGTCGGCACTGGTATCCAAAAGTGCTGATAACTGTTTCTTATCAGTTCCATGGATAAGTGTGACTTGAACAAGTGGTCGTTGGTTCATGGGTACAGTCAACATTACCAGTCCTCCGGTGGATCTTTTTAAGAGCTGCAAATGCCTGTTCTTGTGCCTTAAGTAAATTGTTGCCCACCTCTTTGATTGCTTCCACTAACATAGCTTGTGATCCCACAGGCGCTCTACTTATTCATTCCAACATAGTTTCTATGGTAGCATCTATAGGCAAATTTACAAGGATGCCCTTTGTAAAATTATTACAATTCTCTAATACACATTGTTTTAACAATGGTCCTTTCATAAATTCTGCCATATCTGTACTATTGATAGCTCCGCAGTTCTTGGCTCCGCTCGGGTGTTCTTGGCAGTTCTCATCTCCGCTCGGCATTTCTCGGCTCCGCTCTGCCTTTCCCAGCTCCTCTTGGCATTTCCCCGCACAACTCAGTATTTCCCGACACAGCTCGGCATTCCTCGTCTCCGCTCAGTATTTTTCGCCTCTGTTTGGCTTCTCTCGGCTACTCCTGCCTCCGCGCATCTGCTCTCCGTTTTCTCGGTTCGTAACGGAGCCGAGCGAAGCCGACCCGACCCAAGTCGAGTCGTGTGGAGTAGCCGAGAGGCGGCGACAATAGCCGAGCGGTGCCGAGCCGAGCCAGAAGGAGCAAAGACGAGCCGTATTGAGGCGAGAGCAGCTCAGAGGTGCCGAATTAAGCCGAGAGGAGCCGAAGGGAAAGGAGAGGAACCGAGTGGGAGCGTCCGAGATGCAGTTCCGATTTTCGACCACAGGGCGGCAGCAGAGAGATGGGAGGAGGGGGAGTACGGCCCCCGGGCGACACCCGGGCTGCAATACCGCTGTGCGCCCACCGGGCGGCAGCACTGAGAGTCGGCGCTGCTTTCCTCGCGGTCCCCCTTTCCCCACGGTGCCGCTCGGCACTCATCGACTGCTTGGTACCTCTGCAGCTCCCACTCTTTTTGGTCTCGTTGGACAGTTAATTGAGTAAGCTGGTGTTTCCTAACACGTGGCTTTATAAGATTCCTATCCTGGGGTTTTCTTCTAAGTTTCTGCTCAGAGAAATGTTGGTGAAAAGATCTACGTGTGTTGATCTCCGAATGTCTCAAGCAGCAGAGCTTTATTGTGTTTGCTTTCCCCCTCCTCTGTAACTTAAAGGCACTGGACCCCAGCTGACTTTCTTTATGTATATGCTTGGGATTCACAGATTGTGCAATCAGAGCCTGACTAAAAATGTTACAGCAGTGCTCACAGTTACTTCTGCGGTAGGAAGGGGTGTAATTCAGCTGATGTAAGCAATGATTGTGTCTGTAGCCTTTTCTTTCATGTCTAGCATCTGCTTTTATTTTTAGCTTCTCTGTGATAGTTTTATTGGACTTTTCAGCCTTGACATTTTAGCAGAACAAAATTGCTGCAATTTTACAGTCTATATAGTTCAACTGTAACTTGGTCTTTACCATCTCGAGCAGTTGTCCCAAGATTGTCATGTGTGGCTTGGCACAGTTTGATACGCTTAGCAATCTCTATTCCATAAAGGTACTTAATGGAGCTATTGTGCAGGGTGAACTCTCTTTCACCTTGTGATGCAGGGAGGTTTTTGGAAGTCAACATGGAGGCTGCTGCTGGACCCATTTCACTTTGCATCTCTGCTGGAGTTGCTGCATATTGTCAATGTCCTTGGTTTGGTTCTGGCTCCTGTGATCCATTTCACGCTGGGAGTAACATGAACAACTGTATAACTGGAGGGAATTTAAAGAAAAAATGGGTAGGGGGAATTACATGCACAAAACCCCCTTGTAGTGAAACACAAAGCTGTTAAGGGCTAAATCACAAAAATAGTTTTCTCTGCAGCATAAGCACTTTGAAGGCTGAGTGTGAAAGCCAAAGAGAGACCTCTGAAACATAAACTCAGATGCTGACATTCAACATCAGGCTAATACTAAAATCCAAGTTTACACCTTGCGACTAATGAGGAGATCCATGCAGTAGACTCAATGTGAGTGCTAAAGCAAGTTCTGGTTTATTGCAAAGCTCATTCACGTCTATACCATAACTCATGTCTACTTAACTCATGTCTGCTTGTCTACCAATCATTGGCTTGTCTAACAATCATTGGCCCTTACATACACTTGTCTTATAATCATTAGCTTAGCTCTAAAGGCCCTACAATCATTAGCTTAGCTCTAAAAAGTTACATTGTCATACTCCTCCTACTTGCAATCATTGGCTTAGCTCTAAAGGTTACATTAGCATGTTCCTCCTACTTGCTCCTCCTACTTGCAGCTACTGCTATATGCTCGGGTCTGGGTCTCACTCTGGCCTACTTCCTTAAGTTGTTTATCAGTCACAAGGTCTTCTTGACCTTCTCTTGAGGATTTTCTCAGTGCCTCCCTCCTTGTCAGTGTGAGTTGGCAAAATCCTCAGTACTTTTTCATCACAGCCCAGCTCAGTTGACTTCTGTCAGGGCTGATTCGCAGAGCTCCTCCTTTGAGCCATGTCCATGCTCCCACAACCGTTCTTCAACAGAAACCCATCTTTCCTTTTCAACCAGCCCTATGAGAATCTCATAGAAATTACATGAATGAACAGACAATGGCTATGTTTGGATTTGTATGGCTCACAGAGCATGGATTTCCCACATTTCATCATAATATTTTGTCATTCCCAGTATCAGGTTAGCTTTTGAAAGAAAAAGTAACGTAAGAATAAAGTAATGAAAAACAGTGCCTACCTTGGCAATTCTTACTACTTTGTTTTCTGCTTAAAAAGTTTAACATCATTATGATTCTTGTAAGTGGGTCATGGAAGGTTGAAGAACTGAAAACAGGAACCATATGCTACAAAACCTTAATTTATAACTTTTTTCCCTTTTAAAAATGCTGCAGGTTTTATAAATTACGTAGCACTTCTCACTATTATGTAGCAATTTTACAAGACATGTAATTTTTATTTTAAAATATTTGAAGTTTCAATCTCCCAGTGCCACGCACTCACCACATTGAGTCCTGAGGTAAGAGCACTGAACACTTCTCCAAGACATGAGATGTGCATTTGTTTTCTCTATATGAGCTATGCACGCTTTAATTAGAAGGGAGTAATTACAAGGTTATACCTTAGAGATCAAGGCATAAAGCTGGAACGGGAAAGACCCAAGTTCATCATCTCACTCTGTCACAAATAGCAGCACAAGCCTGGCAATTTGTCTCTTGGCAAAATTTCAGTTTGGATTAACCAGTTGCCAATGAGCTTCTTTGGGGATATGTACGGAAGTGGAGTACTGTATCTTTCATAAAGCGTAATAAAACTACTATGTTGTGCTTGTAAGCGCACATGTAGCAGCATGTAAACCCCTAATAAAAGTATTTTAGTTTAATGTTGTCTTTTTTTTTTTGTTATGTATTTAGGATGCTGGGCTACACGCCCATCTGTTGTCATCTGTGTAGCTCTACTGAAGCTTTCCTGAGATGTGCGACATCTCAATGTGTGTGTGTCTGAGCTGGAAATGTGGTTCACTCACGACCCCTCCCCTTGCTCCAAGCATAGCTGGTGTTCTTCCCTGTTTGTGTGGTGAGAACTAAATGTGTTTTAATAATTGTAAGTTGCAACATGGTTGGGTATTTTCTGTTAATGAAATAATTACTATATGTTGAGTTAAATGAACTCAAGTGCCGAAGCTTATGGAATTGATTATCTCAGAATAAAGATATTACCATATTTAAGAGAACACTGGTGTTTTTTTTTTTTTTTACAATTGTACTTGTCCATCTTTCTGCGTTAACTATGAAAGCTCTTCTTTGGTATGCGTGGATGTATTTTCAAAAACTGTACGTCCATGTTTCCTCAAATGCACCTGTAGCAATCATTACCTTGTCAGTTCAATGAGTATAGGTATTTATTTTCTTATCTTTAAATCCAGTTTTCAATGGAATAAAAAAATCACTTATTCTTCTTTCTGAAAAATTAAATTCAAAGAAGAATTCAATGTCTTTTGTATCTCAAGAAATATAACTTCCATATGCCCTCAATGTGGGTAGGATGCACACTCATTTATTAGCTTTGACTGGTCAACAGTTTGTACAAAGGTTTTATGGAACAATTCTGACTTAATCAAACTTCAGCATGCTTTTCAGATAATGAGATTTTTATCCCTTGGGAATATAGCAGAGTTAACCAAAAGAAGTGATTCGATAGGTCAGCAGAAGAGAAAATACAAAGCCTTGTTTTACTGTAAGCAAAGCATTCTCTGGCAGCAGAGGAAAACTTCTTTCTGCAATAGCTAAGTAATTATGTACCTCTCAAATAGAATCATATAATGGTTTGGGTTGGAAGGGACCTTTAAAGATCATCTAGTTTCAACCTCCCAACAGATCAGGCTGCTCAAGGTCCCATCCAAAGTGGCCTTGAACACCTCCAGGAATGGGGTAGCCACAGCTTCCCTGGGCTTCCTTACCCTCATCGTGAAGAACTGCTTTCTAAAGTCTAATTGAAGTCTTTCTTCTTCCAATGTAAAGACATTCCTCCTTGTCCTGTCACTACTTGCCTTCGTAAAAAGCCCCTCCCCAGCTTTCCTGTAGCCCCTCAGATACTGGTAGGCCACTATGAAGTTTCCCTGGAGCCTTCTCTTCTCCAGATTGAACAACCCCAGCACTCTCAGCTTATCCTCATAGCAGAGGTTCTTCAGCCCTCGGATCACCTTCCTGGCCTCCTCTGGACCCATTCTAACAGTTCCGTATAATTCTTATGTTGGGGATTCCAGAACTGGACATAATACTCCAGGTGGAGTCTCATGAGAATGGAATAGAAGGGCAGAATCCCCTCCCTTTACCTGCTGACCACAATTCTTTTGCTGCAGCCCAGGACACTGTTGGCCTTCTGGGCTGTGAGCACACGTTGTTGCCTCACGTCGACTGTCTCGTCAACCCAGAACCCCAAGTCTTTCTCTGCAGGGCTGCTCTCAATCACATTGTCCCCCGTCCTGTATTGAAACTGTGGATTGCCCTGACCCAGGTGTAGGACCTTGCACTTGGCTTTGTTGAACCTCATGAGGTTCACACAGCCCCAATTCTCCATTTCGTCCAAGTCCTTCTGGATGACATCACATCCTTCTGGTGTGACAACTGCCCTGCTCAGCTCGGTGTCATCTGCAAACTTGCTGAGGGTGCACTTGATCTCACTGCCTATATCATCAATGAAAGTATTAAATGGTACAGTACAGACCCCTGAGGGACGTGCAGAGAAATATTTTCTTCAGTCAATTTGTGCCAAAATATTTTTCTTTTGTACCTTGGAATTTGGATCTAAACAAAAAGATTAATAAGCCTCCCTCAAGCTGCTTTGAATTCCCTTGTAATTATAGGTATCCTGCCTAGAAATCCACTTTCAAGCCTTGCAGTGTATAGCATTTAGTTTGGCACCAGTCTCAAAGCATTCGGAAATTTCTGGAACATTTTGGGCAGCAGTTGTGAGCCTGGAATAGCGGTGGTAGCGATACCAAGTTATAGCTCGCAATTTCCAATTTCTTCTCAGTCTGCTCTCCCAGCAGAAAAATTCTCAGCTCTTTTTTTCCCCCTTTATTTTTCCCCTTTAGCTGTCAACTGGTGCACTATTTGAAAAATCTCTTGTTGTTCATAGCCCTCAAATGTGGATGTATTATGGAATTATTTGTATATGGGGCCAGGATTCAACCCGCTATCTGAAATAAATAACCTCTTTTGCTGGTACGGTGTCCACATGCCGAGAGTGCTTTTCCACTTGGCAGATTGCAAATAGCTGTAAAACTTTCTCTCAAAAGTCTCGGGCATGTATCCCACCGTTTAAAGTGATCGTGAGCATTTCTAGATAAGCTCCAGATGCTTTTACGTGCCATGGCCTGATTGCCATGACTTATCTGTGTTTGTGTGTCCGCTGGTCTTAGAAGAAATTTGGGTAGGCCAAAATTCATGAAATAAATTTTTGTCCTTGGAAGTATCCAAAGAGGGAACCAAGGCTTTTGTGCAGCCTTGGCATTTTGAGATGGTGCCAGCTCATTAGAGGGATTACAGTGTGTTTTGGAGATCTGGGACCTCTTGGAAAGGGGAATGGATCCTTCTGCTTTGGTCTAGCTCTGCTGCATTTTGGCAGCCCAAACTTGTGCTGGCATCCTTGTGCTTCAGGTCTTTCCTTTTGGCTGAGTCTCTGGTTATCTCTGCGCTGAGTGACAAAGCAGTGCCAAAGCCTGCACGCTGGCACAGAAATTTGGTCATCCTGCAGTGAAAATGTTAGACTGGTCCTCAGTAATGGTACTTAGGTTCTTGGCCCAAAGACTGATCAGTCTGAGTTCTGGAAATAAGCTGATGTGGTAACAAGTCCCAGTAGGCAGCTTGGCTGCAAGGAGCAGCTCCTTGAAGCCATGTGGGTTCACTGATGATATGTTTCACTGTACCAGTTGGCTACTGGAGCTATTTTGTTTACTGCTACGGATGACACCTTTTTGGTCTCCCCCCCCAACCACGAGTGAGAACTCAGGACAAGGTCCCGTGGGCTACTTCCTGCTGTTGTCTCGGTGTGTGGCTGTTCAGCTCTTCAAGTTGCGTTTTCCTATTTGCTGATTTGAGCAGCTTTCTTCATAACTTGTTCCAGTGCTTGGGACTAGTTCAGCTCTGTGTGTTCTTAGGTCACAACTCTTGTATTGAAGCTGCTTAGTGACTAGGCCGTTCCACTTTCTATCTGCCTTAGGGTAGATGATTTCTCATGAAACCAACTACAAAAGCCATCTCTCTTTGGCAAATAGCTAGCGAATCTTGACTGCTGTGACCCTGATCTGTTTGTGCACTTAAGTGATTATATTTCCGATGCCTGGATGCGTCCCAGGTGCTCCCCTTCTCTGTAGAAGATGCTGCTGTCAAACAATGGAAGCAGTGTGATAGAGCTAGGAGGCATCTCATCTCCTTTTTTGTAACCACTTGAGAAAAATTAATTCTTAGTGAGATTAGACATCCCACAGCCGTCTCTAGACATGTTTGTATTGAGCAGGGAATCTTCTGTTCTGCATGTGACTTGAAAACTACAGTCCCAAATGCGGCAGGTGATTCCCTTAGCACTGTGTTTTAAACAGGTACTGCCACGGGTCACTGACGGCCAGGAGAGGTCATTCCACCATTTAAGCAATTCATAGTTAGCTGCGACACTCGCAATAGTGCTTTTTCTGGATTCTGACAGACTCCCATGATGTAGAGGGAATCATTGAACATTGGGCAGTTCTGATCTGGCCATTGTACTACTCTGTTTCCAGTTCTCCACATGTCGTGTGGTAAAGGGAAGTTCACATGCAGCAGTGCTGGAAGCATCCCGGTAGAACAACGTACGAATGGCACATCGGTGTGCCTCAGCTGTCCGCAGCTCCCAAGAAACCCTTGAGCATCTTCTGTCGCAGTTGGAGCGCCTGCCCAGCTAAACTGACCACCCTTGGGGCTCACTTCATTCTCACATTGTCCTTCATATGCAAAAGGTAGAGAAAACTTATACAGATATATAAATGCTAATTTGCTGCACATTGAATTTGAAGCCCAGGTGTGAGATTTTTGCTGGGAAATTGTCAGCTTCTTTTATCTTTGTCCTGCAAGTTAGAAATCAATATCTTTAGAAGAACCTGGCCTGGAGATTGAGCTACATACTGCAGAACCCTTGCAGTCATTGTCTTGACTCTATTTAAAACAAAACAAAACAACACAAACTAACAAAAAAAAACACCCCAACCAAACAACCCCCTCCCCCAAACAACAACAAAAACCCCACAAACACCCCTGCCCCCAACCAGAGTCAGTCACACCTTAGGCAAAACTCTTTTTCAGGTAGCTTGTGTGTGTGACATAATAGTACATGTGACCAATCTCCCTCACTTTTATCTTACTTGTTAAACACAAATTCAGAAAGAAACATTTTTCTTATTAGAAATATAATAATGTCTGTGCATTTCTGAAGAAGCTGAGTCTTTTCCTTGCCGCTTTCATAAACAGAAGACCTGAAGCACTGCTTTTTCCTGTAGTAGCGACTGCAGTGTCTGTACCGTCCAAGAAAGGGGTGTAGCACCGGGCAATACAGCACTCTCTGTAATCCGAGTCTGCTTTTGACAGAGGTGCTGTTGGAAAGTCCTGCAGCTCTGCAATGCTATGTAAATTTCAAATTTGTCTGGAAAAACATACTGGTTTTCGTATCTACAAGTATAACTTTCCCATGTGACAGAGCCATTCTGTAATATGCCATTTGTAAACCCATTTTGCTTATTGTAAGCTGTTAATATTACTTTTGTGTTACTTGTACGTTCGGTATTATAAGGTAGTTTCTTAGTAGCAAGCAAAAGCAAGAATTAGATTAGAGCAAGATGACTTTTGTTGTGCCTTTGTGACATAATTCCCTAAGGTCTCATTTTTTTCACAAGAAATCAGAGGGATATTTTCTCCCAGTTTTACATCTGGGTGTTGCATCATGCTCTACTTCATGAATCAAACCATTTGATATACAAGTTTTGGAGGAGCTATTTATCATGGAGATACCTGAGCTGGGACGGGTGGGGAAGAAATGGAGTTTCATTGCTCAACAGTCATGACTGAGGTGTGATATTAACAAGTCTCTCGATGCCAGGTTCTGTTCTCGCTGTTGAAAAAGGAGGGCTATGCTTCTCCCAAGATTTTTGATGCCTTTCTGCGATGCAAATTGATGACAGTATTTGATCACTGAGTGATACCTGAACAAGTGACTGTATTTCTCTAAATAACTCTTTTGCATGGGTTTGCAACCACTGAAATTTGAATCAAGACCACACAGCTGCTCTGGCATATATGTAAGGACACTGGCTTAGCCTGCTGTTGGTCCAGCTTTGAGCAAAAAGGTACTTGGCAGCCCAACTGAATTACGTGTTCTTGTCACAATCTGCGGCCTGGGCGTGCAGGGAGCCTCCCAAAGGCAGCTGAGCTGTTGCCTCCAGTTAAAGACTGCAAGTTCAGTTCTTTCATGCAAAAGACCACACATAGGACGTACAGTTAACTTTTCTTATAGATGGTGAGCTACGACAGTAGCACTAGGAAAGATCTCTGGATTTCCTCCCTTCCTTGTTTTAAAAAGGCAACAGTGTGTATATTCTAGGGTCTCAACCAGAGCTTATAAATGAACTTTTTTAAAAGTTTGTGAATATTGCATAAGTGACAGGACCGTGTCACTGGTAGCTTGGGCTGTTTGAAATATTGGCGCCAGTGTTTTATCAGGTGTGGGCTTCTCAATACAAGCCACATCTGCAATAGCTCTGGAAAGCATTCCAGAGAAGTGCATAAGCAACTCAAACGCTTTTTTAAAAAATTCAATTTATTCCATGCAGTTTCAAATGTCATATAGTAAGCAGAGTTGTTTCCGTTTCTTGTTTTATTTATTAAATAATGAAATGTATGGTATTAAGGTCCTTGGAAAGGTATTCCTGTAGGTTCAATTATGTAACCATCAATCACAAGTTCTGTAGCAAATTTTACAAATGTTTATATGCCCCAAAATGTTCATATAGTTGAAGTTTAATCATCTCTTTCTGTATAATTCCTAATCTAATTCCTTCACATCGGTTCTTTTTTTTAACATAGACATGCATGCAGTAGAAGTATTTTAAAAATTAAGTTGCACGAGTAATAAAATGTACACCCCATGCACCTTGGCGTCGGTGTTGCCATGGGCTGATTTTGGTGTTAGTAAGCTCAGTGGGAGCTTTGCAGAGTGCTTTCGCAGGAGTACATTTAGGCTGCAGAGACCTCCAAAAATATTAAAAGGATTTCGTGAACCGGGGTGCTGCAGTCACACTTCCCCATGCTGACCATGTGTACTCTCCCTTCTCTTGAGGTCAGCATTAAGCTCCTCGCTTACAGTGCCCTTACAGCCGGAGCTTGTTCTTGCTGTTACTGAGAGGTTTTGATGCCGTTTTGGAGATGTGACGCTTTTACAATACACAAGGCCATGAGCAGAGATACAACTGTTTGTAAGTTCATTTGTGTTCCACTCTTAGTTGTGCCTTCCTGCTGAGGTCCTGTGCTCTTGGGATGCTACATGGTCTGTATAATACAATTGCAAAACAACAGACGGAAGCTTCTAACACAATTACTCTTTGCCTTGTGCCTTTCTTGCTATTATTTTAGGCTCAAAGAAAGTTAAATAACTGTCTTCTCCTTGCATGGTGATGGTAAAATATAAGGAAGATTACACGATGGCTTTACTTTTTGGTGTGGCTTACAGCAGATCAAGGAAAGTAAAGCAATATATCAGATTGAACAGGAGGATCATCAGGCTCTATTTAACAAAGCAGAACCAAAAGAATGTTTTTTAAAAATGTAGACCTCCTCTCTAAGCAGCACCATATCATGTTTATTTAGAAATCAATTGTTCTCCCTTTGTCTCTAGGTAGAGACCTCTGTGTCTGCAATAGTCCAGATCCAGTTTGTGGTTTAGTTGGTGGTTTGGCTACCTGTTTTTTTGCCTCATCACATAAACACAGTTGAAGTACTGTTGGAGAGTAGAGGACCCTCTCTACATCAGCGATGATTTTTTTCCTGTTTCATTTTTCCTTTTTAGAATGTAGGCAAACTTCTGGATGGATTCAGGTAATGGTGGTTTGAGGGATTATAGTTCTCATTATCTAGGTTTGTTGCAGTTTGAATCTGCTGTGTAATATTTTGTTAAAATTAGAAAAAAATGGCACCGTGCAGCACATACATGCATAGATGCTTCCTTATTGCCCTTGGGAACACTGATGCACTACCTTCATTCTTTCTTTATCTTACCCTGGCTGCATATGGTTGGTCAACCAGAAAGCACGTTCTTACATTATTAACTTTTACTAGTATTTTGGTGGGTTTTGGCTACCTTTGCACGAGTGTCTTTGAACCCATCATCCTGCTTGAGGTGAGTTAGCCGAAAAGGGCAAGTATGCCTGCAGGGTTAGATCTATCAGGAAGGGACAGGTCTCCGGCCGGTCTGATAATCCCACCAGGCTGCCTGCAGAACCACACTGACACTTGACAAAACTAACAGTTTACTGTGGAGGCAGTGCCTTTTCTCTTCCTGCAGGGAAGACTGTCTCGTGAAAAATGGGTGGGCCAAGCTTCCAGTCCATGGGACTGGAGATAAAGTAACAAATATTAGTTCACATTGCTACAGTGTCTGAATGTTTCTCAGTGCCTTTTTAAGTTTTTACAAGTCGAAGGCAGCCTTGCTGTGTTTGGCCATGTTGAGCTGGAGCCTTAGAGTCATCCCAGCTTTTCAGACTGGAAACCAAGACTCAAGGAAACTGAGGAAATTGCCAGGCTTGTGCTGCTATTTGTGACAGAGTGAGATGATGAACTTGGGTCTTTCCCGTTCCAGCTTTATGCCCTGATCTCTAAGGTATAACCTTGTAATTACTCCCTTCTAATTAAAGCGTGCATAGCTCATATAGAGAAAACAAATGCACATCTCATGTCTTGGAGAAGTGTTCAGTGCTCTTACCTCAGGACTCAATGTGGTGAGTGCGTGGCACTGGGAGATTGAAACTTCAAATATTTTAAAATAAAAATTACATGTCTTGATGAAGGAGACACTTTGGGCCAGTGCTTGTCTTTCCACTAAGCACTTGGCAAGTGTTTTCAAACCACAGCTGCTTTGCAGAAGTTAGGGGAGAGGGCACATTCCAGTCCAACTTTCTGCTGAACTAGAACTCTGAGCATATTTTTTAAAGAATAACAGTGTCACTGTTAGGTGTTCTTCCCTTTGTTTCAGTTTGATAAAAAACATTCTCCAGCTCAATAGGGTGCTCTCAAAGTTAAACTACGTTGTTCTGTTTCCAACTGTGACTCCAGTGCTCTCAGGAATAGTCGCCAGGGTAAAAGATGTAGGGAAAAAACAAAAATGAAGCCCTAGGGAACCATAACAAAATTGTAAAAAAAAAAAAAAAAAAAAAGACAGTATTGCCTGTGAAAATAAGAATCAAGTATCCCTAGCCAAAGTTCAAAAAAGAGCTTGCTTACTTTCTAACACTCTTGTCTTCCAGATTTGTAAAGATTTAGCTCAGAACAGCATAAGCGTATTGCTGCTTTCTTTGTAATTCAAATTTAACAGCAATACCATCTATTATTCTGTATCGAGTAAAGTATATATAGTGATAGTGCCTGCTTTAAACAGAATTTCAAAGGGGATGCATCTCATATTTTGTTTCTGCCCTCATTGGACCCCTTAATTTTTTCATGCTTTTAAGCCATTAAGGTTGTTGTCATGAGGGTAAAATGATATATTTCTAGAAATGTTTCCCTGCATGACCAAATGTTTCATGTGCTTCTCAGATATGATTTAAGAAAAATTTTTCTTGATTATTCTGTCCCACCCCTCTCTATTACAAAAAGCAGCCAGTGAATACTAAGCTCTGCTCCAAATTATCTTGTTTCTGTGTCACTTCAACTGTGATGTGTTGAATTCCCGATGGTTTATTCAGCCATAATGTTGTTGTTGATGTTTTCTGCAGACCATAAGAGAATTAATTTTTTTTTTCTTATTTTGTAAATGTTGAAGCATCTCTACAGAGCAAGGGAGGGCTTTGTCACTGAGAATAGTGTACAGAAAATACATAGGTGCCAAATGATACTTGTTCTTGTTTCAGAACTTAGACTTGCTGAAATAGATCCCAAGTAATCAATACAGCAAGTAAGGCAGAATAATGCTCTTCTGGAATTATCTCAAGGATTGTGAAAACTGATGCATTATGCCTGTGATGCACCTACGATATTTTAGCTGTGTGTTTTAACACTCTGATTTTTGACCTGGATGGGGCCGAACCCAGTGATACCTCATATTTTTCAGAAACCGTGCAGCATGATTCAGGCCTCAGTGTGTTATAATATAGAAGTCATGATATCTACTTAAAAAGTAGTTTTATACGTCTTAGTGCTCTGCAAGTGGATCAGCAATTACTTTGCTGGTGATCGAAGGGAGGAAGACAAGCTTTTTAAGGAAAGGTGAAATCTCTTATTGGAACATAGGATTTAAATGCATAAAACCACATAATTTTTCAGGCACCCACACCCTTCTGGTTCAAAATAGGACTCACAAAGTTCAAGTAAAGTTGACTAGAACAATTGTTACGCATGGATTTGCAGTTGATTTAGTACTAACCTCTGCCAGAGAAAGGAAAAATTTGGTTATCTAGAATTCTGAACTGGACAGGAAAAGGAAAATTTGAAACTCCGTTATTTATCCATCTTTTACATCTAAGTAATTGAGGTGTTATAATCTGTATATTAGTCGTTCACTTTTTATTGTTATAGTGCAGCACCTGCACTTCTGAAGCAGCTTTGAACTAATGCATTTCTGGATAACAGCTGGTAAAGTGGCCAGAGATGCATCAGATGGCTTTACATCAGAGTTTTGAAGCTTAGATGCAGGCTTCTCAACCAACTTAAGGACATTGGCATGCATGTCTTTATTTTAAAATTTACCAAAGGGGATTTTTCAGTCTTTGTGGCACGCTTTGATTTGAAACTTGATGTGTTATACACTTGATAGCAAGATCTTTATTGGTGCTATATTATTTCTACTTAGGTTGACAAAAGCTACTGCTTTTTACTGAATTATTCACACTGAGATAGTGGAGAGACATAACAATCCTTACCCTTTCAGGTAGATCTGTGCTGAACTTGGACACACTGGTTTGCCTCTGGTCGCCCAAGAGCTTGCTTGCTAGTCATCATTCACTATTTTAGACATGAAAAGGAGAAGAATACCCAGTGAAGAAACTTAGTGCAGGATTTAGGAAGTCTCTGCTTCCTTCTTGTCTGTGCAAAGTACACTGGAATGAGCACAATGACCCCTGCAGATGGAGAGGTTTTTTTTTGTCCATCAAATGCGTCTTCTATTTTTAATGACTGTTTGAGTTCTAGGGCACTATATTCAAAGCCTAACAAGTAATTTTCAATTTATGACATCCTTTACTGTTATTTTTTTTTTTGCTAGTTTTGGATGGAGCAAAATTTTTTTTAATGCTTTGTACTAAAGGATACAGAAATTATATTGACCCTGCCACAGTCTTGGTATGCAGCAGTTCATTTGATCAGTGGCTGGCTCAAGAATAAGATATTAAAACTGTTTAATTTTATATTGGTACAGTGTGAAATTTTGGTGTTCTAATTTATACATGACTTGGACCATAATTCCAGAGAGATAAAATAAGCACTTTGATTTCTCCAGATATATATAATTTAAAATGTGTGACGGAAGAAGTCACCTTTTGATAAACTACTGTTATATTTTACTTCTGCAGTAGTGATGAATTTTGGAGGGTGTCTTAAGGGTTTGCAAACGCAGAGCAAACAATAGACAAATTTGTTACTGTAGGGTGAGGACTGTCCCCCTTTTTGTCATAGAACTCTTAACCAACAGTGAAACTGAAGTCTGTGGCAATAATTAATAGTTTTAATTGTATTGTTTCTTTTCTAGGTCACTAGCAAGTGTAGGAAAAGAAGTGAAATACAACATTTTGCGAACTCTGGCAGAAAAAGTGGAAGCCATTTTCCTGGAAAAAATTCTGTGAGTACCTGTAAGATCACAATTGCCTTAACCGCTTAAAAATGAGTCTGAATAGGAAAATGAGGTATTTTACAGGAAAACTTCAGGTGGAACGTTGGAAAAAGATTATCTTATTTAGGAGAGATTTCTTGAAGCCTGGAGATTTGTTGATTTTAGTTTTTTTTTAAAATCAGGAAAGCATATGAAAACACTGCCCAGAAGTCTACAAAAGGTAAGCGATGAGCTGCAGGATACCAGAGGAAAAACATCTTGTGAAGCGTATATTGATTTCATAAGAAGCTGTAAATTCCTGCCTTGTTAAATTCATTCCCGTGTGTCCTTTAAACAAAGGAAGATGTAGCCTCGTTGTTGGGTGAATCTCTTTGAAACTCATCAATATTGGTTCCGTTGGGGTTTCCCTGTGGAGTTTTAGTGGGGTTCTTGATATTTAGTGTCTAACCTGTGCAGGTGTCACAAATATGGCCATGTACCCTCAACTCAGCCAGCTCGTACGTGCTAGCAAAGCTGTCAGTGCACCATGCTTGTTGGCGCTTCACTGGACCGGGCCAACGTTCTCAGAGGACGCTTGCGACTCTCTCTGGCTTTGTCTGTTGCTTCACTGCATTCCTGTAGGTATTCTGGGAGGCAGTGTTGCTGAAGTTTAAATTGCGAAATGAAAATAGAGCCAGATCAATATTCTTCAGTTTAAAGGGAGGATATTCCTGTATCCTTGGCTTTTTAATAGTTTTTGTTTTGCGCAAAGAAGAGTTTGTGCCCACATGCTGCACGAGGAGGGAAGTACTGAGTTTGCAATTTAAGTTCAATCTGCTTCCATTTAAACTTTACAACACAACTGAAAACGGGACCAGAAAGGTTGTCCTAGTCTTACTGCTGTGTTTAGATAGAGTAATGCTGTTTCTTGCCTTCTTTGCGGGGTAGCGGGAGCCTGGATTCTGTCTTTTAGATTGCCTCTGCTGTTAAAAGAAAATAATAAAAGTGGCTGCGAAGGCAACACTGGGCATTCTGGAGTTCAAAAGTGACCACAATCTTATTTCCTGTTTCTGCTTGCTTAGGCTTGCTTAGGCTTGTTCAGGCATATGCTAATGATTTCTTTCTTTCCTTCATCTCTTCTAGTTGAAGTAAAAGCATAATTCCCCTCCCCCCCCATAATTCTAGGTTTGATATTTATTTGTCTATGGCTGGCTAGTTCATCTCTAAGCTTCTCGGAGGAAATGCTGCCTGAAGTGAGGTTCCACCACATATGTGAGCAAGCTTTTTCATAAAGCTCAAACATGTATTCAGCTACCTGGAAACTCTGCTCTAACTAGGGATTTCCACAGGAAATCCAAAGGTTAAATGTATGGCATGAATGAGATAAGGTGGAACAATTCTGTGATGGTTTGGTGTGGAAAATTGAAACACTCTGTGTCTTATTCCACATAACTACTACAAAGCTTGAGGAAAAAGGAACTGCTAATAGTTCCCTTACTGGCTATAGTTTTCAGGTCATCCTATAAGGAAATGAAATTTCTTCATTCTGCAGATGGGAGCATGACTGAGTTGCGCAGAGCTTTTGGCTCAGAAAAGGGCCATCAGTTTATACTGACAGATATTCCTGGCTCTGTGTAACAGCAGCAGGGCTGAGCCCCGCACTTCAAACTGTCTGAGACCTCCCTATGGATTGATTCCTGTCCCCTCGGTGTCCTGACAGGATGATGCTTAGACCTGAGGGTGAAATGAAACATGCTTTTTTGACTGTGGCCTAAGGAGGCTGCTGGGAAACATTGAGGTCAGTAATTGGCTTCTCAGCCTTGTGGACACAGGGCAATGGTATTCTTTGAACATCTAAAACTGGATCCAGTGCAGTCTGTGAACTTCTGGAAGTTTCTGCTAGACACTCCTCTTTGGGTTAAACTCAGCCCTGAGAAACCTGGACAGGAAAATGTAGGATAGGTTCAATATCTCTGTGGATTTACTAAACCAAAAGAGATTGTTTGTTTGTTTCCTCTCCCTGATGCTCCGAGGCACATCCTTATATTTAGGAGCTTGTCTTTCTCCCCTTTCTATTCTTGTGCTCTGTATCCTTATGCTGGTTTCACAGAGGATATTGAAAAAGCAGGCAAGAACCATCACAGCTGTATTAAGCAGAGCTCAGATTCAGAAAGAGCTAAGAAATTTTTAGTGCTCTGCCTGGCGAACTACATGCAGGACTCTAAAACACGCAAGTAGATAAATTATGGGCTAGTCTTTAAAATAATAATAATAATAAAAAAATAGCAAGTGTCCCATCAAAATGAGGACATCTGGTTTCTGTTCCCAAGTTCTCAGGCCTCCTGCATTGATACAATTTGTAGACCCACAAAACAGCCTCTGGTTATGTGTCAGCAGTTATTACAAGGTATTCACTAAGTACTTAGACATAATGAAATATATTGTGTGCAATTTCAGGCTCAATTCTGACTCTCCTGCAGTTTACTGGTTTACAGGAGACACATAATGCTTTTTTAATACATTTAAATGTGGGAATGCATTTCAAGTAGTGATTCAGAACATAAACCTGTTGGCTGCAACCATAAAAGAACACAAAAGAGATTTTTGGCTTTTACTGTTGTGTACCTAATGAACCAACAGAGAGAAGGTGTTCCCTTACATAATCATTTTTGTTTTTTTAAGTTGACAGTGCTACCTGTATGATTAGCAGGGCTATAGATAACTCTTTATAGTTTTACAGGTTGCACTTGGGCTTTAAGGCCACATAGGGCTTAACTTTTCTCTGTCCGTCCAGGTAGGGTTGTGTAAGGCTTTGTGGTCTACCTCAAAAATCACTGCACACATGACAGTGTTGTCAGGATGAGATTCTCTGCGCAATGTGACTGACTTTAACCTACTTGATGTGGTTACCGGCTTTAGAGCTGGAATTCAACACAACAGCAACAACCCCCTTTCTCCAAGAAAACCCCCAAAACTACCACCCAACACCAAAAAGCAAAAAACCATTTAAACAAAAATGATAAAAACCTAATCCAACGAAACAAAACCCCAAAAAGCATAATAAAAAAGCAGGGTAAAATGTTTCCTCCTTTTCTCACATACAGCGAGAGCGGGGGAAGAGGATTCAAAAACATTCCATCCTGAAAACTGCACTTCATACTACCTGGCAAAAGATCTCTCTCAGTTGTACTTGGTCAGTTTGTGTGGCTGGATTAGGTGAGGTTCCCATTTCCTCTTCATTTCATTCAGCTTGTGCAGGCTATTGATGTGTCAAGTTGATCTGGGAGGTAATTCTCTAAAATGAGCCTGTCATGACAGAAGCATTGCATATATTTGCTTATTAACCAGTTCCATTCAAAAACTTGATCCAGAAATGTTAATTTAATAAATATGAGATAGAGGACAGGTCTAAAAAATGAACATGGGCTGCAGGGTAAGGTAACTGGACTACTGAGGAGTTTTAGCAGTACTCTGTTTTTTTTCCCCCTGTGTTCTCATAAACGAGAATTCACCTGAAAACCAGTGCAAGCCTTATGATCAGATGAACTCAGCAGGCAGACAGGTATTGACTTATTTAAACAGATATATGCTTACTGTTAAAGTAGACCTCTCTGAGTACTCAAAAATGCTTAACGTATTCAAACAAGAGCTCGGTTCGGCTTCGCTCAGCTCTGCCAGGCTATTCTTTTCGAGCCGAACAGTGCGGGGTCCCATTGCAGCCGCCGTGTGGCCGCACTGCGGTACTGCAGCCCGGGTGTCGCGCGGGTGAGCTGATGCTCCTTCTCACGCAGCTCTTTGCTGCCGCCGTGTGATCGACCGTGGGTACTGCAGCTCGGGCGCTGCCGCTCTCTGCGCCGCCACGCCGGGGCACGCGACCCCCGGCAGCCGCTGCTAGCGCCGTCCCGTGGTAGCAGCGCGGAACTGCAGCCGGCACCGCCCCGCTGCCGGGGTTGCCGAGGGTCTGGGGCCAAAGCGCTGCTTGCGGGGAGCTGACATTTGCGTCTCTCGTCTCCCCTGTTCCATTCGCCTCCTCTCGCCTCGGTTCGTCGCGCTTCGGCTCCTCGCTGTTACTCCCGGCTTGACTCTTAGCCGTGCAGAGCCGGACTAATCTCTGTCAAATTGAATTTTGCTGAAAGGAGGTGACTGGAACTGAAACTAGCCGAGGGTTCAAATCGAGTCGAGAGGAAATAGTTGTGCCTGTGAGTTTGTCTTTCTCATGACACATCAATATAAGCTTGACCAATATACTATAAAGTATATTTAGCATAGAGATTATGATTGCTCTTTCTTCTCTGTAGGCTGAGCAATCTTCTTCCCCAACGATCACTTGTAACTAATGTGTTTTCTTTTGGCTTAGATAAGTCTTTTACAAAAATAGTCTTAACAAGGTCAGAAACATTTTGTCTATGATAATTTAAAGTAAAAAATCACGTTTTTTTTGTTCATAGAGTGGTTTGGGCTAGAAGGGACCTTAAAGATCATCCAGTTCCACCCCCTCTGCCATGGGTGGGGCCACCTCCCACTAGACCAGGCTGCTCAAGACTCCATCCAACCTGGCCTTGAACACCTCCAGGGAGGTGACAGCCACAACCTTCCTTGGCAACCCGTGCCAGTGTCTCACCACCCTTATTGTGAAAAATTTCTTTCTAAGATCTAATCTAAACCCTCCCCCCTTCCAGTTATAGCCATTCCCCCTTGTCCTGTCACTACCAACCCTTGTAAAAAGTCCTTTGTCAGCTTTCTTGTAGGGCCCCCTTCAGGTACGGGAAGGCTGCTATGAGGTCCCTCCGAAGCCTTCTCTTTTCCAGGCTGAACAAGTCCAACTCTCCCAGACCTCACAGCAGAGGTTCTCCAGCCCTTTGATCATCCTCATAGGTGATCGTAGCCCTCCTCTGGACCCATTTTAACCGTTTTTAAACTGTTAAAAGTAGACATCTCTGCATTTCAGCTGTGGGTAAACGTTTTCTCAATGATCTAGGGCCAGATCCAAAAATAACTTAGACTAATAAAGTTCACCTTAACTGCTGAATTATGAATCTGAAAATGCCCAGCTTCCCTATGTCTATCTTCTCCTATTTATTTTAATTGTCATGTAAAAATTAACTATTCTGTTAAATTCCCCGAGTGTTTCTTCAATAGGAGCACTCGAAAACAGCCTGCAATCATGTAACAAGCGAGGAGAACCATGCAGTAAACTCAATGTGAGTGGTAAAGCAAGTTCTGGTTTATTGCAAAGCTCATTCACGTCTATACCATAACCCATGTCTACTTAACTCATGTCTACTTGTCTAACAATCATTGGCTTGTTTAACAATCATTGGCCCTTACATACACTTGTCTTATAATCATTGGCTTGGCTCCAAAAGTGCTATAATCATTAACTTAACTCTAAAAGTTACATTATCATGCCCCTCCTACTTGCAATTCATTGGCTGAGCTCTAAAGATACATTAGCATGTTCCTCCTACTTGCTCCTCCTACTTGCAGCTACTGCTATATGCCCGGGTCCAGCTCTCATCCTAGCCTACTTCCTAAGTTGTTTATCTGTACAGTCACAAGGTCTTCTTTACCTTCTCTTGGGGATTTTCTCACTACCTCCCTCCTTGTCAGCATGACTTGGCAAAGTCCTCAGTACTTTTTCATCACAGCCCAGCTCAGTTGATTTCTGTCAGGGCCAATTCACAGAGCTCCTCCTTTGAGCCATGTCCACGCTCCCACAGCCATTCTCCAACATAATCGGATAATACAATTTAAGTTATAAATCAGCTCGCGAGTGCCATAGATGAGCTCATGGATGTTCCAGGTGGCAGGGCCATAATATTCAATGATTCACTGAGGTGTCCATTCATCTTTTCTTCATCATTGACTACCACCTCCCTTTGTTAGATGGGGAGTAATGAAGTGCCTAGTTTATCTTAAATCATCATACACCTAGACACTCACTTCATTATCCCTCTCTTCTGAAAGTAAGAAAAATAAGGCGCAAATAACTCCTATTTAACGTGTTCTCATCCAGTTTGATGGTAGTAATTTATAAGCAGCTGAACCACATATCCAATAATGACCTCCTAGAGCTCATGTCCCTTTGTCTAATAATGTACTTGAACAAAGTTACCATGCTTTAGCAGTGAAACACTTGGTATTATCCTGAGCATTAACCCAATAAGAGTTCCTCTGCTTGATCGGAGAATTTCTGTAATGGATCCCATTGAATGGACCTGAGCTCTTGCATAGCCATGCTTCTACCCCTTTAATTAAATCACATGTGGTGGGGACTCTGTTTCCATAGTCATGGCCATCCACTTTTCTCGTGCCACCTAAGTCCTTATTGGAACATGAGTGTGTAAAGTAGATGGGTCGGTTGTCATCTGTTCATTCCCAAAAATTGACAAACAGATAACTTGTATTCTTATAAGTCAGGTTTCTAAATCAGTAAGTAAAATTACGACGACTGGTCCCAACAAAACCAAAATTTTTTTCTTTGCTCTTCCTACAGTGTATGCTCTGTGCAGAATCACTTTGGATTGGTATAATTGTTCCATTAGGTCAGGTTTTTTAGGTTTACTGGACTGTAACTGCTCGCTAATACCTCAGGGGAAAGAAGAACCACAGTACATGGCCAATTTTCTAATCCAAACGGGCCTCCACATGGCCAAAAATTGGTGAGATTATAAAAATAGGCTACTAGTTCTCCTAAAGCCACAACTTCATTTTCTCCATTCCAACTTTTTAAGGGGACAGTGGTTCCTTCGCATAAACGTATCAAAACCAAAATT
This sequence comes from Tapera naevia, assembly GCA_033556795.1. NCBI lineage: Eukaryota > Metazoa > Chordata > Aves > Cuculiformes > Neomorphidae > Tapera > Tapera naevia. The sequence goes on from JAUMJJ010000396.1 coordinate 1,055,873, forward strand.
TCTAAAGACATCATTACTTCACACTCTTTAACAATAACAATATCTAACTCACAATCTAAACTTCAACAATAATAGCCAACATGGTAGAATGATCACAATCAAAACGACTGTGGCATAATAATATTTGGTCTTACAAATGCAGTTGCCAAATAATTATTAAAGCCAAAAATTCTATTATTGTTCTAACAAAGAGCAATTGGGCTGGGAAACAGTCCAATTCTGTCCAATCCAGTGGCTCAGTCGAGGAGCAGTTCTGCGTTCTTGTTCTTCTGCTGTTTCATTCCTGTGGGGAAAAACATGCTGTGACTCAGCTTGTTTTCTCTTGACGATCTCACTTCAATTAAAAAGAAAGATCAGATAAGGATTCAATGGGTCTTTCCAGATTGGCCTTGTGCCTTCCACACATATTTATTCTTTGAGAATTTTAGACTCATTTGTACCTTCCCTACATGAGGGAGATTCACTAATACTGGCTGTCCCATATGGAAAGGCATTGGATACTGTCCCAGGACTATTCATGATTGGAGACTAATGGCATTGGCAGCTGATACAAAATCTTTCATTTCTGGACTGCCTCCTGCCGTCCATCTTTTGTTGACTACATACATTGCTGACGGAAGGCAATTTGCCCCAATAGCCTGCCCGATTTTTGCGTACCATTTTATGAGACCATTAGTTCATTCCACCAACCTATTTGCTTGTGGGGGTACAGAACATCCATCAAATTCCTTCCTCCTTCACCCAGTCTCACACCACCCCAGCAGTGATATGTGATCCATTATCACTCTGGATCCCTTCCAGAGTGGGAGGGAACTAAACCACTCCTTTAGGTGTTGTACAGTATTCTAACCCGTAGTAGCCTTAATGGAGGTTGCCGTAGTAATGGTAAAGATTAATTCCACCCCGACTAACACGTAAAGTTTTTCTTGAGAAAAATGAAGTGGGCCGATATAACCGACCTGCCAGGTATACCACAGCCTTTTTCCATCCCTTGGGTGCAGAAGAGTTGCCCTATCTGTATGGTCAGTTGTCTGTCTTAATCTACAGTTGAGGCATGAAGTAGCTATAGATTTAGCTATATGCTTAGTAACGGGCCATCCTAGAGATATTCCTTCCGTGTACAGGTCTTGCATACCTGAATGCCCCTGCTTTGTATGTAGCCACATCAGCAACCGGTTCCATTCTTGTTCATTGGTAGATACCTTCAGTGTACTAATTTTGGTGAGTTCATCCAGCCTTTTATTTAGAAGTGCTGGGATTGTCTGTCTGTGATCATTGTTACAGGATTTTGCCAGCCAGTGAGTAATGCTAGGTTTTGATTTATTAATAGCTTGGAGTTGGGCCATCACCTCAGTGAATGGCAAAGACAACTAACAATTGATAATTGTATATATACCCTTAACATAACATTAGGTAATCTTCAGAAAGATCTCGGTGTTTTTCCACAGACTGTCACATCCACTTTCTTAGGTCATCTGTTCTTTGCTGTCTCGTTTCAGTTCTTCTTCAGAAGTTGCAGATTAATGTTAGGTCACAACAGTCTCCTGTTTTCCAAACAGCCTATCCTCTGAAAACCTAAGAAAGCTCAGAAGGTTCCCCACTGTAAGCTAATGTTAAACTACATAGTCTTAACCCTGATTAAAATACTAACCTCTCGCTAATTTTTTTATATAATATTTCCTTGTTTTAAGTTACTTGTTCTAATCTGCATCTGTCCTTTATTCATTCAGCTGGACTGGTTTTTAGACCAGCCAGGAGGGAGGCTGTACGTAGGGCCACCTGAACAATTTGTATTGCTTGGTAAATTTAATAAACCTAAACCTATAATTCTAAAATCCTATTTTTCTTATCAATAATGTCCTTTTACCCATCTGATGTATGAAGGACTGGACTTTCCTATTTGTAACGACGCTTTCCAACTATCATTTCTCCATACTGGGACTTTATTAACCTTCCACTCATTGGCAGCCCACTGAGTAATCTGCTCTGTGGCTCCTTTATACACAGTATGTGAGTTAGTATATATGTACTTGGCGTTATTCTGTGCAGCTAACACAATGGCCCTCAGCGCTCCAACTTGAGTGCTGCCTTCACCCTCTTCTATTTCAGTTTGTCCCATTTTTATATCTAATGCTACTGCTGTATAGTTCCATTTCCCATTCTCTCTTCTAGAAGATGTATCCGTAAGATCTACTCCTGTAATATCTGATTAATTTGTTAACAGATGGGCCTTCCAGATCGGAGATGGATAGATTGGAGCGGCAGTGTATACTATCCGTGTATCTACAGGCTTTTGTAACTTAGATACTTTGGGTGTTCTTTCTTCAGTAAGAACTAAATCCATTATTCCTTCTAAATATGCACGTCATTTGCCACCGATGGGTTTTTGAGCAATCCCTACACGAGGAGGCCTTCCCTGTTTCACCATATCTAAGATTCTAAAGGGACCGTAGATGACCATTTTCTGTGAAGATTGTATGTGCTCCAACCACTGGAGGCCTTTTACTACTGACAACAGCCCCTTTTCTAAATCTGAACACCGACATTCAGCATCTGTAAAAGACTTAGAATAAAACGCCAAAGGTCACGGATGTCCCTCGGGTCCTTTTTTGACAAAGGTTACAATGGGATCCATATCCACTAAATCCCCACTCAACTTGTAGTGGGTCAACAGGGTGTATCGGGCCAACTTGTTGGAATATTTGCAGCTCAGCAACAGAAGGTTGCAAAGCTTGTTCATGCAATTCCTTCCACTCCCATTGCGCTCCCCTTCATGGCAGGCTAAACAATGTTCTGGCAACGGTGGAAAACCCTGGAATATGTTTCCTCAAGTGCCTGAGGGCTCCCAAAACTTCCCGCAGTCCCTTTAGGTAGCCTGGGGCTTGGTTATCCTTTATTTCTTTCAGTGTATCCAACAGGAGAGATATAGTACCCTGGATCTATTCTGTTACTAAAAATTTCACTTATTGTGCCGGCCCTTGTATTTTTGAGGGAGAGATTTCCACTCTCAAGTATTGTAATTCAGCTGTTATCCTTGTCATTTGCTCTTGAACAGATTCTCGCATGCTCCCTGATATTAATGTCATCGATAAATTGGTAAATTGTTATTCCTAGAATTACACGTAATTGGGCTAATATTTTTGTAAGGGCATTATGAGCTATCGTAGGTGAATATTTATAGCCCTGCAGTAGTCAGTTAAAGGTACATTGAAAGTCCTTAAATGGAAATGGAAATTGCTTTTTATCCTTGTCGTGGAGAGGAACTGTAAAAAACCCATATTTTTACATCTGTGACTGCTATCCAACTAAAGTTGTGACTTTGAATCTGACTAATCATGTCAGCAATACTTGGGACAGCAGCTGTAAGAGACTCAGTATCAGCATTTAGCTTCCCAGAATCTACTGTTAGCTTCGAGGTCCCATTATTTTTTTTTTCTCCAGCCAAACAAAGGAGTTACAGGGTGAATGTGTTTGGGATATTATTTTCTGGGATTCTGGATCTGCAATTACTTCACCAACACCTGCTAATACTGCTGCAGGTAAAGGCTACTGTTTCACGTTACTGACTCTGTAAGAAGTAATTTGAAGACTGTTTCTATTAATCTAATTTATGCTTGTAGTTTTGCAGGCTGATAAGCAAAACTCCAATATTGTTCCATCAGGTAGTTGCAGTGGACATCTGGGCTCATCCGGTCCTTAACTTGTCTAAAACGGAGGCTACGAATGTTTTTAGACTATCTGGTAATCCTCAAAGAAATGGGGTGAATCGGTCAGGGTGAACAGGAGCCATAGTGGGCAATTCAACTACTCTCCCTGCATCGTATATGGCCCGAATATATGCAGCCTTTTGTTAGGCTGTTAAATCTGAAAGCCCAGCAGTTTTAAGTGCTAAAGGTTCCCCTTTTCCTTATGGGTTTAATCCCGAAGCCCAGCGTGCTTCTTGTACAGTTATAGAGAGAACCCAGTCATCTGGAATTGGGGCTAAAAGGACTCCAGGACCATAGTACCCTGTTGCCTTAGCTGAATTTAACATAACTCAGTCCTCTCCTGTCAAAGATACTCACCATAAATATTCTACTTTCAATTCTGAGGGCTACCAGGAACGTTCCTCTTGGATCTTGGCTAGTTCCAAAGCACGACAGCGCAGGGTACAGGTGGTCACAGAACAGGTATTATTGGGCTCTTCTGTCTTTTCCATTTTATTTGGAGGTTAGAGGTGAGCTTTTCCCTGATTCTCGGGGAGAGGGTCTGGTTCTAAAGGACATTCGTCTCCACTAGAGTCCCAGATATCACCATCCCATATCTCAGGATCACAACGCAGGACTAATTTCTGAATATTTGCATCATTCTTTGTAAGAGGTATTTGGGTTTACAGTAAATCTAGTTTATCCTGGCATTGTGATGCTCAAGCCTCATCGTCCACTAATGTGGATTCGTACTCCTCCCTCTGTTGTTTCACCTCTTCCAGTTCTCATGGACCCGTTGCCCCCCGTGTCTGCTCTACAGCATTTGTGGTGATGTATGGTCATCAAGGGTGAGAGTAGTAGTGCAATCTCAGATATTTATACATATTTCAATAATGTCTAATTATTTTAATCATTAGTGCTATTTTCATAATTTCATTAAAGTTGTAGCTTTAGTTTTCACATTGTAAGCCTTTTTCCTCTTATTTACATTTCTGCTTCACCTTGGGGTGGGGCAAAGTAAACTTGGGAGCCCAGCTGCACAGGTTTAGCTACTAAAATTAGCTAGGTCAGAGCTAAACTGTGACAATAGACAAAGTTGTAATAGAAAAACTCATACCATTATCTCTGGTAAAGGTCCACTTCTCCATTCAGTGTTTTTCTTGATGTAAATGTAAGGCAGATTCAGCAACTTAAAACTGCTCGTAATTATCCTTTTGTGGGGGTGTGCCCCACTCCATTCCCAGGTGATGGGTGGGAAGGCCTGGGGGTTTATAAGCCACATGCCTTTCATCAGGAGCTCATTCAGCTTCTGGTCTCCTTTGAGATTAGTGTTCTGCTGTTCTTTCAGTTCACTGCAACTTTTTGAGCAGGCCAAGCTATCTGTTTGTTTGGTTTGTTTTTGGTTCTTTTCTGTTTTTTTTTTTTTTTGTGTTTTTTTTTGTTTTTTTTTTTTTTAATTTTATAGAAGCAGAAATGTCTGTTGGAGGTAAGAGCTTTGTGGTGAGTCAAGGCTAAGCAGTGTATGTATTAAGTATATTTGCTATCTGCAGGTAGTGCCTCTTTGTTCTCAGGTCAGTAATTTTGTTTTGGATGTCTAGAGGTGGCAACATATTTTCATAGCTTCCATTTTTATTTATTTTATTCTAGATGCTTTTTCTTTGCCTGGATTTTCTGTTTATGGGATAACCCATTGCCATTCCTCTTTACCTGTGGAATGACACATTGTTCCTAAAGGCTTTACAGTTTGTAACAGGTGACTTCTAGGTTAAAGTAACCTGAAATTTGCTTACTTTGCCAGCCTGTAGCAGGTTCTGGAGTCTGTGGGATGACAGAAAGCAAGAGGGGCTGGTAGAACACAGGGAAGGGCTCGGGAGGTCCCGAGGAGCAGCGACACGGAAAGGTCAGGGGGTGCAGATAGAGGGCAGGAACTGTCAGGAAGGAACAGTGTTCCTTCTTTGACAGCCCATGAATAGAGGAGGACTTTCTAATGTTTTGGGACTGGGGGGTGGTTGAGGAATGGGAGGTGGGTTCATCAGTCTGTTGAGAATGGCTTTAGGTCTCTGGTTCTTTGAGAGCTGAGTTGAGAAACCATGGATTGCATGGGACTTAATGAAGGAGAGAAGGTTGGGAATGGCAGAGAGAGGTTTTAAAGACAGTATAGGGGAGAGGGATGTGCAGGAAGAGTCCCCTTGGGGCAGATATAGGGAAGAGGCCACTCCTTGGCACAATGCTAGCACATGCCGGGTAGACCAGTTTCAGCCTGTGTCTGTCACTGTGCGGTCTGTCTGTCTCCTGTGTCTTAGAGCTTTCTTGGGCCTTTATATTGTCTTTGCGCTCAAGAAGTACTGCACATTCCTTGGGTAAAATCCCTAGGGTCTGAGATGCCTCAGTGGCACAGAGCCATTTGAGCTTCTTCTGTTGTATCATGGGCTTAAAGCACAGATCAGTCTCATGTCTTAAATTTTTATGGTTGGTCATCTCTTGTGGCACAATGGTGGTCCATGCCAGCAGCTCTACTCTCCAGTCAGTCTTCATAGACAGTAATTTCTTCCCTGCGTTATCTCAGTTTTAGGGCTTGAAGACAGGCTTCTTGTGCCTACGTCATCTCAGTTTTGATAGTTTCTGGTTAACAAGGCATTACCCTTTTCTCTTTGTGGCCTTGCTACAGAGCCTGCTCATCTCACCCTTGTGGCCCTGCAGATCATCTTGCTGGACCATGTCTCTAGTCTGGGAGTCATTCTTATCACTGAGAATTTTCTCTCATCATTTGAGTTGTATTAATCATAGCATTCTGTCCAGTGTTTGTGTGTGTGGCTTGGAGCTGCTCTGCCTGGCGATGTAGAATCAGGGTGGAAGAGCAGTAAGTCAATACATAGTCGATAGGTTGATACACCCAAGCTGTTTAGGCAAAGGTTGTGCAGCCATCTTGGATTGGGTATCCCCGGCAGGTTGTGTACACAGTCATTTCAACAGTATTCTATGAGGATGATTCGAGCCACGTAGGAGGGGCTGCCGAGTGGTAGGAAGAAGGTTGAATCTCATACGTGTTAAGGCTTGTATGTGTGGGGCTTAAATATGGCCCTATTTTTTGCTGGCTGTAGTTGGATTCTGGACGGATTTCTAAATGGGAGCAAGATCATCGGAATTGTTGTTACTGATCACCGTCTTGTTAACCTAATCAATATTGTTTTCAATGCAGAGAGATGAGCTGGATACCAAAGGGTGATGATAGAGGAGAGCGAAGCAACAAGGTGACTTAGCCCATGGTGTCCGTAGGAAGATGTGACTGGTTGCCATATGGGTAGCTTGTGGGTTGAGTTTTTCATTTTGAAGGTGTGAAGCAAAATGAAATATTGACACCAGAGCTGAATCAAGCAAGGATGGCAATGGTGAGTGGGCTGAAGGAGCAGTTTGCTCAGGAGTTGCATTGCCTGCGAAGCTATGAGCATCCCTTGCTGTTTGTGTATTACGCGTGATGTGTAAGTCTCAACATGGCAGCTTGAGGTGATGGAGGCCAAGAGGGTGAGCAGTCAAAGTAAAGGACCAGGAGGTGGAGAATCACTGTGGGTAACTTGTGCTTTTGGGTACTATCTGAACATGTGTCTTTTGCTTTGTTTAATTGCAGGTGCTGTACTCAACCTTGGAGAGGTGAAGCTTCATGCCTACAAGAGGTCTGAGAAGGTGAGGAGGTTGTTGGCAAGGTGGTTGTCTTAAGAGCAAAGCATTATCCAGCAACTCAGTTGAGTTTTACCTTTGGTTTTGTAGGTGCTGTGCACTGCTGCCTTTGGAACAGAAGGAGTATTTGACATGAGTCGGGCAGTAGTGAGAGAGAGAAAGGGATTGATTTCTCACAATCACAACAGTAATCTTGTGTCTCTTGTTACCTTAGGTGCCCCAGGTGATCATGACTGCAGCATCTGACATTGGAGTTGGCTTGGCAGCTTTGCAGAGGAAGGTGTTGTACAAGATGCTGATGTTGACCAGTGCAATTCTGACTGTCAGTAGCATTTTAGTTTCTATTTGGTTTTCTTGCAGGTGTTGAAGAGGAACTTGGTGACTGCAGAATCCTCTCAGGCAGCCGATTTGAGCTGAGCTTCTGCTGAGGATGGATTCAGACCCCTAGACTTCTGAAAGCGAAGTTGAGGGACCAGGGCTGGGATGGGGCTGGGAAGAGGGGAAAGGGTTGAGAATAGAAGGGAAGGATTTAATAGCAATATAGGGGAGAGGGCTATGCAGGAAGAGTACCCTTGGGATAGATATTGGGAGGGGTTTGATTTTTTTTTTTTTTTTTTTAGTCCAGTGCTAGCATGTGCCAGGCAGGGCAGTTCCAGCCTGTGTCTGTGTGGTTTATGTAGTCTGTTTCTGTGTTTTGTACCATTATTGGGTCTCGACCTCTTCTTTGCTTTAAAGGCATGCAGCGTATGCCTTGAACCTCTAGGGTCTCAAATGCCTCTGCTCATCACACAGTGTCAACTGAACTGGGCACTGCTTTTTCTTGCACGGCAATCTTAAAGCGAGGATCAACCTCATCTCTTGGAAGATTCTGGTCATTCATTGTTTGCAGTGGCATCGCAGCCCACATCAGCATCATTCATTGGTCATCCATTTCTTGGATCCTTATTCTAGGATTTTTTTTCCCTGCACCCTCCAAGTCTTTAGGTCTTTAAATGGGGCTTCTTGCACGCGCATCATCCCAGTTGTGGCGACATCTCTTTGTAACGGGCCACAGCCTTCCACTCTTCCAGGGCTGCTGTAGATTGTTCTTTGTAGCCCCCTGGGCCTTCCTGCTTGATGGCATCTATGGCTGGGGAGTCATTGTTCTTACAGAGTTTCTTTTGCCTCTGGATGTTGTGTCACTGGTTTCTTATACAGTGTTGGTCTGTGCATGTTTGTGTGTGGTTGGAACTCCTCTGCCTGTGATATAGAACCAATAAAATCGTCTAGAAGAATAACAGTAAAATTCTATGGTTTGTACGCTGATAAGCCCAGGCCTTGTAGGAACAGTCTGTAAGGTGCATGGCAGATAAAAGAGCCAAATTAACACCAGGCCATGGGAGTCACTTAGGGCTACACAGACACAGAGTATAAACAAAACAACCTGTGATAAACAGCTTGAGTGAAGGGGAGCAGTTTAAATTGCAACAGTGTCACATTCGGTAGGTATGGGGCTTAGAGAGTGGGTTTGTTGGGGTTTTATTCAGCCTGGCTATAGTGTAAAATAGAGAAGGTATTCATAAATGGAAACAAGATGTCTCGAATTGTTCAGCTCTCACTCAGCATCAGGTGACTTGTTTGAGGTTGTACTTTTCAGATGCAGAGGAATGAGCTGTGCCCCAAAGGCTGGTGATGGAGAGGTGAGAAGAGCGCACCAGCCAGGTGGGTTGGATGTGGTGTGGAAGATTAATTCAACCAGTAGCATGAAAAGGAGGTTTAGTGCTTTTTTTTATTATTTTCTAACTTTGAAGGCGCAGAGCAAGGAGCACAGTGGAATGCTGGGCTGGAGCAAACTCGAGCAAGGAGAGCAACGGTAAGTTACCTGAAGCAGCGGTTATTGTTCAGGTGATCAGTTCTCAGTGAAGATAAACACCTGTTTGCTCTTAACTCTAAGAGTAGTAAAAGGGTCTGTTTTGTTCAAAGCTGTGAATGGGTGAAAAAGGATCAAAGTGCAGGAAGAAGGATCCCTAACAGACCCACCTTTCATCCCAAATGAAATGAGTTGTGGAAAAGGGTGCTAGAATTAGGAATCTGAAAAAAAACCCTGTCGTATGGGGTATCGGCACCAAATTCACAACAATTAGTGGAATTAGTGAGTCTAAAGGAAAGGTTTGGTCCTCTTTTCCCAAGTGCTCCACGGCCAGTACCAACTGAACGAGATCTCAACTGGCTCAAAGAAGCTACGTCAAAAATGAGAGACCCCAGGAATGGTGTTGAGCCACCCTTGCACCCAGGTAATGAATATCTGGTGGCTTCCTGATCGTGTTTCACCTACTATTGTTTTACTAGTCAGCAAGCGACAACTGTGTTTGGAATTTTTAATACACACTGGGGCCCAGATGTCCAGTTGCAGTGCAACTTTGACTTGCGAGCACAGGTTTTGATTTGTGTTTAATTTTCTTGCAGGCGGTGCAGAGGAAGCCGGTGACTGTGGGGTCGTTCCAGTCGGCCATTGACATTTGAGCATTTCTGCCAGGGACGCCTTCAGGTCCTCAGCCCTCTGAAACCTAAGTGGAGGGACCAGGGATGGCCTGGAGCTGGGAAGAGGGCTAAAGTTTGGGAGGGCTGGGGAGGGTTTCTAGCATAGAGGAGAGGGCTGTGAGGGAATTGTCCCCTTTGGGCAGGTCAAGGCAGAGAGGATTACTTCTCAACCCAAACGCTAGCACATGCTGGGCAAGGCAGTTCCAGCCTGTGTCTGTGTCATTGTGTGGTTTATATTGTCTGTGTGCTTTGTCTCGGACCTTCCTTGGGTCTCAATCTCCTCTTTGCTATTGAGGCAAGCAGCATGCGCCTTGTGCTCCAACTCCATAGTCTCAAATGCCTGTACCCATCGCAGAGTGCTATTGTGGCACTGCTTTTCTTGCAAGGCAATCTTAAAAGGGCGGATCGCCCTCATCTCTTGGAAGATTCTGGTCATTCATCATTTGCGGTGGCATCGCGGCCCACGTCAGCAACCCTGATGATAGGTCATCCATTTTCTTGGATCCCTGTTCTGGGATTTTTTTCCCTGCATCTGCTAAGTCTTTAGGCCTTTAAGTGGGGCTTCTTGCATGCGCACCCTCCCAGTTGCGGCCACATCTCTTCGTAACGGGCCAAGGTCTTGCACTCTTCCCGGGATGCTGCAGAATCTTCTTCACAGCCCCGAGGTCCTTCCTGCCTGATGGCATCTCTGGCCTGGGAGTCATTCTTCTGATGGCATTTCATTTGCCTCTGGTCCTTGCATCATTGGTCGTGCGGTGTTTGTTTGTGCATGTTTGCGTGTTGTTGGAGATGCTCATCCACAGCAGCAAGGTGGGTCGGTGTTGTTGTCTATAGGAATGTGTGACCGGTGTTTATATGACTAGATAATGGTTACGTTATTTCACTTTAAAGGCGCAGAGGAAGTAGCACAGCGGAATGCGGGTGCTGGAGCCAACTTGAGCAAGGAGATAAACGGTAAGTTACCTCAAGCAGAGGTTATTGTTCAGGTGATGAGTTATCAGTGAAGATAGAAACACCTGTTTGCTTTCTGTATTACAGGCGGTGTGCAAGCCTGAACATGCGAGCGTGAGACGACAGAGGCCAAATGGGTGAGAAGTCAAGGTCATGGAGGGCGGAATAGGAATCGGTGCGGGCCACGTGTGCATTTGGGTAGAATCTGAGCACGTGTCGTGTTCGTTGTATTTTGCAGGTGCTGCACGCCGCCTCCGAGGGGCACAGCCATGGGACAACACGCGGTCCGAGAAGGTGACGAGGCTGTTTGAGCTGCTGGCTAAGCGCGATACAGCAACTCAGTTGAGCGTTTATATTTGGTTTTGCAGGAGCCATTTGGGCCACCTTTGGAGCGGGAAGAGCCTTTGAAGGTGAGCCGGGCAGCAGTGAGAGGGAGCACGTGACAGATTTCTCACAATCGCAATGGTAATTTTGCAGTTGCGGCCATATCTCTTTGTAACGGGCCAGGGTCTTGCACTCTTCCCGGGCTGCCGCAGAATCTTCTTCATAGCCCTGTGGTCCTTCCTGCCCGATGGCGTCTCTGGCCTGGGAGTCATTCTTCTTACGGCGTTTCATTTGCCTCTGGACGTCGCATCATTGGTCTCGTGTGCGGTGTTTGTTCGTGCGTGTTTGCGTGTTGTTGGAGGTGCTCTGCCCGTGGCACAGAAGTCTTAGGATGGGCTAGAAGAATAACCGTAAGGTTCTTTGATTATTACGTGGATAGACTTGGGCTTTGAAGGCCAGGGCTGTGCGGTCCATTACAGAACATGTAGTCGTCTATGAAGCAGAGGAGGAGAGTGATTTTGCTGGGGTTTGCAGCCACAGAGGGGATGAGCACAGCTTGCTGGGAGAAGCCACTGGAGCGGTAGTTATGCGAAGTTGTGTTACGGCATGCTGTGTTATGGCACATTATGGCCTGCCATGCCGTGTTATGGTACATTATGGTATGTCAAGTTATGTAATGTGAAGTTATGTCCTACTGTGCCTTGCTGTGCCATGGTATGTTATGCTATGCCATGTAATGTAAAGGTATGCTACGCTATGCCGCACCACGGTACGCCACGCTTTGCTATGCCATGTAATGTAAAGGTATGCTACGCTATGCCGCACCACGGTACGCCACGCTTTGCTATGCCATGTAATGTAAAGGTATGCTACGCTATGCCGCACCACGGTACGCCACGCTTTGCTATGCCATGTAATGTAAAGGTATGCTACGCTATGCCGCACCACGGTACGCCACGCTTTGCTATGCCATGTAATGTAAAGGTATGCTACGCTATGCCGCACCACGGTACGCCACGCTTTGCTATGCCATGTAATGTAAAGGTATGCTACGCTATGCCGCACCACGGTACGCCACGCTTTGCTATGCCATGTAATGTAAAGGTATGCTGCGCTATGCCGCACCACGGTACGCCACGCTTTGCTATGCCATGTAATGTAAAGGTATGCTACGCTATGCCGCACCACGGTACGCCACGCTTTGCTATGCCATGTAATGTAAAGGTATGCCGCGCTATGCCGCACCACGGTACGCCACGCTTTGCTATGCCATGTAATGTAAAGGTATGCCACGCTATGCCGCACCACGGTACGCCACGCTTTGCTATGCCATGTAATGTAAAGGTATGCCGCGCCACGCGCACCACGGTACGCCACGCTTTGCTATGCCATGTAATGTAAAGGTATGCCGCGCCACGCCGCACCACGGTACGCCACGCTTTGCTATGCCATGTAATGTAAAGGTATGCCGCGCCACGCCGCACCACGGTACGCCACGCTTTGCTATGCCATGTAATGTAAAGGTATGCCGCGCCACGCCGCACCACGGTACGCCACGGTACGCTATGCCATGTAATGTAAAGGTATGCCGTGCCACGCGATGCCGCGCCACGGTACGCTATGCCATGTAATGTAAAGGTATGCCGCGCCACGCCACGCCAAGTGATGCCACGCTGTGCCATGTAATGTAAAGGTATGCCACGCCACGCGATGCCGCGCCACGGTACGCTGTGCCATGTAATGTAAAGGTATGCCGCGCCACGCCACGCCAAGTGATGCCACGCTGTGCCACACCAAGTGATGCCATGCCATGCCTGAATTTAGGCCCCACTTAAACGCAAATTTAGGCCCCATTTAAACCCAAATTTATTTTATTTTTTGGAGAGCATTTTTATTTATATGGTGACTGTTACAACTAGTTTTATGTAGAAAGCACTGTGTGAAAAACAATCAGTATTGAGCCCTTGCAGAGGAATTGGAGTTGTTCATATAGGGTGAATGAATCTGGTTCAGAACATTGCTTTTTGGTCAAGTAAGCAAAATAAAAGCTGAATTATGCTCTTCCTCACCAAGCTGTGAGCTGATATGTGTTCCATTATGACGTTTCTAATGGTGTGTTTTCACTTTAGGAAAACAGATAATTTAGTGCGCACTTCAATCCAAATACTTTCCTGAGCTGGTTTTCTGATAGTACTCTCAGAATAAAAGTCTGAGTAATTTATTTACGGTTTTCAGCCTTTCTACTTTATATATCTCATTACATGAAATTTCAGAGTATGATGCAGAACAAAATTGCTGCAATTATACAGTACCTATGGTTCAGCTGTAACTTGGTCTTTACCATCTCGAGAAGTCGTCCCAAAATCGTCATGTGTGGCTTGGCACAGTTTAATACACTTGGCAAAGTAAACAAAACAGTTGAATTCACATCATACAATCATTTAGATGGAAAAGACCTTTGAGATCAAGTTCAACAGGACCTGTCTACTACTGAACCGTACTCCTGAGTGCTTCATTTACCCATATTTTAAATACCTCCAGGGATGCTGACTCAACCACTTCCCTGGACAGCCTCTTCCAGTGCCTGACAACTATTTCAGTGAAGACATTTTTCTGGTATCTAATCTGAACCTCCTGTGGTGCAACTTGAGGCCATTTATTATCATCTTGTAACCTGTCACTTGGGAAAAGAGTCCGCCTCACTTCAACCTCCTTTGAGGCAGTTGTAGATAGTGATAAGATCTCTCCTCAGCCTCCTTTTCTCCAGGCTAGACAACCCCAGTTCCCTCAGCTGCCTCTCCTAAGACTTGTTCTCCAGCCCTTTCACCAGCCTCGTTGCTCTTCTCTGGACATGCCCCAGCCCCTCAATGACCTTCTTGTAGTGAGGGGCCCAAAACTCAACCCAGTCCTCGAGGTGAGGCCTCACCAGTGCTGAGTGCAGGGGCAAAATCGCTCCCCTGGTCTTGCTGGCCATGCTGTTTCTGATACAGGCCAAGATGTCATTGGCCTTCTTGGTCACCTGGGCTGCTGCTGGCTCACGTTCAGTGGCTGTCAACCAACACCCCAAGGTCCTTCTCTGCCAGGCAGCGTTCCTTGTCATTTGCTCTTGAACAGATTCTTGCATACTCCCTGATATTAATGTCATCGGTAAATTGTTATTCCTAAAATTACACGTAATTGGGCTAATATTTTTGTAAGGGCATTATGAGCTATCGTAGGTGAATGTTTACAGCCCTGCAGTAGTCAGTTAAAGGTACATTGAAAGTCCTTAAATGGAAATGGAAATTGCTTTTTATCCTTGTTGTGGAGAGGAACTGTAAAAAACCGTATTTTTACATCTATGGCTGCTTTCCAACTAAAGTTTTGACTTTGAATCTGACTAATCATGTCAGCAATGCTTGGGACGGCGGCTGTAAGAGACTCAGTATCAGCATTTAGCTTCCCAGAATCTACTGTTAGCTTCCAGGTCCCATTGGGTTTTTTCTCCAGCCAAACAAAGGAGTTACAGGGTGAATGTGTTTGGGATATTATTTTCTGGGATTCTGGATCTGCAATTACTTCACCAACACCTGCTAATACTGCTGCAGGTAAAGGCTACTGTTTCACATTACGGATTCTTTAGAAAGTAATTTGAAGATTGTTTCTAATAATCTAATTTATGCTTGTAGTTTTGCAGGCTGATAAGCAAAACTCCAATATTGTTTCATCAGGTAGTTGCCAAGACTGCCCCTTTAATAGATCGAAACCTAACCTTTTCCAGCCAGATGAATCTATGATTCTAATATTCATTTTTATTAAGTCCAAGACTAAAAATTGTGCCACGGGAGCTCACACGCCTCCTGGGAGGGTTATTTTAGTAACTACAGTGGGGCAATCCTTTTTTCCACCCTCTATTCCAGAAAATTTAATCACTGGATTTCCTGGTTTAATCCAAATAAAGCTGCAGCACGGGTGGACATCTGGGCTCCAGTGTGTATTAAAAATTCCAAACACAGTTGTCGCTTGCTGACATCAGATATTCATTACCTGGGTGCAAGGGTGGCTCAACACCATTCCCGGAGCCTCTCATTTTTTGATGTAGCTTCTTTGAGCCAGTTGAGATCTCGTTCAGTTGGTACTGGCAGTGGAGCTGGTGGAGCACTTGGGGAAAGGGGACCAAACCTTTCCTTTTGGCTCGCTAATTCCACAAATTGTTGTGAATTTGGTATCAATACCCCATATGACAGGTTTTTTTTCAGATTCCTAATTCTAGTGCCCTTTTCTGCAACGCATTTCATTTGGAATGAAAGGTGGGTCTGTTAGGGATCCTTCTTCCTGCACTTTGATCCTTTTTCACCCATTCACAGCTTTGAACAAAACGGACCCTTTTACTGCTCTTAGAGTTAACAGGGTCTCTAGGGCTTCGCTCTTGTAAAGTTCACCCCATGCATCTCCTGTAACTGTTTGTATCTTAGACTGTGTCCAGGTATAGAGTCCACCCACCTGGGCTCATCCGGTGCTTAACTTGTCTCAAACGGAGGCTGTGAATGTTTTTAGACTATCTGGTAATCCTCAAAGCAATAGGGTGAATCGGTCAGGGTGCACAGGAGCCATAGTGGAAGATTCAGCTACTCTCCCTGCATCGTGTATGGCCTGTATATACGCAGCCTTTTGTTAGGCTATTAAATCTGAAAGCCCAGCAGTTTTAAGCGCCAAAGGTTCCCCTTTTTCTTATGCATTTAATCCCGAAACCCCGTGTGCTCCTTGTATAGTTACAGAGAGAGCCCAGTCATCTGGCATGGGGGCTAAAAAGATTCCAGGACCATAGTACCCTTCTGCCTCAGCTGAATTTAACATAACTCAGTCCCCTCCTGTCAAAGATACTCACCATAAATATTCTACTTACGATTCTGAGTGCTGCCACGAATATTCCTCTTGGATCTTGGCTAGTTCTGAGGCATGACAGGGCAATGTGCAGGTGGTCACAGTACAGGTATTCTCGGGCTCTTCTGTCTCATCCATTTTAATCGGAGGTCAGAGGCAAGATTTTCCCCGATTCTTGGGGAGAGGGTCTGGGTCTAAAGGACATTCGTCTCCACTAATGTCCCGGATATCACCATCCCATATCTCAGGATCGCAACACAGGACTAATTTCTGAATATTTGCATCATTCTTTGTAAGAGGTATTTGGGTTTACAGTAAATCTATTTTATCCTGGCATTGTGCCACTCAAGCCTCATCATCCACTAACGTGGTTTCATACTCCTCCCTCTCTTGTTTCACCTCTTCCAGTTCTCATGGACCCCTTCCCCCATGTCTGCTCTACAGCATTTGGTGTGATGTATGGTCATCAAGAGTGAGAGTAGTAGTGCAATCTCAGATACTTATACATATTTCAATACTGTCTAATTATTTTAATCCTTATCACTATTATTTTCATAATTTCATTAAAGTTGTAGCTTTAGTTTTCACACTGCAAGCCTTTTTCCTCTTATTTACATTTCTGCTTCACCTTGGGGTGGGGCAAAGTAAACTTGGGAGCCCAGCTGCACAGCTTTAGCTACTAAAATTAGCTAGGTCAGAGCTAACCTGTGACAATAGACAAAGTCATAATAGAAAAAAACCATACCATTATCTCTGGTAAAGGCCCACTTCTCATTTCAGTGTTTTTCTTGATGTAAATGTAAGGCAGATTCAACAACTTAGAACTGCCCCTATTTATCCTTTTGTGGGAGTTTGCCCCACCCCATTCCCAGGTGATGGTGGGAAGGCCTGGGGGTTTATAAGCCACATGCCTTCCATCAGGAGATCATTCAGCTTCTGGTCTCCTTTGAGATTAGTGTTCTGCTGTTCTTTCAGTTCACTGCAACTTTTTGAGCAAGCCAAGCTATCTGTTTGCTTGTTGTGCTTAGGATTTTTTTCTGGTTTTTTTTTTGCTGGAGCCAACTCGAGCAAGGAGAGAAACGGTGGGTTACCTGAAGCAGCGGTTATTGTTCAGGTGATGAGTTCTCAGTGAAGACAGGAACACCTGTTTGCTTTCTGTATTATAAGCGGTGTGCAAGCCTCAGCATGCCAACGTGAGATGATGGAGGCCAAGTGGGCGAGAAGTCAAGGTAACAGCAGGCGAAACAGGAATTGGTGCAGGCCACGTGTGCTTTTGGGTAGAATCTGAGCATGTGTCATCTTCGTTGTATTTTGCAGGTGCCGCACGCCTCCTCTCAGGGGCAGAGCCACGGGACAGCACGCGGTCCGAGAAGGTGAGGAGGCTGTTGTTTGAGCCGCTGCCTAAGAGCGATACCATAACTCAGTTGAGCGCTTACATTTTGTTTTGCAGGTGCCGTTTGGGCCACCTTTGGAGCGGGAAGAGCCTTTGAGGTGAGCCGGGCAGTAGTGAGAGGGAGCACGGGACTGATTCCTCACAATTGCAAAGGTAATTTTGTGTCTTTTGTTACTTTAGGTGCCCCAGGAGACAACGGCTGCAGCATTTGATGTCTGGATGGGCAAGAAGCAGGCAAGTAGAAGGCCGTGGCAGTTCTACTGGAAGGATGTGCCTTGTAGAAGATGTTGGCGCAGAGCAGTGCAACTTTGACTTGTAAGCACAGGTTTTGATTTGTGTTTGGTTTTCTTGCAGGCGGTGCGGAGGAAGCCGGTGACTGCGGGGTTTTTCCAGTCAGCCGTTGCCATTTGAGTGTTTCTGCAAGAGACGTCTTCAGGTCCTCGGCCCTCTGAAAACAAAGTGGAGGGACCAGGGCTGGCCTGGCGCTGGGAAGAGGGCTGTACGTTGGGAGGGGCGGGGAGGGTTTCTAGCATAGAGGAGAGGGCTGTGTGGGAGTTGTCTCCTTTGGGCAGGTGAAGGCAGAGAGGATTACTTCTCGACCCAACGCTAGCACGTGCCGGGCAGGGCAGTTCCAGCCTGCGTCTGTGTCATTGTGTGGTTTATGTTGTCTGCGTGCTTTGTCTCGGATCTTTCTTAGGTCTCGATCTCCTCTTTGCTATCGAGGCAAGCGGTACACGCCTTGGCCTCCACCTCTACATGCTCAAATGCCTGTATCCATCACACAGTGCTGTTGTGGCGCTGCTTTTCTTGCACGGCAATCTTAAAAGCGAGGATCGCCCTCATCTCTTGGAAGATTCTGGTCATTCATCATTTGCGGTGGCATCGCAGCCCACGTCAGCATCCCAGATCATCGGTCATCTACTTTCTTGGATCCCTGTGGTGGGATTTTTTTCCTGCATCCGCTAAGTCTTTAGGCCTTTAAGTGGGCCTTCTTGCACACGCATCCTCCCAGTTGCGGCCACATCTCTTTGTAACGGGCCAGGGTCTTGCACTCTTCCCGGGATGCTGCAGATTCTTCTTCACAGCCCCATGGTCCTTCCTGCCCGATGATGTCTCTGGCCTGGGAGTCATTCTTCTTACGGCATTTCTTTTGCCTCTGGACGTCGCGTCATTGGTCTCGTGTGTGGTGTTGGTCCGTGCGTGTTTGCGTGTTGTTGGAGGTGCTCTGCCCGTGTCACAGAGGTCTTAGGATGGGCTAGAAGAATAACCGTAAGGTTCTTTAATATGTGTATAGGCTTAGGCTTTGAAGGCCAGGGCCGTGCGGTCCGTTACAGAAGTCATAGCCGTCTATGCAGCAGACGAGGAGAGTGATTTTTCTGGGGTTTGCAGCCACAGAGGGGATGAGCACATTTTCCTGGGAGAAGCCGCTGGAGCGGTAGTAGAGCAGTTTGAATTCCAAGGGTGGGGTAGGCGTGGGGCTTATCATTTGATTGTAGTGGGTTTTGCTTGTTGTTCTGCCTGGCTGTGGTGTGAAATAGAGATGATATTCCTAAATGGAATCAAGATGTCTGGAATTGCAAAGCCATTGGGTGTCATCAGGGTGACTTATGTGATGTTTTTCCTTCAGGTGCAGACGGACGAGCTGCACACCAGAGGCTGGTGAAGGAGAGGTGAGAAGAGCACAACAGCCAGGTGGGTCGGCGTTGTCTGTAGGAACGAGTGACCGGTGTATATATGACTAGATAATGGGCCCTTTTTTTTCACTTTCAAGGCGCAGAGCAAGTAGCAAGCGGAATGCCAGTGCCGGAGCCAACTCGAGCAAGGAGAGCAACGGTGGGTTACCTGAAGCAGCGGTTATTGTTCAGGTGGTGAGTTCTCAGTGAAGATGGAAAGACCTGTTTGCTTTCTGTATTACAGGTGTTTTGCAAGCCTCAGAATGCCAGCGTGAGACGATGGAGGCCGAGCAGAAGAGAAGTCAAGGTAACAGCAGGCGAAACAGGAATCAGTGTGGGCCAGGTGTACTTTGGGTAGAATCTGAGCATGTGTCGTCTTCGCTGTATTTTGCAGGTGCCGCACGCCGCCTCCGAGGGGCACAGCCACGGGACAGCATGCGGTCTGAGAAGGTGAGGAGGCTGTTGTTTGAGCTGCTGCCTAATAGCAATACCATAACTCAGTTGAGCGCTTACATTTTGTTTTGCAGGTGCCGTTTGGGCCACCTTTGGAGCGGGAAGAGCCTTTGAAGGTGAGCCGGGCAGTAGTGAGAGGGAGCACGGGACTGATTCCTCACAATTGCAAAGGTAATTTTGTGTCTTTTGTTACTTTAGGTGCCCCAGGAGACAACGGCTGCAGCGTTTGATGTCTGGATGGGCAAGGAGCAGGCGAGTAGAAGGCCGTGGCAGTTTTGCTGGGAGGATGTGCCTTGTAGAAGTTGTTGGCACAGAGCAGTGCAACTTTGACTTGTGAGCACAGGTTTTGATTTATGTATGGTTTTCTTGCAGGCGGTGCGGAGGAAGCCGGTGACTGCGGGGTCGTTCCGGTCAGCTGTTGCCATTTGAGTGTTTCTGCAAGGGACGTCTTCAGGTCCTCGGCCCTCTGAAAGCTAAGTGGAGGGACCAGGGCTGGCCTGGTGCTGGGAAGAGGGCTGTACGTTGGGAGGGGCGGGGAGGGTTTCTAGCATAGAGGAGAGGGCTGTGTGGGAGTTGTCTCCTTTGGGCAGGTGAAGCAGAGAGGATTACTTCTTGACCCAACGCTAGCACGGGCAGGGCAGTTCCAGCCTGCGTCTGTGTCATTGTGTGGTTTATGTTGTCTGCGTGCTTTGTCTCGGATCTTTCTTAGGTCTCGATCTCCTCTTTGCTATCGAGGCAAGCGGTCCGCGCCTTTGCCTCCACCTCTATCGTCTCAAATGCCTGTAGCCATCACACAGTGCTGTTGTGGCACTGCTTTTCTTGCACGGCAATCTTAAAAGCGAGGATCGCCCTCATCTCTTGGAAGATTCTGGTCATTCATCATTTGCGGTGGCATCGCAGCCCACGTCAGCATCCCAGATGATCGGTCATCCGCTTTCTTGGATCCCTGTGGTGGGATTTTTTTCCTGCATCCACTAAGTCTTCAGGCCTTTAAGTGGGCCTTCTTGCACACGCATCCTCCCAGTTGCGGCCGCATCTCTTTGTAACGGGCCAGGGTCTTGCACTCTTCCAGGGCTGCCGCAGATTCTTCTTCGCAGCCCCGTGGTCCTTCCTGCCCGATGGCATCTGTGGCCTGGGAGTCATTCTTCTTACGGCATTTCTTTTGCCTCTGGACGTCGCGTCATTGGTCTCGTGTGTGGTGTTGGTCTGTTCGTGTTTGCGTGTTGTTGGAGGTGCTCTGCCCGTGGCACAGAGGTCTTAGGATGGGCTAGAAGAATAACCGTAAGGTTCATTGATTAATACGCGTATAGGCTGCGACTTTGAAGGTCAGGGCCGTGCGGTCCATTACAGAACACATAGGCATCTACGCAGCAGATGAGGAGAGTGATTTTTCTGGGGTTTGCAGCCACAGAGGGGATGAGCACATTTTCCTGGGAGAAGCCGCTGGAGCGGTAGTAGAGCAGTTTGAATTCCAAGGGTGGGGTAGGCGTGGGGCTTATCATTTGATTGTAGTGGGTTTTGCTTGTTGTTCTGCCTGGCTGTGGTGTGAAATAGAGGTGATATTCCTAAATGGAATCAAGATGTCTGGAATTCCTAAGGCATGGTGTGTCATCAGGGTGACTTATGTGATGTTTTTTCTTCAGATGCAGTGGGCTGAGCTGTGCAGAAAAGGCTGGCGATGGAGAGGCGAGAGGAGCGCAACAGCCAGGTGGGTTTGCGTTGTTGTCTGTAGGAACGTGTGACTGGTTTTTATGACTAGATAATGAGTACATTTTTTCTCACTTTCAAGGTGCAGAGCAAGCAGCACAGCGGAATGTCGGTGCCAGAGCCAACTCAAGCAAGAAAAGCAACGGTGGGTTACCTGAAGCAGCGGCTATTGTTTAGGTGATGAGTTCTCGGTGAAGATAAAAACACCTGTGTCTTTCTGTGTTACAGGCGGTGTGCAAGTCTCAGAGTGTCAGCGTGAGACGATGGAGGCCGAGCGGGGAGAAGTCAAGGTAACGGCGGGTGAAACGGGAATCAGTGCAGGCCACGTGTGCTTTTGGGTAGAATCTGGACATGTCTCATCTTTATTTTTTGCAGGTGCTGCCCACTACCTCAGAGGGGCGAAAGCCACATGACAACATGCTGTCCGAGAAAGTAAGAAGGCTGTTTGAGCTGCTACCTTGGAGCGATACAGCAACTCAGTTGAGCATTTACATTTGGTTTTGCAGGTGCCTTTTGGGCCACCTTTGGAATGGCAAGAGCATTTCAGGTGCGCCGGGCAGTAGTGACAGGGAGCACGGGACTGATTTCTCAGAATCGCAAAGGTAATTTTGTGTCTCTTGTTACTTTAGGTACCCCATGAAATGATGGCTGAATTGTTCGATGTGTGGATGGGCAAAGAGCAGGTGAGTAGAGGGCCGTGGCAGTTTTGCTGTGACGTTGTGCCTTGTAGAAGATGTTGGCACGTAGCAGGGCAACTTGTGAGCACAGATTTTGATTTGTGTTTGTTTTTCTTGCAGGCGGTGTGGAGGAAACTGGTGACTGTGGGGTCGTTCCAGTCAGCTGTTCCCATTTGAGTGTTTCTGCCAGGGTCGTCTTCAGGTCCTCGGCCCTCTGAAAGCTAAGTGGAGGGACCAGGGCTGGCCTGGTGCTGGGAAGAGGGCTGTACGTTGGGAGGGGTGGGGAGGGTTTCTAGCATGGAGGCGAGGGCTGTGAGGGAGTTGTCCCCTTTGGGCAGGTGAAGGCAGAGAGGATTACTTCTCGACCCAACGCTAGCACGTGCCGGGCAGGGCAGTTCCAGCCTGTGTCTGTGTCATTGTGTGGTTTAAGTTGTCTGCGTGCTTTGTCTCAGACCTTTCTTGCGTCTCCATCTCCTCTTTGCTATCGAGGCAAGCAGTACGCGCCTTGGGCTCCATCTCTATAGTCTCACATGCCTGTACCCATTGCTCAGTGCTATTGTGGCACTGCTTTTCTTGCACGGCAATCTTAAAAGCGTGAATCGCCCTCATCTCTTGGAAGGTCCTGGTCATTCATCACTTGCGGTGGCATCGCAGCCCACGTCAGCATCCCTGATGATCGGTCATCTGTTTTCTTGGATCCCTGTGGTGGGATTCTTTTCCTGCATCCGCTAAGTCTTCAGGCCTTTAAGTGGGCCTTCTTGCACACGCATCCTCCCAGTTGCGGCCGCATCTCTTTGTAACGGGCCAGGGTCTTGCACTCTTCCCAGGCTGCTGCAGAATCTTCTTCACAGCCCCGTGGTCCTTCCTGCCCGATGGCATCTGTGGCCTGGGAGTCATTCTTCTTACGGCATTTCTTTTGCCTCTGGACGTCGCGTCATTGGTCTCGTGTGTGGTGTTGGTCCGTGCGTGTTTGCGTGTTGTTGGAGGTGCTCTGCCCATGTCACAGAGGTCTTAGGATGGGCTAGAAGAATAACCGTAAGGTTCATTGATTAATACGTGTATAGGCTTAGGCTTTGAAGGCCAGGGCCGTGCGGTCCATTACAGAACATATTCCTAAATGGAATCAAGATGTCTGGAATTGCAAAGCCATTGCGTGTCATCAGGGTGACTTATGTGATGTTTTTCCTTCAGGTGCAGACGGACGAGCTGCATACCAGAGGCTGGTGAAGGAGAGGTGAGAAGAGCGCAACAGCCAGGTGGGTCGGCGTTGTCTGTAGGAACGAGTGACCAGTGTATATATGACTCGATAACGGGTACATTTCTTTCACTTTCAAGGCGCAGGGCAAGTAGCAAGTGGAATGCCGGTGCCGGAGCCAACTCGAGCAAGGAGAGCAACGGTGGGTTACCTGAGGCAGCGGTTATTGTTCAGGTGGTGAGTTCTCGGTGAAGATAGAAACACCTGTTTGCTTTCTGTATTACAGGTGTTTTGCAAGCCTCAGCATGCCAGCGTGAGACGATGGAGGCCGAGCAGAAGAGAAGTCAAGGTAACAGCAGGCGAAACAGGAATCAGTGTGGGCCAGGTGTACTTTGGGTAGAATCTGAGCATGTGTCGTCTTCGTTGTATTTTGCAGGTGCCGCACGCCGCCTCCGAGGGGCACAGCCACGGGACAGCATGCGGTCCGAGAAGGTGAGGAGGCTGTTGTTTGAGCCGCTGCTTAAGAGCGATATCATAACTCAGTTGAGCGCTTACATTTTGTTTTGCAGGTGCCGTTTGCACCACCTTTGGAACGGGAAGAGCCTTTGAGGTGAGCCGGGCAGTAGTGAGAGGGAGCACGGGACTGATTCCTCACAATTGCAAAGGTAATTTTGTGTCTTTTGTTACTTTAGGTGCCCCAGGAGACAACGGCTGCAGCGTTTGATGTCTGGATGGGCAAGGAGCAGGCGAGTAGAAGGCCGTGGCAGTTTTGCTGGGAGGATGTGCCTTGTAGAAGATGTTGGCACAGAGCAACACAACTTTGACTTGTGAGCACAGGTTTTGATTTATGTATGGTTTTCTTGCAGGCGGTGTGGAGGAAGCCAGTGACTGCGGGGTCGTTCCGGTCAGCCGTTGCCATTTGAGTGTTTCTGCAAGAGACGTCTTCAGGTCCTCGGCCCTCTGAAAGCTCAGTGGAGGGACCAGGGCTGGCCTGGTGCTGGGAAGAGGGCTGTACGTTGGGAGGGGCGGGGAGGGTTTCTAGCATTGAGGAGAGGGCTGTGTGGGAGTTGTCCCCTTTGGGCAGGTGAAGGCAGAGAGGATTATTTCTCGACCCAACGCTAGCACGGGCAGGGCAGGGCAGTTCCAGCCGGTGTCTATGTCATTGTGTGGTTTATGTTCTCTGTGTGCTTTGTCTCGGATCTTTCTTAGGTCTCGATCTCCTCTTTACTATCGAGGCAAGCGGTCCGCGCCTTTGCCTCCACCTCTATCGTCTCAAATGCCTGTAGCCATCGCACAGTGCTGTTGTGGCACTGTTTTTCTTGCACGGCAATCTTAAAAGCGAGGTTCGCCCTCATCTCTTGGAAGATTCTGGTCATTCATAATTTGTGGTGGCATCGCAGCCCACGTCAGCATCCCAGATGATCGGTCATCCGCTTTCTTGGATCCCTGTGGTGGGATTTTTTTCCTGCATCCACTAAGTCTTCAGGCCTTTAAGTGGGCCTTCTTGCACAAGCATCCTCCCAGTTGCGGCCGCATCTCTTTGTAACGGGCCAGGGTCTTGTACTCTTCCAGGGCTGCCGCAGATTCCTCTTTGCAGCCCCGTGGTCCTTCCTGCCCGCTGGCATTTGTGGCCTGGGAGTCATTCTTCTTACGGCATTTCTTTTGCCTCTGGACGTCGCGTCATTGGTCTCGTGTGTGGTGTTAGTCAGTTCGTGTTTGCGTGTTGTTGGAGGTGCTCTGCCCGTGGCACAGAGGTCTTAGGATGGGCTAGAAGAATAACCGTAAGGTTCTTTGATTATTACGTGGATAGACTTGGGCTTTGAAGGCCAGGGCCGTGCGGTCCATTACAGAACACATAGGCATCTACGCAGCAGATGAGGAGAGTGATTTTTCTGGGGTTTGCAGCCACAGAGGGGATGAGCACATTTTCCTGGGAGAAGCCGCTGGAGCGGTAGTAGAGCAGTTTGAATCCCAAGGGTGGGGTAGGAGTGGGGCTTATCATTTGATTGTAGTGGGTTTTGCTTGTTGTTCTGCCTGGCTGTGATGTGAAATAGAGGTGATATTCCTAAATGGAATCAAGATGTCTGGAATTCCTAAGGCATGGTGTGTCATCAGGATGACTTGTGTGATGCTTTTTCTTCAGATGCAGAGGGCTGAGCTGCGCACAAAGGGTTGGTGATGGAGCGGCGAGCAGAGGGCAGCAGCCAGGTGGGTTGGTGTTGCTGTCTGTAGGAATGTGTGACTGATGTCTATATGACTAGATAATGGGCACATTTTTTTCACTTTCAAGGCCCAGAGCAAGAAGCACAGCGGAATGCTGGTGCCGGAGTCAACTCCAGCAAGGAGAGTAGTGGAGAGTTAACTGAAGCAGCGGTTATAGTTCAGGTGATGAGTTATTGGTGAAGGTAATAGCACCTGTGTTTTTGTGTGTTACAGGTGGCATGCAAGACTCAGCGTGAGATGATGGAGGCGGAGCGGGCAAGAAGTCAAGGTAATAGAGGGTGAAATAGGAATCGGTGCAGGCAATGTGTGCTTTTGGGTAGAATCTGAGCATGTATCGTCGTCTTTGTTTTTTGCAGGTGCTGCACGCTGCCTCTGAGGGGCAAAGCCATGTGACAACATGCGATCCGAGCAGTTGAGGAGGCTGTTGTTTGAGCCAGTGCCTAAGAGCTAAGAATGATACAGCAACTCAGTTGAGCATTTACATTTGCTTTTGTAGGTGCTGTTTGGGCCACCTTTGGAATGGGATGTGCCTTTGAGGTGTGCTGGACAGTAGTGAGAGGGAGAACAGGACTGATTTCTCAGAATCGCAACAGTAATTTTGCATCTCTTGTTGCCTTAGTTGCCCCAGGTGATCATGGCTGGAGCATCTGACACTGGAATTGGCTTGGATCTGGACAGTGGAAGACCACAGCAGTTTTGTGGCAGGATTGTGTGTTGTACAAAACACCGACATTGAGCAGTGGGATGTTGACTGTTGGTAGCATTTTAGTTTCCTGTTTGGTGTTTTTTGCAGGCGGTGGAGAGGAACCTTGTGGCTGCAAAATCCTCCAAGACAGCTGATGCGGGTTCATCTTTATCTGCCAAGGATGGCTTGAGACCCTCAGGCCTCTGAAAGATAAGTTGAGGGACCAGGGCTCACGTGGGGCTGGGAATAGAGGTGACGGTTGGGAGTAGAAAGGAGGGGGTTTAAAGGTGATGTAGGGGAGAGGGATGTGCAGTAAAAGTTCTGTTTGGGCAGTTATTGGCAATAGGTTTGATTTTAATCAGTCCCATTCTAGCATATGCCGGGCAGGGCAGTTCCAGTCTGTGTCCTTGGGTGCTTTATGTAACATGTGTGTCGTGTCTCAGACCTTTCTTGGTCTCGATCTCCTCTTTGCTTTAAAGGCATACAGCATGTGCCTTGGGCACCATCTCTAGCATCTCCAATGCTTGTATCATCGCACAGTGCTATTATGGCACTGCTTTTCTTGCACGGCAATCTTAAAAGCGTGGATCGGCCTCAACTCTTGGAAGAATCTCTTAATTCATCCTTTGCAGTTGCGTCACAGCCCATGTCAACATCCCTGATCATTGGTCATCCATTTTCTTAGGTCCCTGTTCTGGGTCTTCTTCCATACATTTTCTAAGTGTTTAGGTCTTTAAGTGGAGTATCTTACACGTGCATCCTCCCAGTTGTGGCCACATCTCTTTGCAATGGGCCACTGTCTTACCCTCTTCCAAGGGCTGCTGCTTATTTCTCGTGGCTGCCACGGTCTTCCTGCCCAATGGCATCTCTGTCCCGGTCTTTGTTCTTACAGAGCTTTATCTTGTATGGGTGTTGTGTCACTGGTCTTGTGTGCAGTGTTGGTCTATGTGTATCTGTGTGTCGTTGGAGCTGCTCTGCTCAAGGCATAGAAGCGATAGTATCAGCCATAATGATCACAGTAATGTTCAAAGTTTGATACATTGATAAGCCCAGGTCTTGTAGGCACAGTCTATAAGGTAGATGGCAGAACAAGCAGCTACCTGGGCACCAGGCCATGGGAGTCATTGCCTTAAGGTTACACAGGGGCAGAGTATGAGCAAAGCTAACTATGATGAACTGCTGGAGAGAATGGGAACCTTTGAATCCCATGGGTGTTATATCTGGTAGGTGTGGGGTTCAGTGTTTGGGTTTTATTCTGCTTGGATATAGTGTAAAATAGAGAGGGTATTCCTCAATGGAAAGGAGATGTCTGACATAATCCGGCTCTCACTGAGCATCACTGACTTGTTTGATGTTGTGTTTTTCAGATGCAGAGGGGCAACCTGTGTGCTGAAGGATAATGATGAAAGGCAAGTGAGCATCTCATGCTTGCATATTGGCTCAAGAGGATGTTACATTATGCCAGCCAGCAAGCGAGCATGTTATGCCATGCCAAGCTGTGTTACTTAAAGCCCTGTTAGGTCAAGTTATGTCACACAGTGTTATGTAATGTAAAGGGATGCCTTGTCATGGTATGGTGTACCATGTTATGTTGTGTAATGTAAAGATATGTCCTGCTGTGCTGTACCATGTTATGCTCTGCCACATTACGTGAAGTTATGCCACGCCAAGCTACATTATGTTACGCTCTGCCACATTACGTGAAGTTATGCCACGCCAAGCTACATTATGTTACGCTCTGCCACATTACGTGAAGTTATGCCACGCCAAGCTACATTACGTTACGCTCTGCCACATTACGTGAAGTTGTGCCATGCTGTGCCACATTACGTTACGCTCTGCCACATTACGTGAAGTTGTGCCACGCCAAGCTACATTACGTTACGCTCTGCCACATTACGTGAAGTTGTGCCATGCTGTGCCACGCTGTGCCATGCTACGTTACGCTCTGCCACATTACGTGAAGTTGTGCCACGCTGTGCCACGCTGTGCCATGCTACGTTACGCTCTGCCACGCTACGTGAAGTTGTGCCACGCCGTGCCACGCTATGTTACGCTGTGCTACGCTACGTTACGCTCTGCCACGTTACGTGAAGTTGTGCCACGCCGTGCCACGCTATGTTACGCTGTGCTACGCTACGTTACGCTCTGACACGTTACGTGAAGTTGTGCCACGCCGTGCCACGCTATGTTACGCTGTGCCACGCTACGCTCTGCCACGTTACGTGATGTTGTGCCACGCCGTGCCACGCTACGTTACGTCGTGCCACGCTACGTTACGCTCTGCCACGTTACGTGATGTTGTGCCACGCCGTGCCACGCTACGTTACGTCGTGCCACGCTACGTTACGCTCTGCCACGTTACGTGATGTTGTGCCACGCCGTGCCACGCTACGTTACGCCGTGCCACGCTACGTTACGCCGTGCCACGCTACGTTACGCTCTGCCACGTTACGTGATGTTGTGCCACGCCGTGCCACGCTACGTTATGCCGTGCCACGCTACGTTATGCCGTGCCACGCTACGTTATGCCGTGCCACGCTACGTTATGCCGTGCCACGCTACGTTACGCTCTGCCACGTTACGTGATGTTGTGCCACGCTACGTTACGCCGTGCCACGCTACGTTACGCTCTGCCACGTTACGTGATGTTGTGCCACGCTACGTTACGCCGTGCCATGCTACGTTACGCTCTGCCACGTTACGTGATGTTGTGCCACGCCACGTGATGTTGTGCCACGCCGTGCCACGCTACGTTACGCAAAGTTGTGCCGCACCAAGCCATGCTACGCCAAGTTGTGTCGCGCCAAGCCACGCTATGCAAAGTTGTGCCGCGCCAAGCCATGCCACGTTATGCATAATTGTGCTGCGCCACGTTATGAATGTGTACATGGGTATATGTGTGTGTGTGCTAGGATGAATGAATTGGTGAGTTTGGGGAGGGGGTTGTTATTTATTTTTGTTTCCTTTGGGTTATAAGTGGATTGGAGCTTTGTTTCACAGGTAGTTATCACAATAATAATAACTTAAAGAAAAACCCCAAACATTTGGGGGATTATTTTTTCCCCCGACCTGGGTTTTTTTTTTTTCCCTATTCCCAGCCAGTCTGCAAGGTGATTGTCATTGTCAAGGTTTGGGTGCAGGATGAGGTGGGACTGGGGTTTTGTCAGGCAGGGCCAGTTTTTATGGCCGTTGGGAATGCTGTTCCTGGGGAGCCCTAATGGCCGGGTGTGATGTACGTTGTGGTGAGGAGAAGGTAGAATGAGTGGGATGAGTGTTAGGTTTGGTTTTGTGGTGGGAGTGGGACTTGGGGGTGTGTGATTCAGATTTTGGAATTGGCTTTGTCATTGTATGCAGAACGTTTTGCTTTTCAGGCAATTATCATAACAATATTAGAATAAAAAAACCCCAGCCGGGGGATTTTTTTTTTTCCCCCGGCTGGGTTTTTTTTTCCCCGGTCCCGGCCGGTCTGCGAGGCGACGGTCATCGCCAAGGTTTGGGTGCAGACCGTAGCCGGGGCCGGGGTTTTCGCAGGCAGGGCCAATTTTTGAGGTCCCCGGGAACGCTGTTCCTGGGGAACCTTTCAGGTTGGGTGTGACAGGCCGTTGTGGTGGGCTGGCTGCAGGATGGGTGGGTTGAGCGTGAGGGGTGGTTTTGGGTTGGGTTTGCGATTGGGTTTATCTGTTGATTTTGACGTTGTATGCAGAATGTTTTGCTTTGCAGGCAATTTTCACAACAATATTAGAAAAAAAAAAAACCCCAGCCGGGGGATTTTTTTTTTTCCCCCGGCTGGGTTTTTTTTTCCCCGGTCCCGGCCGGTCTGCGAGGCGACGGTCATCGCCAAGGTTTGGGTGCAGACCGTAGCCGGGGCCGGGGTTTTCGCAGGCAGGGCCAATTTTTGAGGTCCCCGGGAACGCCGTTCCTGGGGAGCCTTTCAGGTTGGGTGTAACAGGCCGTTGTGATGGGCTGGCCGCAGGATGGGTGGGTTGAGTGTGAGGGGTGGTTTTGGGTTGGGGTTGCGATTGGGTTTAGCTCTTGTTTTTGACATTGTATGTAGAGTGTTTTGCTTTGCAGGCAATTTTCACAGCAATATTAGAAAAAAAAAACCCCAGCCGGGGGATTTTTTTTTTTCCCCCGGCTGGGTTTTTTTTGCCCCGGTCCCGGCCGGTCTGCGAGGCGACGGTCATCGCCAAGGTTTGGGTGCAGACCGTAGCCGGGGCCGGGGTTTTCGCAGGCAGGGCCAATTTTTGAGGTCCCCGGGAATGCCGTTCCTGGGGAGCCTTTTAGGTTGGGTGTGACAGGCCGTTGTGGTGGGCTGGCCGCAGGATGGGTGGGTTGAGTGTGAGGGGTGGTATTGGGTTGGGGTTGCGATTGGGTTTAGCTCTTGTTTTTGACATTGTATGTAGAGTGTTTTGCTTTGCAGGCAATTTTCACAGCAATATTAGAAAAAAAAAAACCCCAGCCGGGGGATTTTTTTTTTTCCCCCGGCTGGGTTTTTTTTTCCCCGGTCCCGGCCGGTCTGCGAGGCGACGGTCATCGCCAAGGTTTGGGTGCAGACCGTAGCCGGGGCCGGGGTTTTCGCAGGCAGGGCCAATTTTTGAGGTCCCCGGGAACGCCGTTCCTGGGGAGCCTTTCAGGTTGGGTGTGACAGGCCGTTGTGGTGGGCTGGCCGCAGGATGGGTGGGTTGAGTGTGAGGGGTGGTATTGGGTTGGGGTTGCGATTGGGTTTAGCTCTTGTTTTTCACATTGTATGTAGAGTGTTTTGCTTTGCAGGCAATTTTCACAACAATATTAGAAAAAAAAAAAACCCCAGCCGGGGGATTTTTTTTTTCCCCCGGCTGGGTTTTTTTTTTCCCCGGTCCTGGTGGGTCTGCGAGGTGATGGTCATTGCCAAGGTTTGGGTGCAGACTGTAGCCGGGGTTTTCGCAGGCAGGGCCAATTTTAGGGGTTTCAGGGAACATTGTTCCTGTGGAGTGCTGGCATATTGTTGAGTGGAAATTAAAATGTTGGTGGTGTAAAAATGTATTAGGTATAAAGATTTTGTTGCGCAGAAAAGAAAATGGTAATCTACTAGGTGGGTGTTGCACTGGTAATGATCACCCTAGCTGTAAGAACAGGTGCAACTGCTGATACAGGTGTTTTTATTAAGGCCAGTAGGTAAAAGAAAACCCTAAACTGAATATTAAATACATTCATGTACTTAATTTTTTTACAGGTTTTGCCTGCTGTACCTGGAGGTGGCCAGAGGGGGGCATTGTTGAGGTGTGTCTTGGGACCACTAGATTCGCTGTGGAGCTCTGTCTGGGGATAGCCAGAATTGATGATGTTCAGATCCGATCTGAGACTGCCTGCCAAGTTGCTAAATGTCAGCAGTATTAAGTTCTTGTTCAGGTCTGTCAATGCTGTTTCACAAGATGATGTCATGAAGTTTAGAGGGTAGAAGTTCACTTCAATTAATGTACTGTATTGAACGTAGGTGTAGGCACAAGAACAGATGTATCCATTATAAGGTGACTAAATAAAAAATTGCAAAATAAAGAAATAAAACAAATACTTAAACCACAGACTTCTCAAAATTTGAATAAAGGTGACTTAGCTGTGTGGTGTGGTGTCCTTTTTCCATGCTTAGAATTGGTGCTTTAAGTTAGAAAAGTTTATGTCTTCTTTTTTTCCTCCCTTCACTTATTATTTTTTCTTTTTTTCCCCCTTCCCCCCTCCTCTTATTATTTTTTCTTTTTTTCCCCCCTTCCTCCCCCCCTCCTCTTATTATTTTTTCTTTTTTCCCCCCTTCCCCCCCTCCTCTTATTATTTTTTCTTTTTTCCCCCCTTCCTCCCCCCTTCCTCCCCCCCTCCTCTTATTATTTTTTCTTTTTCCCCCCTTCCCCCCCTCCTCTTATTATTTTTTCTTTTTTCCCCCTTTCTCCCCCTCCTCTTATTATTTTTTCTTTTTTCCCCCCTTCCTCCCCCCTTTCTCCCCCTCCTCTTATTATTTTTTCTTTTTTCCCCCCTTCCTCCCCCCTTCCTCCCCCCCTCCTCTTATTACTTTTTCTTTTTTCCCCCTTCCCCCCCTCCTCTTATTATTTTTTCTTTTTTTCCCCCCTTCCTCCCCCCTCCTCTTATTATTTTTTCTTTTTTCCCCCCTTCCTCCCCCCCTCCTCTTAATATTTTTTCTTTTTTCCCCCCTTTCTCCCCCTCCTCTTATTATTTTTTCTTTTTTCCCCCCTTCCTCCCCCCTTCCTCCCCCCCTCCTCTTATTATTTTTTCTTTTTTCCCCCCTTTCTCCCCCTCCTCTTATTATTTTTTCTTTTTTTCCCCCCTTCCTCCCCCCCTCCTCTTATTATTTTTTCTTTTTTCCCCCCTTTCTCCCCCTCCTCTTATTATTTTTTCTTTTTTCCCCCCTTCCTCCCCCCCTCCTCTTATTATTTTTTCTTTTTTCCCCCCTTCCTCCCCCCCTCCTCTTATTATTTTTTCTTTTTTCCCCCCTTCCTCCCCCCTTCCTCCCCCCCTCCTCTTATTATTTTTTCTTTTTCCCCCCTTCCCCCCCTCCTCTTATTATTTTTTCTTTTTTCCCCCTTCCTCCCCCCCTCCTCCCCCCCTCCTCCCCCCCTCCTCTTATGATTTTTTTCTTTTTTTTCCCCCTTCCTCCCCCCTTCCTCTTATGATTTTTTTCTTTTTTTTCCCCCTTCCTCCCCCCTTCCTCCCCCCCTCCTCTTATGATTTTTTTCTTTTTTTTCCCCCTTCCTCCCCCCTTCCTCCCCCCCTCCTCTTATGATTTTTTTCTTTTTTTCCCCCTTCCTCCCCCCTTCCTCCCCCCCTCCTCTTATGATTTTTTTTCTTTTTTTCCCCCTTCCTCCCCCCTTCCTCTTATGATTTTTTTCTATTTTTATTACTAAACTAACTGATATTCCAGTCATACTAAACATAAATATAGTAACAAGAATTAACAAATTAATTATACTTTAATTACCCCTCATTAAATAAATAGCTATGCAAATTAGATAAAAAAATTTACCCCTGATTAAATAAATAGTTATGCAAATTAGATAAAAAAATTTACCCCTGATTAAATAAATAGTTATGCAAATTAGATAAAAAAATTTACCCCTGATTAAATAAATAGTTATGCAAATTAGATAAAAAAATTTACCCCTGATTAAATAAATAGTTATGCAAATTAGATAAAAAAATTTACCCCTGATTAAATAAATAGTTATGCAAATTAGATAAAAAAATTTACCCCTGATTAAATAAATAGTTATGCAAATTAGATAAAAAAATTTACCCCTGATTAAATAAATAGTTATGCAAATTAGATAAAAAAATTTACCCCTGATTAAATAAATAGTTATGCAAATTAGATAAAAAAATTTACCCCTGATTAAATAAATAGTTATGCAAATTAGATAAAAAAATTTACCCCTCATTAAATAAATAGTTTTGCAAATTAGATAAAAAAATTCACCCCTCATTAAATAAATAGTTATGCAAATTAGATAAAAAAAATTCACCCCTCATTAAATAAATAGTTATGCAAATTAGATAAAAAAATTCACCCCTCATTAAATAAATAGTTATGCAAATTAGATAAAAAAATTCACCCCTCATTAAATAAATAGTTATGCAAATTAGATAAAAAAATCTCACCCCTCATTAAATAAATCGTTATGCAAATTAGATAAAAAAATTTCACCCCTCATTAAATAAATCGTTATGCAAATTAGATAAAAAATCTCACCCCTCATTAAATAAATCGTTATGCAAATTAGATAAAAAAATTTCACCCCTCATTAAATAAATCGTTATGCAAATTAGATAAAAAATCTCACCCCTCATTAAATAAATCGTTATGCAAATTAGATAAAAAATCTCACCCCTCATTAAATAAATCGTTATGCAAATTAGATAAAAAATCTCACCCCTCATTAAATAAATCGTTATGCAAATTAGATAAAAAATCTCACCCCTCATTAAATAAATCGTTATGCAAATTAGATAAAAAATCTCACCCCTCATTAAATAAATCGTTATGCAAATTAGCAACACCACTCCACATCACTCCAACACCATATGCAAATAACACACACAAAAAAAAAATCACAACATAATAGCACAAACCTAACACAATAATACAAACAAACACCACTACAAACACATAAACATCTCACATCTCAACACTAACCCTAAAAAAACAACACCAAAAATCTCATAAATAACAACACAACCAACACACAATCCACAACAAAAAACACATTACACACCACCAAAAACACAAAAACACAATAAATAAAACACACAAAACACATAAAACTTCACAATGAATAAAATTACACATATCACCCAAAACCAACAACAAACAACCCAAAATACAAAAACCAAATATAAGATCAAAACAACACATTCACATAAAAATCCAACAACAAAAACAAAACACAAACAATAAAATAACCTCAATACCCACACACCACATCAAACCTCAAAAATATTAAAAAAAACAAAAACCAAAATAAAAAAAATCACAGTAAAACCAAATCACAAACACACATTTACTATCATCTCAAATCCAACTACACCAAATATCAAAAACTTTAAAAAAAACACAATACAGCCAAATTCCACAAAATGGCAGATAAACACCATAACTTCAAACATAAAATCAGTACACTACTTACAATAAAAAATGACATTCACAGTGCCAGCCAGAAATCACAAAATGACTTAGTACCACAATTCAAGGGCAAACTATGTATGCAAAGTCAGTACTTCACACAACAACTGAGGAGCACACACAGCACCATAAATGACAGCCTACACTGACAGCTAACAACAGCAGTGAGCACAGAAAGCCAGTACTTAGGACCACAACAGACCATCACACTTGAAACGAGCATGAACACCAAAACACCACAATTCAAGAGTACACTGCATACGGGAATGCACAGCCTAGCACCAGAACTCAGAGGCAAAGTACACACCGGAACTGAACGCTTAGGACCAGAACTGACAGATGGACGGCTAACCAAAACTCACAGCGCTATACCAAAAGTGACGGGATGAATGGGCACCGGAACTGAGATCTATATACCGAAAGCCTGAGGTAAATGGCCACCGCAAGTGAGGGCTCCATACCGGAATGGACGAGCCGAATAGCCACCGGAAGTGAGAGCTCTATACCGGAACTGAGGGGCCGAATGTCCACCTGAAGTGACGGCTCTGTACCGGAAGTGAGGGGCCGAATGGCCCCCGGAAGTGAGGGCTCCATACGAGAATTGAGGGGCAGAATGGCCACCGGAAGTGACGGGATGATTTAGGAACGGAAGTGAGGGTTTCAGACCATAACTGACGGGGTCAGCTGCCACCGGAAGTGATTGATTGGAAACGGAACTGATGGTAGAAGTGTATACCGGAAGTGATGCCTTCATACCGGAACTGATGCTGCGAGTCCCTACCAGAAGTGATGGCTTCAACCGTAAGTGACGGTGGGAGTGTCTACCGGAAGTGAGGGAGTGGATTAGGACCGGAACTGACGGTTCCAGACCGGAAGTGAGGGAGTGGATTAGGACCGGAAGTGGGGGTGCCAGACCGGAAGTGAGGGGGTAAATTAGGACCAGAACTCATGGGTTGGAACCGGAAGTGATGGTGCAAGTGTCTACCGGAAGTGACGACCTGGAACCGGAAGTGATGGTAACTTAGGGTTCGGGGTTCGGGTTCGGGGTTCGGGTTCGGGGTTCGGGGTTAGGGTTAGGGTTAGGGTTAGGGTTAGGGTTAGGGTTAGGGTTAGGGTTAGGGTTAGGGTTAGGGTTAGGGTTAGGGTTAGGGTTAGGGTTAGGGTTAGGGTTAGGGTTAGGGTTAGGGTTAGGGTTAGGGTTAGGGTTAGGGTTAGGGTTAGGGTTAGGGTTAGGGTTAGGGTTAGGGTTAGGGTTAGGGTTAGGGTTAGGGTTAGGGTTAGGGTTAGGGTTAGGGTTAGGGTTAGGGTTAGGGTTAGGGTTAGGGTTAGGGTTAGGGTTAGGGTTAGGGTTAGGGTTAGGGTTAGGGTTAGGGTTAGGGTTAGGGTTAGGGTTAGGGTTAGGGTTAGGGTTAGGGTTAGGGTTAGGGTTAGGGTATAGGGTTAGGGTTAGGGTTAGGGTTAGGGTTAGGGTTAGGGTTAGGGTTAGGGTTAGGGTTAGGGTTAGGGTTAGGGTTAGGGTTAGGGTTAGGGTTAGGGTTAGGGTTAGGGTTAGGGTTAGGGTTAGGGTTAGGGTTAGGGTTAGGGTTAGGGTTAGGGTTAGGGTTAGGGTTAGGGTTAGGGTTAGGGTTAGGGTTAGGGTTAGGGTTAGGGTTAGGGTTAGGGTTAGGGTTAGGGTTAGGGTTAGGGTTAGGGTTAGGGTTAGGGTTAGGGTTAGGGTTAGGGTTAGGGTTAGGGTTAGGGTTAGGGTTAGGGTTAGGGTTAGGGTTAGGGTTAGGGTTAGGGTTAGGGTTAGGGTTAGGGTTAGGGTTAGGGTTAGGGTTAGGGTTAGGGTTAGGGTTAGGGTTAGGGTTAGGGTTAGGGTTAGGGTTAGGGTTAGGGTTAGGGTTAGGGTTAGGGTTAGGGTTAGGGTTAGGGTTAGGGTTAGGGTTAGGGTTAGGGTTAGGGTTAGGGTTAGGGTTAGGGTTAGGGTTAGGGTTAGGGTTAGGGTTAGGGTTAGGGTTAGGGTTAGGGTTAGGGTTAGGGTTAGGGTTAGGGTTAGGGTTAGGGTTAGGGTTAGGGTTAGGGTTAGGGTTAGGGTTAGGGTTAGGGTTAGGGTTAGGGTTAGGGTTAGGGTTAGGGTTAGGGTTAGGGTTAGGGTTAGGGTTAGGGTTAGGGTTAGGGTTAGGGTTAGGGTTAGGGTTAGGGTTAGGGTTAGGGTTAGGGTTAGGGTTAGGGTTAGGGTTAGGGTTAGGGTTAGGGTTAGGGTTAGGGTTAGGGTTAGGGTTAGGGTTAGGGTTAGGGTTAGGGTTAGGGTTAGGGTTAGGGTTAGGGTTAGGGTTAGGGTTAGGGTTAGGGTTAGGGTTAGGGTTAGGGTTAGGGTTAGGGTTAGGGTTAGGGTTAGGGTTAGGGTTAGGGTTAGGGTTAGGGTTAGGGTTAGGGTTAGGGTTAGGGTTAGGGTTAGGGTTAGGGTTAGGGTTAGGGTTAGGGTTAGGGTTAGGGTTAGGGTTAGGGTTAGGGTTAGGGTTAGGGTTAGGGTTAGGGTTAGGGTTAGGGTTAGGGTTAGGGTTAGGGTTAGGGTTAGGGTTAGGGTTAGGGTTAGGGTTAGGGTTAGGGTTAGGGTTAGGGTTAGGGTTAGGGTTAGGGTTAGGGTTAGGGTTAGGGTTAGGGTTAGGGTTAGGGTTAGGGTTAGGGTTAGGGTTAGGGTTAGGGTTAGGGTTAGGGTTAGGGTTAGGGTTAGGGTTAGGGTTAGGGTTAGGGTTAGGGTTAGGGTTAGGGTTAGGGTTAGGGTTAGGGTTAGGGTTAGGGTTAGGGTTAGGGTTAGGGTTAGGGTTAGGGTTAGGGTTAGGGTTAGGGTTAGGGTTAGGGTTAGGGTTAGGGTTAGGGTTAGGGTTAGGGTTAGGGTTAGGGTTAGGGTTAGGGTTAGGGTTAGGGTTAGGGTTAGGGTTAGGGTTAGGGTTAGGGTTAGGGTTAGGGTTAGGGTTAGGGTTAGGGTTAGGGTTAGGGTTAGGGTTAGGGTTAGGGTTAGGGTTAGGGTTAGGGTTAGGGTTAGGGTTAGGGTTAGGGTTAGGGTTAGGGTTAGGGTTAGGGTTAGGGTTAGGGTTAGGGTTAGGGTTAGGGTTAGGGTTAGGGTTAGGGTTAGGGTTAGGGTTAGGGTTAGGGTTAGGGTTAGGGTTAGGGTTAGGGTTAGGGTTAGGGTTAGGGTTAGGGTTAGGGTTAGGGTTAGGGTTAGGGTTAGGGTTAGGGTTAGGGTTAGGGTTAGGGTTAGGGTTAGGGTTAGGGTTAGGGTTAGGGTTAGGGTTAGGGTTAGGGTTAGGGTTAGGGTTAGGGTTAGGGTTAGGGTTAGGGTTAGGGTTAGGGTTAGGGTTAGGGTTAGGGTTAGGGTTAGGGTTAGGGTTAGGGTTAGGGTTAGGGTTAGGGTTAGGGTTAGGGTTAGGGTTAGGGTTAGGGTTAGGGTTAGGGTTAGGGTTAGGGTTAGGGTTAGGGTTAGGGTTAGGGTTAGGGTTAGGGTTAGGGTTAGGGTTAGGGTTAGGGTTAGGGTTAGGGTTAGGGTTAGGGTTAGGGTTAGGGTTAGGGTTAGGGTTAGGGTTAGGGTTAGGGTTAGGGTTAGGGTTAGGGTTAGGGTTAGGGTTAGGGTTAGGGTTAGGGTTAGGGTTAGGGTTAGGGTTAGGGTTAGGGTTAGGGTTAGGGTTAGGGTTAGGGTTAGGGTTAGGGTTAGGGTTAGGGTTAGGGTTAGGGTTAGGGTTAGGGTTAGGGTTAGGGTTAGGGTTAGGGTTAGGGTTAGGGTTAGGGTTAGGGTTAGGGTTAGGGTTAGGGTTAGGGTTAGGGTTAGGGTTAGGGTTAGGGTTAGGGTTAGGGTTAGGGTTAGGGTTAGGGTTAGGGTTAGGGTTAGGGTTAGGGTTAGGGTTAGGGTTAGGGTTAGGGTTAGGGTTAGGGTTAGGGTTAGGGTTAGGGTTAGGGTTAGGGTTAGGGTTAGGGTTAGGGTTAGGGTTAGGGTTAGGGTTAGGGTTAGGGTTAGGGTTAGGGTTAGGGTTAGGGTTAGGGTTAGGGTTAGGGTTAGGGTTAGGGTTAGGGTTAGGGTTAGGGTTAGGGTTAGGGTTAGGGTTAGGGTTAGGGTTAGGGTTAGGGTTAGGGTTAGGGTTAGGGTTAGGGTTAGGGTTAGGGTTAGGGTTAGGGTTAGGGTTAGGGTTAGGGTTAGGGTTAGGGTTAGGGTTAGGGTTAGGGTTAGGGTTAGGGTTAGGGTTAGGGTTAGGGTTAGGGTTAGGGTTAGGGTTAGGGTTAGGGTTAGGGTTAGGGTTAGGGTTAGGGTTAGGGTTAGGGTTAGGGTTAGGGTTAGGGTTAGGGTTAGGGTTAGGGTTAGGGTTAGGGTTAGGGTTAGGGTTAGGGTTAGGGTTAGGGTTAGGGTTAGGGTTAGGGTTAGGGTTAGGGTTAGGGTTAGGGTTAGGGTTAGGGTTAGGGTTAGGGTTAGGGTTAG